>JASCZW010000960.1:0-124345 GCA_034211315.2 Aedes japonicus | reverse complement strand
CTTGTACCCGTTCGATTACGCTGTTATGGAAGTTATGGGCCTAAGTTCATCAAGTCTGCATTGAAAAACGGAAAATTTCTGACAAGTGAAGATTGAAAATGGAAAAGTTGGAGTAACGAAACTCAACGACGTGAATTTTTCCGAGTCTGGAAGCCTGAAGCGGAGCTGTTACTGGTCCGTGAGAAGCTATGGAAGTTGGTGGACCCTGGTGTTCGACAGACAGAGCGACCAACAACAGCGGCGGTAATGAAGCGGATCTTGCTGAGTGGGAGACAAACGGGCGAGGGCCACGATTGGGCTGCTTGTCGAATCTACCCAGTACAGCCTCAACGAGCGCAAAACAAGCTTGGGAATCAATCCACGGTGCTCACGAGAAGCAGGGACAAACCAGCAAAACGACAATTCTCAGGAAGGTGATGCGGATGGAATACGTTGACGGTGAAGATGTTGGAGCGTACGTTAGCCCGATGGAAGATCATTTCGAGAAACTCGCGATCGCTGGTCAAGAGCTCGACAAGGATTTGAAGGAGAACATCGTGCTCAGAAGTCTACCAGATTCGTTCTCTACTCTGGTCACTGCTTTGGAAGGACGTCCGGATGCTGTTCTGACGATGGAGTTCGTGCGAGGTAAACTGGTAGATGAAGTTGCTTGGCGCAAAAGCTCAGGAGAAGTTGAATCAGCGTTGAGAACGGAGTTCAAGAAGAAGCCAGTTCTGTGTCATTTCTTTGAGAAGCCCGGGCACAAGCGCAAGGACTGCCGACAATGGATGCACAGCAGAAACCAGAAGAGCCGGTGAAAACTTTTTCGAAGCAAAGAAGCGTTCAAAAAGCGAAAGTAGCGGAAGAAAATTGCGGTGAATTTGTATTTTCGTCAAGATCACAAGCGGTGAAGAACGAACATGGACCATCGCAGTGCATCATCGATTCTGGTGCATCGTGCCATATGTGAAGAATCCAAGTTCCTGAACATTGATTCAAGCGTCGTCGTAGAAGCCACGTTGGCCGATGGGAAGCAGGTACAATCGAAATGTGTTGGAGACGATGGATTCCAAAGCCGACAAGAAGACCCTGAAGCTAAGCGAAACCCTATTTATGCCCGATCTCGAAATCAATTTGATGTCAGTTTTGAAATTAACAAGCAAAAGAGGTAAGGTGGGTTTCGAAAACAATGAGTGCATCATCGAGTAAGGCAGGTTGATTGCGGCAACAGCGACCGTGCGAAATGGTTTGTATTACGTGAACAATGTCCACAAAGAAGCAAGAGCGATGAATGTGTGCCACCAACCGAATTGTTTGCATGGTTGGCAACGGCAGTTGGGACATCGAGACAACGAAGCAATCCTCAAGCTGGAAAGGTTGAAGCTAGCCACCGGTATCACAATCCGTGACTGCGGTGCTGGAAGCGGTACGTGTGAAATCTGTATTGAAGGGAAGATGACGAGATGGCCGTTTCCCAAGAAGGTAAAACGGAGGTCGAAGGCAACGCTGGATCTGATCCTGCACTGATTGATGATTTCAGCAGATTCACGACGGTATTTTTCCTGAGGCAGAAGTCAGAAGTGGTCAGCTGTTTCAAGCAATTCGTTCGCGCTACGGAGAATCGTTTTGGAAGGAAACCGAAAATACTGAGATCGGATCAAGGAGGAGAATTCAAGAGCCACGAGATGGAGATTCTGGGAGAATCAGGATGAATGCAAAGAACTTCATTGCATTCATTCGTGTCGTCAGCGGTAAGCACCTGAACTGTGTAAAGTCCTGCCTACAGCATTTTCACGAATTCATTAGATGACGTGCCATGTTCACTAATGATGAATTTTTTTTTATTTCGAAAATATTGGGAGAATCAGGGTAAAATTAGCCATATAAATGGGTTCAATATTATCGAAGCTACACAAGTTGAAATCCCCTCCATTCAATTCCCCAGACAGTTTCACAATAGCGCATAGCATTTTTACACATTCTAATTCGCGGAAATTTTAAAAACCACATGAAATATCTATTATTTTTATAATATATGAGGAATATCGGGCAAAATGGACAGTTCCTGAGGTTTTTACAAGACAATATTGCCTTCATTGGATTTTCCAGATATTTTCTCAATAAAAGATCCCAAATGGGTTCAATATTATTAGTGAAAATTATTTTTTCAAAATTAATGGAAAATCGGGCAAAATGACGAGCCACTTCCCGAAGTCTGCATAAGTCAAAATCCACTTTATTCGATTTTCCAGACATTTTCATAATATTGTTGTGCATTTGATTTGATTCTAATGCGCAGCTATTCCAAAAATCGCATTTTATCTATTGATTCTTCCAGTATGTAGCGGAAAAGGGCAAAATGGCCAATAACTGATGTTTACACGAAGACGTGCATACTCTCCATTCAGCGTTCCCGGACAATTCCAACAATAGTGTATGGCATTTTTTATAGATTCTAATTAGTGCAAATTTCCAAAACCGCATGGCATATCTAGTACTTTCAGCATGTGGGGAATATCAGGCAAAATGAACAGTTCCTGGCGTTTTTACAAGACAAAAATGCCTTCATTGGATTCTCCAGATATTTTCTCAATAAAAGATCCCAAATGGGTTTCAATATTATTAGGTGAATAATGATGATAAATGTGAAAATTATTCAATTTTTCTTCCGAGATCAGGGGAAAATCTGTAGGCAAATGCAGCCACTTTCCGGGGTCTGCTCAAGATGAAACGCTATCACCATCGATCGATTCCCCAGGCATTTTTTTTTACATAAGATGATAGACTATTTTACAGGGCACTTATCGCTTTTGACGGCGCTTTAATAAGTTGCGCATGATTTGGGTCCCATTTTTCCCACTGCAGCATCAGTTTGGTGATATACTCCACATATTCGAGAAAGTATTGAATTTAAATATGATTGAGGGGATGGAATTACCCAAGTTCTCATTGTTTTGAAATTGTATCACACTTTTTTGCACCAGAACTAGTGAAACGGTTCTGATTAGACTGAATAAAAAAAATCCTTTGATATCCAGTTCAGTGAACTGCATATTTCAACACCAAACGAAACAATTCAACGGAAATTAAGTCACAAATTGGCTAACAGGTTTCAGCCCGAAATCGATTCGAGCGTTTAAATTTGAAAAAAAAAAGAACTACAAAGAGAACATCCATTAGTTACGTCACGCAGGAAATGCTCCAATTCAATCCTCCGTCACATCCAATTATATATGCATGGATCGTCATACTAAATGCGAGACATAGTTGATGGACGTTCCCCCTAGAAAAAAAAACCAATATACCGCAATTGGGTTGGAAAATTCATTCGTTTGAACTAGTGACCAATCAATGTCATTGTGAAGTGGATAACAAAAACAAAGAGGAAATGTGGGGCGGCTGTGGATCAAAGACTTGCTCCCCAAAATTGCGTCATCTAGACAATTCAAATCGGTCACTCTAGATTGACAAGGAGGACATCAACCCTAGTGCATCAACCAATGACGTAACAATAACACATTCGCAAAAAAGAAACCTTTTGTTGTTTCCCATACAAGTTATGAACGCATGGCTAATCGTGCAATTGGTGGAACAGTTCTAATTTAATTGAATGGAAGAATCGATTCAATGGAGCATATGCAACTTTCTGATTCATCACATCATGGACATATTACTTTGTGATGGAATCCGGTCACCGTAAAAAAACTATCTCAAATGGGCATTTGTGGAATTGAGTTGGCGGTTGCCGTTCTATTCCCAGGCTACAGGCTTAGACAAAAACAACAATAGGGGAATTTTGCCAAATGACGGGTGTCCATTGAAAATGAGAAGTGAAGTTCAGTTCAAACTGATTTAAATGACTATTTACAGCACTGCCGTAAACTACATTCAAAATTGTTTTGTCCACCAACACCCCCTCTATGCATCTCTAAAGCCGAAACGTGTACAAAGTGGCCCACTTTATAGAAGGTTGTGAAAACAAATAAATAAAACCTTTAGAAGACCACAAAGATTTTGAAAATGTTCAAGTGAAGCTGTTTTGACCACTTGAGAACCTTCATAAAACCTATTTACTGCCATCAAAACCAGCATAGGGCCAAATGGCCACAGCTGTCAAACTAAATATTATCTAAGAAAAAAGTTCTAGTGTTGAGGAAAATTTTGTTTGATAGCAAAATATCCATAACAAATTTTTATAGCGTATCATGCTATAAGCGCATTTAAATTCATGGTGAATATTGGCACGAGAAGAGCCGAAAATTAATGCGCCTCGGAAATTATGCCAGTTAACAACAACAAAACCAAATAAAAACAAATATATTCGATAAATTAATCTTGAATTTTCTGAAAATTGATGGAATTAAACAAGGTTATCTAAAAGAATGCCGAATTTAGTGTCTGATCTACAATTTATGTGCATTACCTCTTACGAGTTCATAAAGTCAAAATAAAACCTTTGATAAGATTCATAGGAGTTTTAAAAGACACGGTTTTATGATTGCTGTAAAGAAGCTGTGAAGGTTCTCATAAGTCTTACAGAAATTTGAAACCTAATGGCACCTCTTGCTGCCACGATAAAACAAAATTGATTTCTAGAATTTCTAAAACTTAAATAAAACTTAATAAAGCTGGAGGGTTTTGGCAATGTTACTTGGGATAGAACATGATTTTCCGGACGCAGTATTCATCCCGTTGATGAGTTGCTTGGTGTTCGTGTATGCCATGAAGCTCAAATGACTGAGAAAATTCTCGAAAGACGACGCTGGGACAGATTTGTCTAATATTGGATTTTGGCACAAAGTGTTTATTTACCAAATTCATCATAGTAGGCTCCACTCAATACACTCAGTCTTATAATTTGTTAAACTTCGTTAGGATTTTTTTCCCGAATTTAGTGAAGAAATGTCACAACTAATGTGGTACAAATTGGTTCGAATCGGTCTAAATCAGAGTGATAAACCATAGATGTTTATTTGTCATACCAGTAAAGATAAGCATCACTCTATGTGAACTGCCAAAACAGCTTCCCGACTGTGGGTTTAAATCGGTCCAAAGGGCATAATGAACGTAGTTAAAATTGTTTGTTTTCTCAATCTCTTAGCTCAGTCGGTAAAGACGAGGCTACAAAGGAAGACCATGCTGGATATGGCTGGGTCCGATTCACGGTCTGGTTCTAGGAATTTTTCGTTAAGGGAATCTCTCGACTCCCTGGGCATAGGATATAATTTTACCTGCCTCACAAGCATACTAATGCAAACATGGTACCTGGCATCGAAAACTCTTAATTAACAACTGTGGAAGTGCATTTAGAACAACATCGTTACTCACTAGAAAATGAGAAGAAAGATATGTAATTTCCATTTAATGATCGATTGGCGTATTTCGCCTACAATGTGCAAAATTCTGCAGTGTCGTTTACCAAGACTCGATTGTTAGTTTGAATCGGTTCATATCGGTTCTTAAGCGGTTTTAAAATCGCCTTAATTTCCCATTCAAAACCAACATTCCATTTTGTGAGTGACATTGACAGCATCCTTACTGTTGTTCCTTTCTTTCACGATCCTTATCCTGTATCTCTTCATATTCTCCAGTAGAATTCGAAACTGATGGTAGTTTATCGCAAAAAAAAAACACGTCCAAACATTAGAGCAGACGTTGCCACACCTGTTGTGGTATGAGTTGAATCATAAAGCAGCATACATGTTCGCAGTTCCCATCTCCAGTCTGTTTCTGTTGATTCTTGACTTATTTGCAGTCGCTTTTTAAGAGCTCTACTAACTCTCTCATTTCTCCATTAGCTTGACCAGTAAGGAATGGTTTTCACAAGTCGTACTCCATGTTCTGAGCAGAATTGACTCTTTAATTCACTCACAAATCTGTCCGCATTGCCTCTGGTATTCCATATTTGCAGAATGTTTCATGATGATGTATGGTCAATTTTACAGTTATTTCTTCCATTATAATCACTTTAATAAAGCGACCGAAATAGTCTACTAGCACTAATAGATTATGTCCAGACGGTATTGGCCTCATGAAGTCAACTGCAATGTGCGCCCATGGCTTATCTGGCATGGAGATGCGCGTAACAGGCTGTGGAGGATCTAGTGCTGACACCAAGATAAATTCTTTGCAACTTTTGACAAATTTTTCCCCTTCATTATCCATGCCGGGCTACCAGGCTTTTTTCTCAAACGCTTCTTCATCACCACAATACCTAGCTGACCTTCATGTGCAAACTCTAATGCCCTGTTTTGCAATAACTTACGAATTACAATTCGTTCTCCCCGCAATAACACTTCTGCGGTCGAAAAAGTTCAAGTGCATATGGCTTAAACAATTTAGCAGGTCCTGAACAATCATTCTCCTGAAGTGCACTATATACATCGTAAATTAACACATCTTTAGAAGTTTCTGTTGGAATTTCCCTCATCGTTACCGCTGTATGAGTCACTATACTAACCAACATCCTTATGTAACATTCATTTTCGTTGTCCAATGCTGTAGGAACTGATGATGGTAATCTCGATAAAGCATCAGCAATGTTTGTTATCCCAGGCTCATACACGACTTCATAGCTTCATAGACTGTATGTAAAGAACTCACCGTTCTATTCTAGCACACGGTTTTGAACGGGGCTGAACAAAAATATAAGTGGTTTAAAGTCAGTAACCAACTTGAATCGGACTCCCTATAGGTATAAACGAAACCTATCCACCGCCCAGGCAAGAGCCAATGCCTCCTTCTCCGTGTGAAAATATTTCCGTTCAAGATCCGTGAGCGATTTACTTGCGTACTTCAGAAAATCTTCCTGCATCAACACAGCACCCAATCCTGATGGGCTTGCATCGGCAACTAGAATAGTGGCATCGTTTGAGTCGAAGAAACCAAGATGCTTGATCTGGAACACTGCATCCTTTATAGCGTTTAACCAGTGTGCTGAACAAGAGTCCATTCAAATTTCATTCCTTTGCGCAGAAGCATTCTCAAAGGATCACTTTTTGTTGCCAAGTGGGGAATAAACCGTCCAACGTAAGTAACCAGACTAAGCAAACTCCGCAGCATTTACTGGTTCCCTACATTGTTTCACAGCAGCCACCCGATTTTAAACTGGCTTGACCCCGTTGGTTGAAAGATTATGTTAAAAAAAATCAAGATTTAATAGAACATTATACTCGTCCAATCGAAAGTACTTCCTATAACGATGTTCTCTTCCTTAGACTCCTCCTACTCATCATTAGCCACTAGTCTTATCTTTGATTGATGAATAGTAGACTCACCAGGTTTATGCTTGAAACATCTAACAGCAAAATGCCCCAAGTCACCACATTTGGTACACTTCGCATTCATTGCATGACAGGCCGTATTTCCTTCATGTGACTTAAACGCCCACACGCAAAAATATTCTATCTGTTCGTTTATTGAAAGAAACATTCAACACGCAAAATGAGCTTTTGCGTATCGCCATGGCCCCATTTTCCACTCGTTGTCGATCAAGTTTATTGACTTGCTGATGTGCATCAGCAAGAGTTGTTCCCAAAGATACAATTTCGTGCAGAGACAATTTCTCTAACTAAAACTTGTCGTCGCAATTCGGATGAGGTACATGATTCTACAAACTACTTAACTATTCGGTCTCTAACTTCTCTTACGTCGTATCTATCAAATTTGTATCTCCTAGGTTGTATAAGAAGCAGTAGTGCGAAATCCGCAAATCGTTTATCATAATTTTGGGAAATTTATCGAAATAAATGACGCTCATAGTTCCGTCGTCACTTAAGCTAAAAATGCTCGTCCAGTTTTTCCAGATATATAGATAGAAAGATAGATAGATAGATAGATAAATAGATAAATAGATAAATAGATAAAGTTGCCTTATTACCATTGGTTCAAATCAATTCGAATCAGCTCCCCGCCTTGTTTTACTATTCAAAAACCACCATAACACTTCATGAGTGGTCTGCATTCGTACTCTTGGTTTGAATATGTTCCAAGCGGATATCAAGCGTATTTTTTACCACAAACTTTGTGACACACTTTGCGATTGGCCCCAAGTATCTTTTCTGTGGTTTAAATCGGTTCAAATCGACTATAAATTGCCCGTGAGGACGTGACCACCACCTGTATTGACCACATATCTTAAGAAACCTACAAAATTTATACATAGAGAATGGTCTGCTAACACCAGATCCCAGTCGTTTGGATATATGTGCCATTTTGCTTCTTCTGGTCAATGACAGAGTAACGACTATGAAATGTGGCGTTATCTAAGTTCAAACTCAAGCTAAAGCTCTATCTCAAGCCCAAGACTAAACTCCAACTAAAGTTTAAGCTCAAGCTCAAGCCTAAACTCCAGGTAAAGCTCAAGCTCATGTACAACTCCAAGCTCCAACTCAAGCTCAAGGTCAAGCCCAAGCCAAACTCAAGCTCAAGCTCAGGTCAAAACTCAAACTCAAGCTTAAGCTTAAGCTCAAACTCAAGCTCAATCTAAAGCTCAAGCTTAAGCTCAAGTTTAAGCTCAAGTTCAAGCTCAAGCACCTAGTTCTAGCTGTATCTCAATCTCTCAAGATTAAGCCCAAGCAAAACCTTAATTTAAAGCTCAAGCTCAAGCATAAGTTCATGCTGAATTTAAGCTCATGCACAACCTTTGAACCTTAAGCTTAAGCTCAAGCTCATGCTCAATCTCAAGTACAAAATTGATCTAAAGCTTAAGCTCAAGCTCAAACTTAAGCTTAAGCTCAAGCCCAAGCCGAAACTCAAGTTCAAGATCAAGCTCAAGCTCAAACCTAAGCCCAAGCTCAAGCCTAAGCTCAAACCCAAATTCAAGCTCAAGGTCAAGCCCAAGTACAAAATTGATCTAAAGCTTAAGATCAAGCTCAAACTTAAGCTCAATCTCAAGCCCAAGCCGAAACTCAAGGTCGAGCCCAAGCCCAAGCTCAAACTCAAGCTCAAGCTCAAGCTCAAGTAAAAAATTAATCTCAAGCTCAAATTCAAATCCAAGCCCAAGCTCAAGCTCATGATCAAGCTCAAGCTCAAGCTTAAGCTTAAGCAAAAGTTCAAACTCAACTAGTTCTAAGCAGCTCAATTTCTCAAGATAGAGCTCAAGCTCAGCCTCAAAGTCAAGCTCAAACCCTAATTCAAGTTCAAGCTCAAGACAAAGCCCAAGCTCAAGCTCAGGTACAAAATTTATATCAAACTCAAGCTCAAGCTCAAGCCCAAGCCAAAACTCAAGCTCAAAATCAAGCTCAAGCTCAACTCAAACTCTGGCTCAAGCTCAAGATCAAGCTCAAGTTTAATCTCAAGCTCAAGCTCAAAGCTCAATGTAAAGCTCAACCTCAACCTTAAGCTCAATTTTTCAAATTAAACTCGAGCACAACCTCAAACTCAAGCTCAAGCTCAAGCTAAAGTTCATGTTCAGGCTTATGCTCAAGCTTAAGCTCAAGCTCAAGCCCAAGCTCAAGATCAACATCAATCGCAAGCTCAATCGCAAGATCAAGCTCAAGTTTAAGCTTAATCTCAAGCCTAGGCCTCAGCTCAAGCTCAAGCTCAACTTCAAGCTCAAGTTTAAGCTCAAGCTCAAGCTCAAGTTTAATCTTGAACTCAAGCCCAAATGTAAGCTCAAGCTCAAGTCTTAGCTCAAGCTCAAGCTCAAGTATAAAATTAATCTCAAACTCAAGTTCAAGCCCAAACTCAAGCTCAAGGTCAAGCCCAAGTTTAAAATAAGGCTCAAGAACAAGCTCAAGCTCAAAATCAACTATAACTCTAGCTCAAGCTCAGGATCAAGCTCAATATAAAGCTCAAGTTTAGCTCAATATCAAGCTAAAACCCAAGGTAAAGCTCAACCTCAAGTTTAAGCTCAAGCTCAAGCTCTAGTTCTAGCTGTAGCTTAATCTTTCAAAATTAAGTTCAAGAACAACCTCAATCTTAAGCACAAAGTCAAGCTCAAGTTCAGGCTAATGCTCAATTCCAAGTTCAAGCTTATGCTCAAGATCAAGCTCAAGCTCAAGCTCAATTTGAGGTAAAGCACAAGTTCAAGCTAAAGTTCTAGCTCAATTTCTCAAGCTCAACTTCAAATTCAAGTTCAAGTTCAAGGTCAATTTAAATCTCAAGCTCAATTTAAGGTAAAGCTCAAGCTTAAGCTTAACCTCAAGTTCAAGTTCATGCTCAAACTCTAGCTCTAGCTGTAGCTCAATCTCTCACGCTTAAGCTCATGTGCAACCTCAAACTTGAGCCGAAATTCAAGCTCATGCTTATTTCCAAGCCTAAGCTAATGCTCAAGCTGAAGCTCAAACTCAAACTCAAGCTCAAGCTCAAGCTTCACACTGAAAAAAAAATCGAGCCCAGAACCCAGATCCGTGAACTGCATTCGTAACTTCGAGAACAAGCAAAAATTCACCGTGAACTTAATCACTTAATTTGGAACTAAACCACGTTTTTAGGTCACAATCCTAAAAACGTGAATTAGTTCACGGTTCACGGTAAAGTTTTGTGTAAGAGTTTAGAGTGTACTGTTTACTTGTTCAAAACTACATCACAATCTGTCAATAGGGTATAATAGGGGTATGTTGATTATAACATTAATTGATAATAAATATAGTAATATACTAATTTTTTATATATAATTTTTCAATTTTAGCAAGTGGAACAATTGAAAAAAAAAAACAATTTCCAAATATTATGAAAAAATAATGATTGTAGGACAACACCATCGTGTTTCACCATGAAACACACAACATAAAACAAACTTCCTTAACCAACGAACTAACCATTGATTTCTAGCATACTACAGGGTTGCCATTAGTTTTTGAAAAATATCTGGCATGTCACAAATAGAAAATCTGGTAAAATCTGGCAATACACGGAAATGAAAAATCTGGACTAACAATTGAAAAGGGTCCAAGAGGTTTTACAAATATTGATAGGCCTTTTCGGCCCTTTTGTTTTCCCAAAATTAGTCAATTTTTGACTCGTAGACTCGCAGGCTTCAGTAACAGACAAGCGTGGAACTCCACTATTTGTTCAATGCCAAATAATTGAACATTATTTGAACAAATATTTGACGGACTACCTATTCGCACAAAATAGCAACGAATCGTTTTCATTGGACGAGAACCACACACGGCATAGTTGCACTTATTATTTTTCGGAATCCAGCTTCAATATGACAAAGTGACTTGAAACGAATCAACAAAATCTCGTGAAAACATAATGGGTAAGGATTGTTCACCCTAATACATCAAGGTTCATGCATTCGTTATTTTCACCACTGAAAATAATATGTGCACATGAAATACGTGGATATAAAATAAGCAGTCACGCAAATCACTTAACGCTTAGTGAAGTGGGCTTGAACGACGCTTTTTTTTTTAATCTGTTCTAATTTCAAAATGTCTGGCATGTTGCAGGTTTTCTCCTTTTGTCTTTTTGTCGATAAAAAGTCTGGCATTGCCAGATAAATCTATCATAATGGCACCCCTGAGCATGCATAAATTGAAATATATGTCATAATGGGAGCCCCCGTCACTGAAAATTAAGTGCTGTCACTTTGCATATATGTCACTTTGTGAAACTGCATGGCAGTTTTTAAAAATAAAAATGATTAGATTTTTTTTTGTTTAAAAATCCAGAAAAAATAGTTGAGATTCACAAAAAATATGTTTGTGCTAGGAAGAACGCCCATCATTGATACAGATGGAAAAAAACCTAGTTTTATTTTTTAATTAAAACCCCGTATTGGTTATCGTGATTGCTTCTAAGCAAGAAGTTACTTCGACTAAAAAATTGTGGGCGTGGTCGTGAAAAATCGGGAATCGAGTCTACCGTGCTCCGTGTGAAGACCCACACGACCCAGCAGTTAGCTGGCAGCGGAAGAAAAGTCAAAACGATCAACCCCTAAAGGCAAGAAAGGTGAGGGATTACTTCAAGCGCAATCCGATACATTAGAGCGGTTCGTCCAGCAGACAATGAAACGGGCCCGATTTCATGTCTTCAAGGTAGGGAAGGCGCCTAACCGAACTTATAAACCGAATACGGTGGTCAAATTCCACGCCAAGAAGCTTTACCGCGACTGTTTGGTGCAGCCGAAATGCATCATAATAGACGACGAGACTTACACTCAAGCGGACGCCAAGCACATCTCCAGAATGGATTTGTCGACAAGTTCCGCCTGGCTGTTCCGGAGTGCTCCCGAAAGAACAAGGTGAACAAATTTGCCAAGAAGTACTTGGTGTGGCAGGCGATCTGTGGGTGCGGCTAATTCAGCAAGCCAAACATAAAGACCAGCAGCATCAACAGCCAAATATATACAGAAGAATGCCTGCAGAAGTGTCTGCTGCCCTTTCTCTGGTCCCACCGAGGTGATACTCTGTTTTGGCCGGCATCGCACAGTGATCGGAAAAGCTTTATTTCACGGCAAAATCATAACTCCTAAGCGTAACATTTCGGAATCATGAAGTCTTCTACAGAATTATAACTAAAAAGTTATCGTTCTAGTGGTGATAGTTTTGTAGTTCAAAACTTTACCGCTAGGGCGGCGCTGTGACTAACTTTTGAATGAAACACAATAGAAGAGTAATGTCAAAGGCAAGTTTGTAGGGAATAAGGCCTGTACTCGAAACAAATGCACCAGACAATAGTGTTCGCCAAAAATTAATTTTAAGTCGGCTTTTCTTGAAACTTTCAGGAAATAAATTAATATATATGGATTATGGTTCGGCTTATTTACTTTACTCAATTTCTTTTCCATCGCTGAAAGCCTGCATCTTTCCTTTAAGACCCCTCATTACATTTTGTGTAATAGTGGAGTCGACCTGTTTGGTCACTTCATCAATTCTTTCTTCAACTCCAGCTCGTTCTTAAGCACTTTGGACGATTTTGTAACTCTGGTCTTCATTATGGCGAAAATTTTTCCACCGGACGAATCTCTGGTTAATTTGGGGGGTTGGCGGTTTTTAGTACAAAAACAACGTTATTGTCTCTGCACCAATCCAACGTCGATCGCGCCGAAATGGCATGACGCCAGGTCCGGCCAAAATAATGTCTCGCCTCCGTGGGGCCACATGAAGGGTAACAGATGCTTCTAGAGGCACTCGGTGCGGTAAATTTCGCTGTTGATGGTTCCTCTTGTGATGTATGGTTTACTCAGTTTATCGCACTGGCGTATGGCCTGCCAGAGCAAGTATTTTTTTGGCGAATTTGTCCTCTTTCTTCTTCATTATGTCTTCCGTAACATCAAACCGTGATTTGGAAACGTAGATCTTCAGCCCCGGTATTTGTTTTGCGTTGGCCTTGATGTCGGTTTCGTTATCCATAACCACACACATCGGTTTCGTTAACTACTCTCGATACAGCTTCCATGCGCGGGATTTGGCCGCCGTGTTTTATTGATGACGCCGTTGCCTTACGGACCTTGAATGCACGAAGCTCAACTCGTTTCATGGTTTGCTGAACGAACCAGGCGGAACACTTTGCCTTCAGAGCCCCGTGGTGAATCAAAAAGTTCGGATTACACTTGAAATAATCCAACACCTCCCGGGCTTTCCCAGGGTCAGCTGTCTTCGATTTTCTTCCACTTACAGCCCGCCACTTGGTCGTCTGGGACTCCTTAAACGATTTTACCACTCGAGACACAGTTGTATGGGCCATTCCCACTTGTCTTCCGATCCATCTCATGGTCGCAGTCGGATTTTACATGACGACGCGCGAAATTCTCAGGCAATTTTCTTCTTGTTTCGATGACAACTCAATAACCACTGAACCGATTGTTATGAAATGTAAACAATGTAAACAAGTAAACAATTCATTCCACACTAGTTATACCCAGATTTTCATCAATTTTACCCACGATTAAAAAAATTACACACGGATAAAAATTGTGCATTTTTTTTCGAGTACAGGCCTTTTAACTTCAAGGAACATTGCACAAGACACTATTTGTCTAGCTCTTCATTCGGCCATGTAAGAGCTATTAATATGCATTAAATCAGAGTGTCTAAATCAAAGTGTCTCTTAAAAATGAGTTTTTTTACTATGCTTTTTTATATCGCATTTTGAAAAAAAGTGATTTTGTTACAAAATATAGAAAACGTTATAGCGCACATTCTTGCATAATAAAGTTGTGTTATACAGCTTATCATTCAAAAGTAAGGGGTAGTTTACTTTACAACATTTTTTTAGTAAAAAATGCAATTTTCCTCTTCGACCTTATGATTGTTTAGGCCAGAATTGGCCAGAAAACCATCAAATTCTTGTTTTATTACATTTCGCACTAATGTTGCGCCGATGCGTGAGAGTTTTTCCTTCTCATAAGATACAACCATAACTCACTGCAGATAAAGCCAAGTGATTCGGTGGTAAATAGACAGAATGAAAGTGTGCGCCTGTGACGGGATGGCTCGGAGAGAGTGAATCACTCTCTTTTTTAAACGACCGCTCTCACGAGCTCTTATCTGTCTTCGCCCACATGTTTTCACCTACAATCGCTGCCGCGTAGACTTATGCAAGGACGCGCCAGTGCTCTTTCTGTGATTCGCTGGTGCGATTGATAGTGAAAATGTCGTCAGAGTTGTAGAAAATGTCCAAAAAAAGGAAGAAACAGAAAGAAACATTCTTGTTTCTTTTTTTGTTATGCAGCGTTAATGAGAATTTGCAATCACTGCTGTATATTAGCAAAAGAGCCCAGCACCAGTAAGGGAACTTATCTGCATTTGCTTCTGTGAATTTGAGAGCTCTCCTTCTCACTGTAGAGCAATCGCAACCCACATGCAAACACGGTGGTGAATATAAAAAAGAGAGAAGAGTTCTCGTTGAGGTAGGGAGAGTGTGTGAAAAAATTAAAATCTCTCTTTAGTACACTGAGGATATGAACACCACTACCACTACTGAGGCACACGACGGGGACTTCTTTAAATCGGACATATTTTTGCATCGTGCCATTTCGCGAAATCGGTAATGGAGTGGTACGAAGCGAACGAACGATGTTGTTTTTGTGCCGAAGGAGGCAAAGCCATCAAACACGTCAGAGATTCGCCCAATAGACGAAAATTGGGTGAATCTGAAGGCCGCAAAACAGAGAAGCTCTTCAAAAACGACAAGAATTTGTAGAAACATTGGATGAAAGTGTGTAAGAATGATGGCACAAGTGTTGCACAGGATTTGATGGGTAGCGTTAAGTCCAAGATGCGGGCATATAGTCTAGGTGAGGAGGTTGAATAAGCCAACTTTGAAAAAAACATGTGTGTTCTTTTAATTCCTCGGATTTTCAAAAATATCCGACTTAAAAAGAATTTTTGGTGATCATTTTACAAGCCATGAGCTATGTACATAATCGTATACGTGTAGAAAAGGAGAATTTTTATCAAAATTCTTGGGAATTCTAACTTGAGCAACCAAGTCAGTCGGTCGGTGGTTTTATCTTATCTGAGTTCCTTTCTATCAAAATTCAAATTCTTGCAGATTGTTCCTTTTTCTGCCTATTAGAGTGTAGAAAAAGGAGCCTCAAAGCGTAGTCAATAAACGCGTCGGTTTTCTAATACGGACGTCAAGGGTTCGATGCACAGTCAAATTTGTTTGACTGTCCTGCAGCATACGCGTATTGTCAAAGAAAGCTGTATGTGAAAGTATTTCATACAGTACAGGTAGACAAAGCATGCGGAACGTATAAAGCCAGCCAGTTGGACGAAGAAGAAAAGTATAGAAGATGTGATTTCCATTTGTGCTTAGTGGGAATTCCTTTGTATCGCAAGGGTAACATACGATAACAGATTTGAAATTCATCTTCTTCGTGTCAAAATTTATGAGGTTTACAACCCTTCACTATCAATCATGGCCCCGGCATTTGTTTAATTTTTTTCAAACGTCCCGCATGAGAGCTTTTCTAATTGATGAGCCACTCGGGAAAACAGGCCTTTATCTTAGTTTAATCGCAGTAGTCGTCGTTTTCCTAGAACAAGCATTTTCTCCTGAAAACCCACGCTAATCGGCTAATTGTGAGAGGTTAATGTTGTAGAAATTTATGCTAAATTAAGTAAACATAGCGGGAACCCTCAGCTCGTGGCTCAAAGTGTCAAGTGCCACTCCAGTAAATAGCGCCAAGGCGTGTTGTTATCGAAGAAAGCAAAACTCGGAAAATAGCTGAAATACAACTCAGATAAATTTTGGTCGAATTTACGTACCCTTTCGTTGGAAAAGTTCACATTCTTCTGGATGAAACACTTTTTTGATTTTTAAGTTTTCCAACCCAGCTAAGATATTTCGAACCCACCACCCCGCAAGAAGAAAAAAAAAAGAAGATCTCCCGCACGTTATCTGCCTGCAGTGCCAGGAGACCACCCAATCGTCCCATACGGGAGGCCATATGTAAATGGGGAAAGTCCCAAAGCCAAGTGAATAACGTCCCACCGAGGGCGATAGGCAAAAAAGCAGAACTCATTATCTATGCTGCGAGCGGATGGGAACCATTTTTTTCCTCTTGCTTCATCTTCCCTATATCTATTCCAAGTGGGGATTGCAATCACTGCCAATGCCGAAACGGAGTCAGAGCCTACCCTCGTTAACCTTTTGATGGCTTCTCATTCATAGGGAAAAGTAAATAAAACAGGCTGATAGTCTCGAAGTCGTCGGCAGACCCGCATGTGAGTGGGCTGAAAAGAGCGGTTCAGTAAACTCTGGAGGTAAGAACGCCTTTTTTATTCTTCGAAAGCACTTTTATGGTTCATTCGATATTCTTCCTTTTTGAGTTTTTTTTCCAGGATATTAACCTTTCGACCTACTAAGTTGTTCTTCTATGACTGTTCGGTAGGTTCAGTGGAAGCCATGCAGCTTGAGTTAAAATAGAACATGTTGCATTTTTTATACTGCTATTTGAGATGAAGATTCAAAAATGATCAGATGCATTATTTGCCGCTGAGATAAATTGTAAAGGAGATTACTTTCAAATAATGTGCTATACTGGCAAGCAACTTCATACAAAATGCTGCTATTGTGAGGTTCATAGTAAAATACTCGCGAGTCCAGTGGGTCTTAACACGCCTGTACATTCTCAAGCTTTTTCAGTATTAAAATAATATTTGGCCAAAAGGAGTTCAATTTTTCAAGCAATGTATCATTGTTTTTGACAGGACTCTAAGCGTCGAGAAATCGACACACTCGAATGCTCCAAGTTTCCACACTTTGGAGACGCTGCGTGACCAAACCGATGAGGAAATTGCCTGAAGCTAAGAAGTAATAGACTATTGTTGGAAATTGTTGAAGTGTTGCAGAGAAGCTGGATTCTATATTGAATTTTGCAACTCTCCCTAAAGAATTAAATTACAATTGCAACAGTAAGTTTGCTTTTGAAGATAGTGTATAATGCAGATATTTATTGATTTATGTGAGCTTTGTTAAAACCACCCTGTATCAATATCCGACATTAAAGCTGATCACATTTCCATGTCCTCTGTTAAAAAATGGTTTTGAAATTTAACAACAAATGCACTTATCGCACTTATAATGTTAAAAGAGTAAACATAAAGCAGAACAATGATTGAGTGGTAAAGTTGTAACAATCACAAAAAAATGGCACACTCAAAATTGGTCACACAAAATTTGGCCTTATATCAAATTCTTTTGAAACTTGTAGAATTTTAAACACGTTTTGATCACACTTAAAAATATTTTTTGTCAAGCCTGTCCACGTTAAATTTCGGGCACCAAAATAATAGTAACACAGCTATATCTACCTACATTGGAAGCAGTTGATTAAGACGTTAATCCTTCTTTCTGTAAAATTTTAGAACTATCTGTGGTACTCCCGAGACGATTCTCCATCTTCTCTTTAAATCATCGGTACCATTTGCTTTTTCTAAGTTTCGAAGAGTTTTCGCTTAACTAGAGCCCAGAACTTCTCTATTGGGTGAAGTTCTGGACAGTTTGGTGGATTGGCTGTTTTCGGCACGTATTTGATCTCTTGTGCCTAATACCATTCCAAGACTGGTTTCGCTTAATGAATAGAGGCCAAATCAGGCCAAAACAGAGCTGGAGAGTTGTGGTTTCTGACAAACGGTAGCAACCCCTTCTGTAGACATTCATTCACGTACACATCTATTTATTTACTGAATGTTTTATTTATTTATTTATTTATTCGTTTATTTTATTTCTTATTTATTTATTTTTTTATATATTTACAGGTATACCTCAATAGTAGGTACATGAACTTACTCACTTCAATTCGCAATTGCATAAAAACTACTGGTAGTATCTGAAATCTTATATTACCGAAACAAAGTGTAACCTTCTGCTCTTTTTTTTTGGAAAAGATTTCAGATCAATCTGTTGTTTTTATGCAAAAGTGAGAAAGTTGATGTACGTACTTTCGAGGTATACCTGTATCAATTTATAGGTTTTTTAAACTATTTTATTTTATTATCTTTTAATTCTTCAATGTTCCATTTATTCTGTAGTTTTTATTGATTTAACTATTTTTTTAATATGGTTTTTCGTTCATTGATTTATTTCTTAATTTATGTATTTATCTGTTTGTTAATTAAATTATCAATGAAATATTCATCTCTTTTTTATTTCTTTCAATTTATAAATGTTTTTGTACAATTATTTATTTAACAATGTATAATTTGATGTATTTTCCAATTCCCTCAATTATTCATTCATAATTTTTTATTTTATTTTGTTATTATTTATCATCCATTTATTCAAAAGTTCATAAATGTATGTATTCTGTTACGTTTCGATATAATTTTCAACACAATTATTTACTTAATAATAAATTTACTAATTAACTAGTTTATAAAATAATAAATTTATGTTATTTTTTTTATTTTTGTACGATCCATAATGAACTAAGTTAATTTTTCAAAAATTTATTCGTTGATTTATTTATTTATTTAGTTATTTGTATAGGGATGTATTCATTTATGTATTTATTAATGGATTTTATCATAAATTTATATATTTTTCTTCTATATTTTTTCAATTCATAAATTTATATTTATTTTTTCATTAATTCATTTATTAATTCATTTATTAATTTGTATGTTAATATATTTATAAACATTGATTTTTAATTTATTCAATTATTGATTCATATATATATATATATATATACATATATATATATATATATATATATATATATATATATATATATATATATATATATATATATATATAAATATATATATATATAAATATATATATATAAATATATATATAAATATACATATATATTGATTTATTTATATATTTACTTATGGACTGATATATATAAACTAATTTATTTCAGACTTTTTGTTTCATTTATTGTTTTATTGAATCAATAATTCAATTATATATTCATTTTTTGTTTTCATTTATTTGAATATCAATATATATATATATATATATATATATATATATATATATATATATATATATAGATATATATATGATTTCTTTTTGAAACTTATGTTATCATATGTTTTAGTGATTGATTTATTGAAATACAGGTATACCTCGATAGTACGTACATCAACTTTCTCACTTAAAATTCGCAATTGCAATAAAACTACTGGTTTCTATTTTTTCTCAACATTAAGAGTAATCTTCGTTCTTTCTTTTGGTTGTATTAGATTTCAGAAACAATAAGTAGTCGTTATGCGATTTCGATTTGAAGTGAGAATGATGATGTTAGTTCTATCGAAATATTATTGTATTCATTCACTTTGTTATAAATATTTTTTTTTTCAAATTCAATAAGCTATTCTAATTATTCACATATTCAATAATTTGTTAATCTATAAGTTTATATTTGTTTACTAAACATGAAATACTTTGATATATTGGTTTTTTAAGTATAATTAAATAATTTTTATAACTTTATTTATTCATTTATTTGTTTATGTATTTATGAATTAAATAATTAATTTATTTATTCATCAAATTATCCATTCATTTATTTATTTATATATTTTTGAATATTCTTATTAATTTCAATTCATTCAATAACATTTTTATTCATTAATTAATTTTTTCATTCAATCATCTATTTATTTATTTTTTTAATAAGATATTGAATAATTTATTAATATGTGACGAATATTATATATTCAATAATTTGTTATTGTTTTCTTTTATTAATTCATTGAATTCTTCTCAGAATCTTGTTCACCTTATTTATTCATTCAATTATTGATGTATTTTTAAGTTTTTTCAATCATATTCAGGCACTTGTTTTTATAATTATTTCTGTATTTGTTCATCTATTAAATTATTAATTTTATGGTTCTGTTTGTTTATTCTAATTAATTGATATGAAGATTTTTTTTTTATTTTTATCTTGTGATTTATTTGTTCATATTCATATACAGAGGTATTTAATTTTTATTCTATTTGATTTACTTTTCATTTCTTTTTTTATTTATGTATTTATTTAATTATTTATTGATTTAATCATTCATCCATATGTTTATTTATTGATATATTAAAAGGTTTGTTTTTTTATACATTTGTTTATGTATTATCTTTTTATTGGTATGTTATATATTTTTGATTGTATCGATTTATATATTTGTGTATTAATTGTATATGATTTTTAAATATGTTTTGGTTATTATATATATTGATATATTTATTTATTGATTTATTTATTAGTTTATTGTTTTTTTTTTATATAGAGCGATGTCACGTGAAAAGAAAAGAGAAAAAAAAGTGGTCCGATTCTGCTCAAAACCGTTTGGAATGTTCTTCATCGAGAATAATTAGACCCGTATTTGTTTTAATTTTTTTACTAGGGTGACCATGTTTGATATAGGGTTACCAGAAAAATCAACATTTTTCGAAATTTTTTATTTAAAAAAAAATTATAACTTTTGAACCACTGAATCGATTTGCAATGTTTTTTTTATGAATGGAAAGCATGTTACTTTAAATTTTAAATCAAAAAATTTGTTAAAATAATTTATGTACTCAAATTTGCTTAAATGGTCAAAATATTCGTTTTTTATGATTTTGGAAATGTTGAACAGAACAACTATATATTTTTATATTTTTTTTATAAAAATTTAAAAAAAATTTCATAATATATCAAAAAATTAGATATGTTAATTGAGCCGTTTTTGAGTTACATTTTTTTGAAAATTTCAAGTTTTTTTTTACACACATGGAATGAGCATCATTTTCCATCACTTCAAAATAACTGCAGGAATCATTTCATTGAAGTTATCAAACTTATTCTTAATAAATTCATGATAACCATGTTTACAAATCTAGTTTTATTTGTGAAGTAATGTACCCGTCAAAAGGAGAGGAGGCTGGTTCAATTCTGACCCCATTAAATTCAAGAACTATAAATCAGCCTCAAATTGTTTAAAAGCAGAGACCAACATTGCTAGGGTTTACTCAGCCAAACTTAGTTTACTTAGTAAACTTAACTCATAATTTGAATTATTCCACATTAGGGTCATTTTGAGTGAACCGAACTGAAACTATAATTCATTTTTTTAGCGTGTAGAACATTTTTTCTCAAATTAAGTCTAGTTAAAAATCAAATTTTCAAGTCCAAAAAACACAATGTATGGAAAAATATCACAATTAGTTAGGAACATATTTATTTATATAATTTATATAATTTCGATTATTTGAGGTATCTATTTTCTTGTATGATAAGCAACTCCTCTACAGTTCGTTCAACCTGTTTGTTATATATGTTTTAAATCAGTGTTTGTGTGTTTTTTCTCGAAAATGGTCAAGTAAGATGTGAGTTAAAAGTTATCTAGTTATGAATTATGATTAGACGATTTTTATTTTAAAACTAATGTGATATGTTTACCATACTCTAAATTCCAACCTATCTTCTCATTTGTTTAATTGTTATTCCTATGAACCCTCGAGTTGACCACGAATAATAGGTCCTACCTCCTAACTTTTGTTCTTCGATATATGATGTAAATAAACATGAAAACTTGGCTCTGTATAGTTGGTTCGATTGAGCCTGTACAAATAGATGAATTTTATAAAAAGAAAATAGTTTTGCATTCGAAATGAAGGTAATTTTATAGCACTTTTAAAGACATACGTATGAACAGTTATTCCGTGTTCGTTTTGAGGAAATTACGAACTTTTCTTAAAATAATATCATATGCCCAACAAATATCAGTGTCGAATAACCGCTTGATAACCCAAATTTGGAAAAGTTATTAAGCTTTCTTGAAGAAAAAGCAGAACAACTCCTCCAAATTTGATTAAACAAACAGTTACTCAGCATTGATGTTAGTTGGATTATCTTTTGATCACACTGTCCATTAATTTAACCGACCAGTTTATTTCACCATCTTTCTATCTCCGCAGAATTCCGAGTCTTCTGCTTAACAATTGCCCAGTATTTCTCGATTGGCCGTAATTGAGGGCAAAATCGTGGGTTGAGGTCTTTTTCAATGATGTTGCCACGATACCACTTTTCGAGGGCGTTGTGTGCTTTGATGAATTGTCCTCAGGACCTTCTAATGCAAGTGTTGGTAGTAATTTCCACTTCGACGCTTACTGTGATCCTTCCGAGCAAAAGTTTGCCGCGCACGGAAACGGTTAGGAATGCTGATGATCGTTGATTAAGCCAAATTCTACATTAGATTTTGAGCGTGAATGTCCAGCCTAAATTTACTTCTTTAGGCTTCAATCTGTCACAACTTCTTTAACTCTTGAATAATCGTAACACAATTTTCATCACTGAGAGAAGAAAGCCCAAGCAATCAAAAATTTCAAAACATTCGAGATCCTAGGAGCGCGTTTGAATAAAATAGGCGGTACGACCAGATTTCATAATAGACACGCAAAAGACTAACTGATGACACATGAGTTAAGGCCACTGACTCCAACTACTTCCAGCTTCTTTGAAGGCCAGAAGTTATCTACCTCTCATCCAATCTACCATTTCATCGAAGAAAAAAAAAGCCACAAGCCAACGACGACGACGACGACGTCAAAGACGATAGCTTTTTAAAAGTATCCTGTTTGCATTGATACTTCAATGGACTCAATGGCCAAGCGTGCACACACACACCCGCCCGGAAGGTGTTCAAGATCTCTCCGGCTTTTCCATCTTTGTCCGATCTGGTGACACATCGCTCGCTGGATGCTCATTTTTTTCCCTTTCGTAGATCCCGGAACGTGGATGGGAAACCAAAGACAAACACTACTTAACCCACTTCCCAGAATCCTGTGGCTGTGTGTGTGTTTGTGTAATCGGGTGTGGCCGTGTTGATGTTCCGTTGAAAAGAACCAAAGTTTTTCTTTGCCTACCCAGTTGTTTCCCGTTGTCTAATATGATACTTTGGGCGAAAAATGGCCAAGGATAAACTTCAGCCGATCCTTGGGGAAGGATAATGTATGTAAAATTAATTCCAGCCACGTTCGATCCACATCCAGTCATCAGAATGAGGGTGAATGTGTATGTGTGTGTGTGTTTAGTTTTCCCCGTCACGTGGAAGAGAACCGCAAAGCAGGAGCTTTCAAAAGCTGACGACGACGATGCTGAGAAGGTCCATTTTGCTGATGGGATATGCTCGCCGACGTGCTATTAGCTAGATAGTATAGCACCCACACTCCGACCCATTCCGGTACACGTCAGACAGGATTTAACGTTATAATCGGAGTGAGATTTCTGAGAGCTCAGCAGCATCATCATCATCCTGACACTCCATAGACTCGTCGGATGGATGGGCGTTCTGGGACGGCAAAGGCGAATGCCGGGTAGAATGGCAACCAGAGCCAGCCGCCTACCCGGCAGACCTACCAGGAAGTGGTTCCGGGCGAGGCTGGCTGGCTCGAAGAGATACGAGCTCCCGATGGGTTTGAGGTGGGTTACGTAATCAATTGGAAAGGAAGCAATAATTTTTCTATCTGTAGTAGACGCTCTCCGTTGTTGTTGTTGTCGACAACAGCTGAACAAGCGCTCCGTTCGATTAGTGTTGTCTGTTTATGGAACTCGTTTCCGATCGGATCGCAACAGCAGCGGCAGCAGCAGCGAAATTGATATTTCAAATTCAATGACTTCCCCCGATTTCGATCTCACGTCTAATGAAGGGAATTGGGGGAAATCACCATCTGCTTGAATGGTCCATACGTGAACACCGATCAATGGGTCCATGGTGGCGACGCGACATGAACTGTTCGTATTTTTGCTCCGGCGGAATGGAACCTGAAAATAAGAACAACAACAACATCATCATCGTCATCATAACCATTATTCGGAGATTTTTCCTCCCACGCTCCGTGCCTTCGTCCATCGCGGGATTTCATCGGCGGTCGTTGGTATCGCTGGAAATTGCAAAACAACACGTAGCAATTCCGACTCCGTCTCAGGTGGACGAGGAAAACGTGTCCCGAGGACGATGTGTCATTTGTTGCCGCGCGGGGGCAGACAAGTGAATTAAAGTAGGGCTTCGTGATGTGCGTTTACATGTTTGTTTGCTAAAGTGTGATATGAGATTGTTCTGTTTCAATTGGAATTCAGCCATCATAGGTTAGTTTAATGCGATTTTATCGCTTACTAATAGCAGGGTTCAATGTTACGACGCACAGGATTTGGGGATATGGAGTTAACAGGGTACACAAAATGTGAAACAGGACATGTCAAGTGAATTTATCCAGGTTGTTTTGATTGAGTCTCGTAGTAGATCAATGGTAACCACAATGAAGTTCCATTTTCATGCCACATTCCTGACCTATGACACTCGAAAAAGGCGCATCTCAATTGTTTCAGATAACTAGCTGAACCCGGTGCGTGCGGTGCTACGCTTGCAACTAAATGATGGAAAATTTAATGTAACTGGCACTTTAATGGTTTTTTTCGGAATGAGTTTTTTTTCTTGAATAAGCAGGGGTTCAAACTTCTATCAAAACATGCTTCTTACCCGAGAAATATATGTTTTGTGTTTAAGTATCCTGGATAATTCCCATTTTTGGTAGAAATTTGTGTTCCATTTGTGTGGTAGCCCTCCCTTCCAGAGGGGGTGGTTTCTCAAACCACCATACAATGATTGCCTTCAAAACCCCCCACATGCCCAATCTGAATCGATTTGCTTGATTAGTTCTCGAGTTATGAAGAAATTTATGTCTCATATGTATAAGCGCCACCCTTCCTGGGAGAGTAGGGATCTCAAACAATCATAAGAACCTTCCTCAGCCCCAAAAACCCCTTCATATAAATTTTCACGTAGGTCGGTTCAAAAATTTCCGAGTCTATAAGGGTCTGACAGACAGACAGACAGACAGAAATTCATTTTTATGTATATATAAATCTACCCTCTGAAAACCTCCGCATGCCAAATTTGATTCCATTTGCTTGATTTGTTCTCGAGTTATGCAGAAATTCATGTTTTTTTTGTATAAGAGACCTCTCTTTCAGTGAGCGAAGGATTTTCAAACCACAATAGAAACATTTCTTGCCTTCAAAAACCTCCACATGCCAAATTTGGTTCCATTAACTTAATAAGTTCTCGAGTTATTCAGAAATTTGTGTTTCATTTGTATGGAAACCCCCCTCCCACCCCCTTCCAGATGGCGGAGGAGTCTCAAACTTTCATAGAAACATTTATCTCCTCCAAAAACCTCCACATGCCAAATTGTGTTCCATATGCTTGATTAGTTCTCGAGTTATGCACAAATTGGTGTTTCATTTGTGTGAGAGCCCCCCTCTTACAGAGAGCGGAGGGGTCTCGATTTACCTTAGAAACATTTCTTGCCTTCAAAAACCTCTGCCTGTGAAATTTGGCTCCATTTACTTGATAAGCTCTCGAGTTATGTAGAAGCTTTAGTTTCATTTGTATGGGAGCACCGCCCCCTTACCTAACAGAGAGAGAGGAGGGGTCTTGAACTATCGTAGAAATATTTATTGCCTTTAAAATCCCCGCATGCCAAATTTGGTTCCATTTGCTTTATTAGATCTAGAGTTATGAATAAATTACAGTTTCATTTGTATGTCACCCCCCCTTCTAGGAGTGGGGAGGGGTCTCAAACCACCATAAAAACATTTTTCTCCTCCAGAAAACCTCACATGCCAAATTTGGTTCCATTTGCTTGATTAGTTCTTGAGATATGCAGAAACTTCTGTTTCATTTGTACGAGAGCCTCCCTTTCTAGAGAGGGGAGGGGTCTCTGACTACCACAGAAACATTGCTTGCCTCCAAAAACTCCCGCATGCTAAATTTGGGTTCCTTTGCTTGATCAGTTCTCGAGTTATGCAGAAATTTGTGCTTCACTTGTGTGGGAGCCCGCCTTTCCAGAGAAGGGAGGGGTATCAAACCATCATAAGAACCTTCCGGTGTCCAAGATGGATCATTTTATTAGTTACTAGCTGAACCCGATGCGAGTCTTGAAGGGGTTCAAACTTCTATCAGAATATACTCCGTTCCCGAGAAATACACATTTTGTTTATAAGTTGCATGGATAATACTCGTGTTTGGTTCAAATGTCTATTTCATTGGTCTTAGAGCCCTCCTTCACCCTCTCCAGAGGGACGGCGTCTTGAACCACCTAAGAAAAAAATCCTGCCCAGAAACCCCCACATGCCAAAGTTGGTTCCATTTGAAGAACTCCAATTTCAAGAACTCGAGCTTTGCAGAAATTTGTGTTTCATTTGTATGGAAGTCCTCCCCTTCCAGGCGGGGAAGGAGCTTCGAACCATCATAAGAACCTTCTCTGGCCTCAACAACCCCTACATATAAGTTTTCATAATAGTAGGTATGATTCTCATGTTTGGTTGACATTTGTGTCTAATTTTCATGAGAGCCCATCCTTTCTAGAGAGAGGAGGAATCTCAAACCTCCATAGAAACATTTCTTGGTTCCGAAAACCCCCTCATCCAAAATTTGGTTCCACTTGTTTGATTAGTTCTCGAGTTATGCAGGAATTCGTGTTTCATTGGTGTGGGAGCACCCCTTCCAGATGTGGGAGGGGTCTCGAACCATCATAAGAACTTTTCCTGACTCCAAAAATCCCTGCATAAAAATAGACATACCTGTTGGGGTAATTCTCATGTTTGGCTCAAATTCGTGGTTCATTTGTATGAGAGCCCCTTCTTTCAAAGAGGAGGGGGGTCTCAAACCACCGTTGAAACATTTCTTGCCTACAAAACCTCCACATGCCATATTTGGTTCCATTTGTTTGATTAGTTCTTGAGTTATGCAGAAAATGGTTTTTCATTTGCATGGGAGTTCCTCTTTCTAAAGGCGGGAGGGGTGTCGAACTATAATAAGATCCTTTTCCGGACCCAAAAACCCCTGCATACAAATTTGCATAGCGGTAGGGATAGTTCTCATGTTTGGTTTAAATTTGTATTTCGTATGTATGGTAGCCCCCTTTTCAGAGTGAGGAGGGGTCTCAAATTATCATAAAAACATTTCTTGCCTTCAAAACGTCACCCATACCAATTTTGGTTCTATTTGCTTGATTAGTTCTCGAGTTATGCAGGAATTTGTTTTTCATTTGCATGGGATCCCACCCTTTCTAGAGGTGGGAGGGCTCTCGAACTATCATAAGATGCTTTCCCGGACCCAAAAACCACTGAATACAAATTTGCAAAGCAGTAGGTATAGTTCTCATGTTTGGTTGAAATTTGTGTTTCATTTGTATGAGAGCCTCCCTTTTAAGAGGGAGGAGGGGCTTTGAACCACCATAAAAACATTTCATGCCTTAAAAAATTCGTCCATTCCAAATTTGGTTCCATTTGCTTGATTAGTTCTCGAGTTATGCAGAAATTTGGGTTCCATTTGTTTGTTTCCCCCCCTCTCTCCTCCTCATATGACGGAAGAGTCTCAAATCACCATAGAAACATTTTCCTCCTTCTAAAACTTCCACATGCGAAATTGGGTCCATTTCTCTTATCAGTTCTCCAGTTATGCAAGGATTTGCGTTTCATTTGAATAGGTCCCCCCCTTTCAGAAAGGGAAGGGGTCTCAAATCAACAAAGAACAATTTTTTGTCTTCAAAAACCACCACATACTAAATTTGGTTCCGTTTGCTTGATTAGTTCCCAAGTTATGCAGAATATTGTGTTTTATTTGTATGGGAGCCCCCCCTTTTATGAAGGGGAGGGTTCTTAAGCTACCATAAAAACCTTTTTTGCCTTCAAAAACTCACACATGCTAAATTTGGTTTCTTTTGCTTGATTAGTTCTCGAGTTGTGTAGAAATCTGTTTTTCATTTGTATGGGAGCCCCCCTTTCCAGTAAAAGGAGGGGTTTAAAACCATCATAAGAACCTTCTCCGGCCCCAAAAATCCGTGCATTCAAAATTTTACGCCGATCGGTCCTTCCGCTCGCGAGTTAAATCGTGACAAAGGAAACCCCAACTTATTTTTATTTATATAGATGTTACCTATATTAATGCTTTTGAGTGAACTAATGGGAGGAAAACTTATTTCAAGGGTTTTTTATAAGGAGGTGTTAACTTAATTCTTAAACAAGAAAATATTCTATTCGTATCAGAATATTGACGCTTGATTTTTCGTGTGCAGCGGACCAAATCCATTTTTTTAGGTCTTAGTCGATTACCGGAATGTGACAAAAATGTGACTAAAATGTGAAACATTGTGTCATTCCTTCAAGGCATCTCAAAGCTCAATTGATGATGATGATGATGATGATGATGATGATAAAATACTATTATATATTGTAGTAAGGTAACTTTACATAGCAGTGGAATAATCTGAAAAACGATTTGATCAGGATGTGATCATCAAGTTCCTATATGAAGGGCCAAAAACCTTTGGGTGGGCCTGTAAGCAGAGACATTTACGCGAAACCCGCAAATATCGGGAAGAGAATTTCCTTCCAAAACCAAGTTCACACCCACAGTATTATAATCGACCTCTCGATTGACAGAATTAACCCAATAGATGGAGTCGCAGAGCCCGCCCTCGTTCTGCGAATTGTTAACAATTGCGAGGAGGCAGTCCCATGCTCCCTATCCAAATCGCCGCACTTGAGTGCCCTGATGGTCCCTCCTATTCACCATTTTATATTATGTCATGGATATTTAGTATATTTTGTAGTGGTAATTTGATTGCTTACCTTGTGTTAGAAAATTTGGCTGGAAGTAAAATTGATTAGGGTTACCGTTCTTAACTTATTGCTCTGTGTCGTCTTGGTGTTTTAACTTTTGAAGAGCTGACTTTAGGCAAAGGCCTATGTTGGTCTATGCCCTATGCACTATGTCATATGGTATTGCTCGTGGTCATAGGATAGGAACGAGAACAGAAGAAAGAAGAGAAAGCATTAGTGATTGCTAACATGCTATGCGCATATGAGACTCGGCAGATCGCGCCCATACCTCTTTCTGAACCGAAGGGCAGGGAGGCATCTCAAAGCTCAATTCCTCCAAAAATTGAAATGCTCGTGGAAGACCAACGTGGCCTAGGTGTCTTTGAACGGAAGGTGCTGGGTAAGATCTACGATGAAGTGCACATGGAAGACGGAGCGTGAAGGAGGCAAATGCTTGTTGAATGAATGTTGAATTGTAGTGTTGTTCAAATTATTCTCGATTTCAAGCCACCGGGAGCAAGTATAGGAGACATGCAACGATCAAGGTGAATCGTTTAAGTAGAAGCCGGCTACGAGGCTGGTAATCCATGGACCGGATAGAATAGAGCTTACTTCTGTGTACAGCAGCGGACACTCTGGCCTTAACCTCGTTAGTGAGATAAGTTAAGGCCAAGCATGGAAAAATTCATCCATTTGCAATATTCTTCGCAAAAGTGTTCGTTTCTATGATGAGACGCTTCTGAAATTAATATCTTAGATTTCTTTGATCGATGAATTTATGAAGGAGTATCGCAAATAATCTGATTGATCATGATAAACATATATGTTATTTCCAAATTCAACGGCATTAATTTGAATTATGTCTTCACAACGACTATTTGTGGGCCAACATTTTGATTCTAATGAATGCAAGATTGTACGCATATACATGTGAGTAGCACATTTTAAAAGTGCTTTGCTAGAAGTAGTTTTTTACACATAAGGAGCATGGCCGCTCAAAAAATCAATGTAAATGTCGACCATACGTCGAACTCATATCATCTCTAATTTGGGTTCATGCAAACAAAAATTTTGGGTCAGATGTCAGCCCTAGCAGTAAACTTGTTGCAAATCGCTTTAATTAACTTCACTGGGACCTAATTAGGTCACAATCAAGTTGCTGCAACCAATTGTGATAACTTTATATTGCAAGGAAGGTCAACATCTGATTGATGTCCGACAGGAAGCATTTAGGTGAGCCGATTGGATTATAACTTTCAATAGTTTGTCAACAAGAGCGCCTTAGCGTATATTAAAATGTAATTAACATTACATGACAGGCTGTTCACACTGATGTTCCAGCAACGCTGCTGAACCAGCGCTAGTAAAAATGGACATCAACACAATGTCAACACGTATCAGCGATTCCAATGCCGACTCTGCCTTGCTCGATCGACCGTCCGTACAGCGGATACAGTGTCCACTGTATCGGTCTGCGATGTGACTTCTGACAGTCTGTATGGCCAAATGCGGGTTGGATCCCACTCTAAGGGCTCTTTTTATGGTGTCATCGATCTTGACTGCCGGTTGGTTCCAACCTCTAAACCAAGTGGATCTTGGTCACTTGAGGGTTGACAAGGCTGTTGAGGAGTTGACCTGCCTCGACGCAGACGACAATCACAGAAGTGGACGGAAGGAGTTCCGAGGTAACACTGATGGCGGTGTGGTAGACCGGGCCTAGTTTGTCTTCAAGCAACTGTCTAACGAGGCTTGTAATTTCAATTCCGTACGTGATGCGGGTGTTGATGATGGCATAGGTAAATTGTAGCCTTGTTGCATGATTGCAATCTGGGTGACGTCCTGTGATAGTTCGAAGGACTCGACTGTGATTCGGGTACAGCAGGTGGATTTTACCTCATCGAAGTGAGGGCGGAACGTTAAGGAGCGGTTAATTCGGATCCTGAGGACCTTGACGGTGGAGCTTTGAGTAATGGGTCAACCCCCAAGAAGGACCGATGTAGGGAGAAGTCGATTGTTGTTGCTGCAGATGTGGATGTATGCCCTCTTCTCGACAAAAACTTCAAATCCGTCAAATCCGACAGCCTTACCGTCTGGATCAGCTTCATCCGCAAGGCCAGCAGGATACTCATGACAATCGTCAGCTGGCACACCTGTTTCTTCACTTAAAGTGTTAGACCATGGTTGCAAATATTAATTTTTCCGTAGTTATTTCTAAACAAATATTGAGGAAGTTTGACGAAACACGCCAAAAACTATTTGAAACCCGTCTTCGAGAATCTATGTTATGTTCCAGAGTTTAGAACCGGATACATTTATTGTTTAGTTGAGGACTCTGAAAAAACTAGTAAAGAAACTGAGAAAAAATTGAAATGCAATTAAGAATAAAATTACTGAAAATTCCAAAACCTACTTAATATACTTATTCAATCTCATGAGATATTCAAAAACATGTTATGTATTCTATTGGTTCTTACGAGTTCATCAAGTCATTGTGCAAAATGTTTTTAGAATACCCCAAAAAGTCGTTTTTAGACTCCAAACAATTCTGACCAGAAATCAAAAACATCTTGAATTGCTTCAGAGAAAAGTGTGTGAGTGGAAGACATTTCGACCTCCTGAAAAACTGTAGTGTTTTAAAAATCCATACGCTGCACATGTGTCACGAAGTGTGTGTGTTCCAGACTGTGGAATTTTACGTAAACCGAAAATGTCCATACTGGGTCATTGTCCTAAAAGTCTTTTCAGAAATTAAAAACTTCTGAAGTCAATGACATTCTTGAAACTTCAAGCTATTTGTGCTTAATTTGAAAGAAGATTCCACAGACATTTTTATTCCTTAGACTACACAGTAAAAATATGGATTTGGTGTTGTTAATATCGGAGCATGTAAACCAGTATATCAGTTCAACGGAGCGACAATTTGCATGAAGTTATTTCGACAAAATTATCAACAATTTATGCATTGTAAACTTCTTCCGATTTATAAAATAAATTTGTATGTTCTGTTTTTAACTTGTTTTGAAAAGTAATTGGTTCAAATTTTCCCTAATTCCTCGGGCTAAAACTAATTTTTGGAACAATCAAAAGATTCTTTGAGATACTTCCAAGAGTTTTTGGTATGCAAGAACTTCCTGATAATCGTCAAACTCATTTTTGAGATGCATTGACTTTTTAGAAGTACAAAGGGTACCCAAAGTTTCCTCGATTGGATGAAATCTTGATGATGATGGTGATAATGAAAAAGATGATGAGATAATTCCATCTTTTGTAGCAAGGGACGCCTCTGAGGCACTGATATCGTTAATATCCTAAAAATGATTTGATCAAGATTGCAATACTGTTTGTGATATTTAAGTTTCTGTAAATGTCAATAACGGTGGGTGCAGATATGCTTATGCAAAATCCAAGGAAACAGATAAGAAAATCTCCTTGCAGAAGAAAGGTTACCCAAATAGCGATAGAATTGAGCTCTCGATCAACAGATTAAGCCCAATCGATGGGGCCAAGAAGACTAAGTTCTCTATCCAGATCATTTCATCTGGCTGCCCTATGGTCTCTTATTTTCCCTAAAACATGATTTGCATTGTATGTTTAACGATAAATTATTATTGAATACCAGCTGAACTCGGTGCAAGCCTTGCTATGCATGCAACTTAATGAATACAAATTTAACCAAACTGGCGATTTTATGGTTTTTATTAAGAATGTGTTTTGTTAAAATATTTTCGTTTAACTAGGAATGAGAAGAAAAACTAGTATTTTCCATTTGATTCCAACTATCTTTACTACTTATCTTGACAGATACGCGTATTTCGTCTACAATGTGCGTAAGCAACAATAAGCAATAAAGGTAGTTGGAATTAAATGGAAAATACTAATTTTTTTTCTCATTACTAGTTACATGTATTCCACTATACAGCTCAAACTTTTTAGTATTTTCGTTTGCTAATGTGTGTAACTTCTACGAAGTAAATCGTAGGTGTTTGTCTTCAATTTCAGATCGTTTGTTTCTACCATGGTTGTTCTTTCTGTGAAGAAGCATTTTATAGACAAAACATTTATCTTCAAACTTCGCCGTATCTTGTAAGTTTTAACTTTACTTTCTCTTGCATAACCTCAGATTAACTTTTTGTGCATAATGTTAAACTGAGATTAACTCAAACATCCTATCAGAACATGCTGCATACCCGATAAAAACACATTTTGGGTTTAGTTACCCCGATAATTATCATGTTTGGTTGAACTATCTGTAATATTCGTATGAGAGGGGTTCCCATGGGGTATAGAAAAAAATTCTGCCTCAAAAACATTGTTTCCGATTGCTTGATTAGTTGTCGAAGTGTGCATAAATTCGTGTTTCATTTTTTTTTTCTTTTCAGACTGGGAGGGAGCTACGAACCATCATAAGAAATTTTTATGACCACAAAAACTCCCGCATACAAATTTTCATTACAGTAGGGGTAATTCTCAGGTTTTTGAAATTTGTGTTTATTTTGTATGAGAACCCCCCTCCCCCCTTCCAAAGAGGAGAGGGGTCTCGAACCACCACAAAAATATTTCTTGCCTTCAAAAACCTACACATGCCAAATTTGGATCCATTTGCTTGATCAGTTCTCGAGTAATGCAAAAATGTTAGTTTCATTGGTATAGGAGCCCCCCTTTTAGACGGGGGAGGAGTCTCCAACCATCATAAAAACATTCTCCGGCCCCAAAACCCTAAAAAAAACAGTAGGGATAATTCTCATGTTTGGTTTAAATTTATGTTTCATTTGTAGAGCCCCTTCTTCCAGAGGAAGGCCCACCATACAAACATTTCTTGTTTCCAACGACCTCCACATGACTTCATTTGCTTGATAAGTTCTCGAGTTATGCATAAATGTGTGTTTCATTTGTATGGGAGCCCCTCCCTTCCTTTCCAGACGGGGAAGGAGTCTCGAACCACCATAATAATTCTTCGGCTCCAAAAATTTCTGCCTACAAATTTTCATAAAAGAATAGGGATAGTTTTCATAGTTGGCAAAGATTTGTTTTTAATTTGCATGCCCTCCCCCCCCCCCCCTTCCTCTACCAGAGAGAAAAAGGGTCTCAAACCAAAGTAGAAACATTTATTGCCTCCAAAATTCCACATACAAATTTTGGTTCCATTTGCAGAAATTTGTGTTTCATTTGAATAGGAACAACCCCTTTCAGAAAAGGGAGGGGATTTAACTATCATAAGAACCTTCTCCGGACAGACAGAATGACAGACAGACAGAAAGACAGCGTGCACCTGAAGATTAAGCAACTGGTGACGAGCATCAAGTCTGCCGTTTCAGTTGCGGAACGTGAGCATAAGGCGCTCACAAGAATATTCGCTCAGAGAAAAGAGGGAGGGACACGCCAGAAGAAGAGGAAGTCCCAAAAAACAGAAGAATGAACAGGAGCGCGCCAATAATCGGAGAGAGGGTGGATGGCGCACTGTGGAGAGCCCACAGGCGAAGAAGAAGAAGAAGCGAAAGGAGAAAGAAGAAAGGAAGAAGGAACAGAAGAAGAAAGAGCACCGTCGACCCCCAAGGGAGAGGTAAAAGGGCGATGCGTTGATCGTCGAAGTGAACGACAAGACATCGTATGCTTCGCTTCTTAGGAGAGTGAGGGAGAAGTTGAAGGAGCTGGGTGAGAACGTGGTGAAGACGCACCCAGAAAGAAGAGATGCTGTTCGAGCTCAAGAAGGATCTTTCGGTTAAGAGCTCAGAGTACAGGGAGCACATTGCGAAATCCTTGGGCAGCGAGGCAACTGTGAGAGCTCTTTCACAGGAAGCTAGTGTTGAGGTCAAGGCTCTAGACGAAATAACGACTGAAGAAGAGCTGAGGAATGCATTGACCGAGCAGTGCAACCTGGAAGTACCGGTAACAATCCGAATAAGGAAAGCATTTGGAGACACCCAGACGGCGGCAATGCGACTGCCTGCAGAGGCGGCCAACAAGTTGGCGAAAACAGGCAAGATCAAAGTCGGATGGTCGGTGTGCTAGCTGCGATTGGCTTCTCGAGTCACCAAGCAAATGGAGAGGTGTTTCCGGTACATGGAGTTTGGTCACCAGTTCAGAAACTACAAAGGTCCAGACAAGTTCAAACGGTGCTGGAACTGCGACGAAAACGGGCACGTTGCTCGAGACTGCATGCTGTGCAAGCCGGAGCACGGAAAGGACCATACGCCGGGAGGCTATAAATGCCCAGCCTACAAAAAAGGATTACAGAGCCGTATCGGGTTTCGCCCGAAAACGACAATTGGGTGGCTTACGGAGCCCAGATAGCGGGAATACAGGTCGTGGGTAGATTCCCCATCCAAGAAGTGGTCGAAAGTTCATATGACGGTTTCGCGGTTGCCAAAATCAATGAAATCTTCGTCAGCAGCTGTTGTGCACCTCCAAGGTGTACGGACGAAGAGTACAACAGGATGTTGGATGCACTCACTGACACGCTGGTCGGACGAAAGCCGGTAGTCGTCGGAGGTGATTTCGACGCTTGGGCCGTGGAGTGAGGTAGCAGACTTACCAATGCAAGAGGATACAGCTTACTGGAAGCTCTCGCGAAGCTGGATGAAAGGCTTTGCACTGATGGCACGGCCAGCACATTCCGCAGAGACGGCGTGAATCGATAATCGATGTCACGTTCTGCAGTCCTTCGCTTACATGAGCTGCAGAGTCAGTGAGAAGTACTCCCACAGCGATTACCAAGCGATAACCTACAGCCTCTGCCAGCGAGCATATATGGTAACGAGTCGAACGAGGACCCGCGAGCGGAAGTGGAAGGTACAGGACTTCAACAAGGAGGCCTTTATCGAGACGCTTCGAACACACAGCGGTGCAAATCTCGACACAGAGAAGTTGACAGAAGCAATAGTTATGGCTTGCGACGCGTCAATTTCAAAAAAATTGGAGCCCAGGTGCCGACGGCGTCCAGCTTACTGGTGTTACTCCGTGATACAAGGCTGCGAGCGAGAAAAAGTGTGCAGAGGGCAAGAACTGATGCCGAGAGGGAAGAACGGAGATCCGTTTTTCGCGAAGATGCGCGCGGCTCTCAAAATGGAGATCAGGCTGAGCAAGTCAAACTGCGTCAAAGAGCTTTGCTGAGGAGCTGAAGTCAACTCATGAGGTAACGCCTATCGAATCGTGGTGGCAAAGTAATCAACCATGATTCATGCATCGGTTCATTAGTCCGATAGAAAGATGCTCGACCATTAGAAGTGAAATAATTTGGAAAATGTAAGAGTTTTAGACCTTTTTCCTAACAACTGATTAAAACAGTCACCCCTGAGTAAGCAGGTCTTAGGTGCTGAATAAACTGCTTAAAACTCGTCCCGTATCCTATACAGGGTGCGGCAGAAAATAATGCGATATTTTGTTCTATTTCTTTCAAATCAGATTTTCATCTAATTCAAGCAATAATATCATCATTTTCAACGGCAGTTATCTTTATGAAGTCCTTTTAAACAAATTTATTCAATGTGTGCTCCATTTTCACTTTTAACATCCTCGAGCCGACGTCGGAAGCCAGAGCATGCCTTTCGGACGTAGTCCTCCGACATTGACTGCCATGTGCGTGTTATGGTTGACTTCAGGGTTTTCACACTAGGGTGTGATGTTTTGCAGGCTCGTGCTTCAACATATGCCCAAATCGAATAATCCAACGGATTAAGATCTGGACAGCTAGGGGGCCACAAATCGCCAAAACTTCATGTTATCGTTGGACCGTTGGACCGACCGTTTGAAATTTGAATTTCCCTTTTTCCGGAACGTTCTCCATTTTCAGCGGTGAAATGAACCGGTCCGTGCGGCTGTTGGCCACAGCATCGATGTCGAAAAGCTCTACGTTGGAGAACAGGATAATCATTTTTTCCTTCTTCAACAAGGAAAGCAATCTCTTGGAACGAGTCACTTGTAGTTCCTTGACCCGTTTCTTCTGCGCGAGTAACAAACTGGTGATCACTTCTTTCGTGAACATTTTTAGGAATTTGCATATAAAAAAAAGAATGTTTGGATGCAGCACTTGAAAGTTAACATAAGCAAATACACTTTCGACAGAAATTAGTCACTACCTACACGAATTAACCCAATACTCAAGTTTGAACATTTACGCATTATTTTCTGCCGCACCCTGTATATAAAATCTTGTATATCCATAATTTTCAGGATGCTTCCAAGAACTGGTTGTGTTGATTAGAATAACAGCTGGCATAACATACGGGAAGAATTTCTTCCACCATTCGAGTATGGGTTTACCTGTGGGTAATTACTTGATTCCGAGATTTTTACACACACACATGGCTGGACTGCGATGAGTTCAAATTAAGGCCAACCGTGTATGCTCCATTGATCATTTTTGTCACTATTGATAGAAATCAAATGGAATGCAATTTCCATTTGATTGAAAAGGGTACGCCACAGTCTAAAGTAAACAAATTAAACATTTTTAATGAAGTCAATTTTATGTTGTTTATTTTCCAGTTAGCCCAAATGACTATTTCCAACAGTAGAACGAGTGTGAATGTGTGTGTTTGTGTGTGAGTTTATACTTCGCTTGAAATGAAATTCGCTTTTCATCCTCAGTCAACTCAGCTTACCACTCCGTACCGCAGTTAGGACCCAGTGTCAATAATAGTGGCAGTGTGGCAAAAAAGCAGTTCCCCAGTTCCCCGAGCGAGCGGAGACACCGAGTGCCAATTTATACAGTGCCAGAAAGCCTGCTACTGCCGAGGCCGATGCCACTGCCACCGTCGCCGCCAGAAAAGCAAACATGAACTTTTGTTTATTTGCATTTCGGTTGTTATTTTTAAGTTTTTTGCCCAACGGACTCTAGTGTTCTTGTGCTGCTCGCTCTGTCTGCGTCCGTTCGTCCTTTCCAATATAATAATACACACACACACTATAAACATAGGATATAAAATGCCGCCTGTCGCGTTGCTCAAATGCCAAATATGAGCGGCGGGGAAAAAAAAGAAGAAGTATGCACCAACAAACGGGCAAAGGCTTCATGTGAGATGAAACGGAACGTCAATCCTTCGGGGAGTTGGGGCGGAAAGGGGGTCAGGCCGAAAAATAAATGGAGCATGCCAATGAAAATACTGCCAAAAACCGGGAGACAGCCAAAAGCAACCATCGAACGAACGGAAAATCGAAAAGGAGGGCGAAAAAAGTCATTCCTTTTTTTAATGTTAGTCGAAGTGGAAAAATTTAGGATCGAGCAAAACTTTTCCCTGCCCGGCTGACTGACTACTTCTTCTGGCCGCCCTTCGGAGCAGCTCTGTCCCTCGAACCGGGATGGATGTGGTGGCGCAGCGAAGGCGACGACTTTGACAGTAGTACAAAAAAAAAGCTGCTCGGCATTCTGCTTTCTTTGCCTCTCCGACTATTGCAGGGCGGGCTTTCGCTCCTGGCCAGGCCCGAAGGGATTCAACCCGGGACAATAAATTATTCACATGAAAAATATTATCTTTCATGAAAATCCCCAAGCATGCGAAATGAGCAGATGATTTACATTGGTCGATATTCGCACATTAATGGCATCGAGTGTACCCGTTTCTGGAGGGGGATAAATGGGGACATGGACCGTGTTGCGAGTGTCCCGAGAAGGGGATGTAATTTGATACCACAGAACGATGGGTTTGTATAATTTAGATCGGATGAAGTTGGGCCGAAGGGCTTGGGTACACAGAAGAAAATTGGTATGAATTTTATCAGGCGTCCTTCCTACAACAGACCAGATTTAGAGGATATCTGGTTTAAATTTACATGAAACATCCCATGAATTTATTTATTTATATTTATGAATTTTGCATTCAATACATGTGCACGCGAAAACCCAGAAAATTACATGTTCCTATTAAAATGTATACATCATGTTGAATCTTGAGTCTGAGATAGCCTAGTTAGTAAAGGTACGGTTACATCAACTCGTTGATGATTGTGTCAATTCCTAGTGTAGCCTTCCCGCACAGTATATTGCTTTTTTTTTTTGCAATTTTCAATTGCTTTTCATGCACATAAATCGTGCATTAAGATAGTGAAGGTATCCACACTGCTAAACAATACTCCAGCGTGGTTCTCAGTAGCGATCAGTAGATACTCTTCAAGCCTGTCCCTCGAGTTTCACAAAGGGAAGGTCCATTAAAAAACATGACGATCCATACAAAAAAATTTGAAGGTCCATACAACACAGGGGGGGGGGGGGGGGGGGGGGTGTTAATAAAAAGTCATTTTTCGCGTGACGTAATTAATGGACGTTCCCTTATGCAATTCGATGGTTTATCTTATCGAAAGCTGATGATAAGTCAGTATAAATTGTATCCGTTTGGAAGCCCTTACACATAACATTCGTTGTCGTAGACCACTAAGGTATGAACCCATGCTATGTATCGGCTACTTATATATTGGCAGCATAATTAATCATCAATTAAAAGAGAGATTTGAGTAATAAAAATGAAAAAAGCACAATATTAAGCGTGCCAACAAATGCGTGATCAGCACAAGAATGAGCAATTAGAGAAAAAGCATCACGAGATAAGCTAGATGACATTATGATCGGCAAACAGATCAGCAGTCTGCTATTAGTATGCGCAATTAAATATGCATATTTCACAAGTTATGTAATTTGAGCACCAACTCATTCGCATATGTCTTTACTCTGTTAGATTTTCCCATAAAAACAGTGAAATGAGCAATGGATATTTATTTATCCATTGCTCATTTTACTGTTTTTATGGGAAAATCCAACAAAATTAAAAGACATATGCGAATAGTTTAGTGCTCAAATTACATAATTTGGCGGAAATACTGCCATATTTAATTGCACATATACTAATAGCTGTTGCTTTATTTGATAGATTTACCGGTCACAATTAGATTATCCGAAGATCTTTTCTCATCTTTTATTGCTCATTCCTAATTTTTTAATGCTGATCACACATTATTTGTTGGCACAGGCCTTAATAATTTAGTGGCACTTTTTTCATTTTTTGGTGCTTTTTCTGAATTACTAAGTGCAGGTAAATATTTTAGCCCTTATATATTGCTTGCAATTGCTTCGCTACAGAATTTAAGGCATATATTACTCTGTAGTTGTCGGCGTTGTGCTTGTCGGATTTTTTGACAACTGGAAACATGTAGGCCGATTTCAAGAGAGAGGAAAATGTTCCAGAGAGAGCTAAACAATGCATTAGGTCCTAAGTAACATTGTGAGCCTCTCTTTGTCGACTTTCTCTTTGCGTTCCTACGGCTATGTAAAAAGATGTTCAAGTATTTTCAACATACAGTACGGTAGTATAAAGTGTGATTAAGGATCCAATATGTCGAAATCATCAGCAAATTTTAGAGCACAACACTTTTAGAAAATTACTGCAGGGATGCCATCCGGACCAACCGATGTTGATGATTTAATTTCTCATGCATCTCATGCTGAATCTTCAATATTGATGATCTTTGACGGATCACTAGATAGCGGCACATTTTTTTCCTACTGTGTTGCGGACATGATACCACCGCGACCATTAATTGTTCTATTGTGGTGAATCCTCTTTTTATGTATGCCACATTGCAATGGTGAATCACTATTCTGAGTTACTACCACTACTATTATAGGCAATGATCCTAACTAGGTAATTTATTCCTTATGGAATTTATTAACCTTTTGAGGCTAACAACCCAGCTTTTCCAAGGCTACATAAGACCTTTGTAAAGAAATTTGCATCTTTTATGAAATAGTGCAACGCAGTCGCACAGTAAGTAATCATAGCTTTCACTCTCCAGGTTACAAGAGTGACATTTATCTTCATTTAGCTTACCGATGAGCTTTTAGTGATATTCACTAGAAAAATGTCTTATTATCATACCTGTGTATAAACTCAGATCACGTTTCGATAGATTTGATAACCGGTATGTATGACAAGCTTTTGGCTTTACAACACATTTTGATTGCCGGGCATTTAAGGTCTTGAGCAGGGATGCCAATGTTCCAGTTTAAACTGGATTCTTCCAGTTTTTTTTTACGGGATCCAGTCAAACAGTTAAATCTTCAAATCATCCAGTTTTTACAAATTTTGCCCAGTTTTTTCCCGTTTTTTCTACACAACCCTGAGATTATTGCTTACCCAGTAATTGCTGAACATTTTTGAAGTTTAATCGCTTTTTGAATATTATATTTGTTATATGTGTATTCTCCGTACGTGGAGTAACGATTATGATGTAGAAGGAGATGTGCGTTTATCATCATGAGGCCGGCCCCAAGACTGGGCAGTAATGTTTGTTAGAAATGAAATATATGAAGAAAAAGTGTTAATAGTTCTGTCAGTATACGGCAGGTTGTGAAAATTGAATAGTGGTATTGAAAGTTTAGCGAAGGGCTTGTATATAGCAGTACTCGAACAACAGTTTACGGTATTTCTCTTCAATATCTCTAAATCAGAGATGATGAGAGGAAAATTTGAGTAAAATTACAAAAATTACGTTGTGTACAAAAATAAACACAAGACGAGAGAGCTTCTCTACCATGTACACTCAGTAGCAAAAAAAAAGCCGAGCAAAATTTTACTTCCAAAATACGCGTTGTTCAACCTTCTGTAACTTTGTCAATTATCAATATATTTTGCAGAAATTTTGACAACACTATAACTAATGTATACACCTTATGTGACCAAAATTTTATGTTGACGAAGTTTTTAAATTTGAAGTTATCATAACATATGTGAAAAATGTCAATTTTGACATACCAATTTAAAAAATTCGTATTTCTGTGAAAAATTTAGGTAGGATATTTAAAATTTCTCCATGACTTAAAACAATACAGAGATTAATGTGGACAAAATTTGAACTGTTTTCATAAAGTGGTTTGGACTACAGCTGACGTCAAAGTTGACGCTCCAACATGAGTATTTCTCGCTTTTACCCGATATTTACCATGCTGAACTATCGGTGCAGAAACAAAGCTGAGGTGAATTCATCTTATTAATAAGGTCCAAACCTGTATGATGACAACGCTGCTTGACTATCTGAACGATGCATATATTTGCATTTTTGTAGTTCTTTCTAATACAAATTGCTACACATTTAGGATAGCATATATTTCAGCCTGAAATACCGTGGGCCATTTTCCAATAGACACCGAAAAGTTAAATCCAGGGCCAGTTATTCCAGCAAAAACCACCTTGCCATCTGTATAAAAGACTAATGATCCGGGTCGAATACTTGCCCACCCCCGGTATGCCAATCCAGACGAGTCACGTCATGAACATGGAAATTGTAGTTAAAATTGTTTATTTTGGCCATACAGTCCGCATTCATCATTATTAGTGGACTTAATTGAAACTCTTTTGTGATACTCAGGTGTTCAATAAGATCCCCATCGAAGCAATTCATGGACCATGTGAGCCTTAGAGCATTTTTCAATGCATCCAATTCAATAATTTGATTGAGAGGAAAAATATGAAGTAGAGATGCAAGAGCTATAGATGGAGCGCTACGCATTGCTCCAGTTATAGAAATGGTTGCAAGCCTTTGCAACTTGTTCAATTTGTTGTGTGCCATTTTCTGTCTGGTTTTCGGCCACCGATAAGTGAGGCGTAGGTGACCTTAGGTTTAACTATAGAAGAATAGATCCAATGAATCATATTCGGCTTCAGACCCCATTGTTTCCCAAAAAGTCTTTTACAGATCCAGAGAGCCCTTGCCGCATTCCCTATTTGTTGTTCAATGTGTTGCTTCCAGGAAATTTTGTTATCCAAAGTTACCTCTAAATACTTAACTTCCGTGGACATTGAAAGCATTAGAGCACCTTTTTTAAGAATAGCTCTTGAAAAGATACGTCTTTTGGTAAAAGGTACAATATTTGTTTTTGTAGGATTTATATTCAATCCCTCACGTTTACACCACAATTGTGTGGTGAAAAACCTTGATGCATTAATTTTAAAAGAAGATCATCAACAACCAGGGAGCACATAAGTGGAGATAGAATACCCCCTTGAGGGCAGCTTTTAACAGCTCCCAGCAAACACAGGATTGTATATGATAGTGGATAAGAGTGCAAAGTGGAGGTGATATACGTGCATTTTACACGACATTAAATGGACGCATGTACGTATATCACCTCCACTTTGCACTCTTATCCACTATCATATACGATTTTGTGTTTGCTGGGCTGTTACTCTCATTTTTGAATCTCCTAGGTAAGCTGATAAGTCTCCTTTGGATAACATATCTAGTTAACTATTTCTTCATTAAAACCATGATTTCTCATTGCGTTGAACATGAATGTGAAGGAGGCATTGTCAAATGCACCTACAATATCAGAAACGTTGCTAAGAGAATTCCGTTAGAAGCAAATGATTTCTCTATTTTAGTTACCAGAGTGTGATGAGCTGTTACCAGTGTTTGGAAATCTATCACCACACTACTGAACCATCATGTGTCAGGCTGCTGATAGTTCACGAACATATTTTTGAAATGATACAAAGGATCAACTACCTATGCCGAATACGAGTATTCACTTGTGTAACATCGAGTGAATGAAGCCCCCGTTTTGCCAACAAAACCATTAACTTAAATGATCTTTATTATGGAAACATCCAACCGATTTGAAACATTTTAGCAGTGTTGGATTCAAAATCTCAACCTCTTTTTCAAAACTGTCTCATATGACCGATTTACAGCCTTCGTATCCAAGAAAACCGGATTTCCGGAACCGTGTTCTGAAATTGGTATAAATATCAGATCTCAATAGAAAATCAACAATAATGATACTAAAAGTTGTGGAATGAAGACACAGGATTGTGTGTGATTGCCATATGAAAATACGGAGACTTGATCCTGGTACGGTTAATCCAGAGCAGGTTTCCATGGGGTCACAAATGACCAGAAAACAAGTTGTATTGAACCCTAGCAATATGTGTGTCAATATTACTGGTATTGTTCCAGAAGAAAGTTTGCCATATTTATTAGACCATCTGGTCACTTGGCTTTGGAGTGGCCAGTTCAGAGCAGGTTCCCTTGGGGTCACGGATGGCCAGAAAATGATTTGGATTGAACCGTAGCAATATGGGTGCCAAATTCATGGAATAGTCCGAGAAGAAAGTTTGTCATAATTATAAGACCATTCGGTCACTTGGCTTTGGAAAAGAATAAAAGAAAACTGGGCTCGCGTTTCTTACTCTGGGCTGCCCATAACAAAGCAAAGTTATCGGAATGGAAATTTCATATAGAACTGTTCCAATAATTTTGATTCCCATATTACTAGGGTTCAATTAAAATTATTTTCTGACCATTCATGACCCGTTTGGAACCTGCTCCGGGGTGATCATTCCAGCACCAAGTGCCAGCATCAAGTAACAGCTGTTGAGTTTCCTGATTGATAGGCAAATTGTGTTTATCATAATAGTTGTAGAAAACGAAATTCTAAGTTTGAGTATTCATCTATTAGTTTTTCCATTTATTTCAGAAATATTGATGACAGACTCATTGGTCTATATTTTGGAATAGGTGAAGATATATCTTTTTTATTTGCCTTTGGTATAGAATCAACTCGGACTTGCATCCATTATTTTTGAATATATCCCATTAAAAACTTGACTTAAATAATTCAATCAAAATAGGAATTATAACATATTTCCACTTTTGAATAAATGCTGGAAAAATTCCATCTGGGCCAGGACATTTGAAAGGACTTAAAAAATCTGTTCCCCGTCCAATCCTAGAGCTCGTGAATATTTTATTTGCAATATTCTCAGCGTGTAGATTGGAAAATTCTGTTTGAAGTAGTGAATCATTCCTTCTAGAAGATCTATTTATTTCCACACATTCAAGTTCTGAAGATGTGGTACTTTGCATTGCGCTTTGCGCTTCTAGCGAAATTTGACCCTGTGTTAGTATCTCGGAACAGAACGCGCCATCAAATTTCGTTTTGAAAAGTTCGCAAATGCCTCGCAATTCGACGCTGTGCGTTCTCCGTATGTGAACGTAGAGGGTGGTCGAAATTCTTTCCTTTGATCGTTGACATGTTTCAAGAAAGACTTCTAAGGATCTAATTTAAGCCTATTCTGCACATTTCTCAAATAATTGGCACGATGTTACTTATCTGCCTGTTTGTAAATGGGTGGCTTAAGCGCCACTCCTAAAAGGAGGCCACCCACCAGATTGCAGGTTTGCCCGGCTCGGGACCATTCAGGGCAATAGGGTCAAGTTTCCCGTACTCGGGACGGAAGATGACTGGCGGCGTTTAAATCGACCGCTGTACTTCTCGGTAGAGACTTATGCCTCGGACAGACATACAACGTACCGCGTTGTACTCCTTTAGTCTAGTACCTGTTTTTTAGTACTGGATTGAAGTATTTGACAGTTCGTACAACGCTGTACGTTGTTTTCTTTACCAGGTATTAAGGCCGACAATACTAACAAAGTGTCAACCACAAATTACGACACTTCGTTAGAGCTAACGGTTACGAGGGAGAGAGCTCGCGCTAGAAGGTCCAAATGAATTGAACTGCTTCCGATTTGAGAGTGGCCACAGGTCGATTTAGAGCCAACTTACCCAGTAAAAAACTCAAAATAAGACAGAAACATGAACTACAAGAAATTTCGTCACAAGACTTCATAGCTACAGCTATCTTATAACTACTATACAATGACACAAACTCGTTTGGGAACTACAGATAACTTTCAGGACATGCTGCAAAGCTCACAAACTATAGGGGTACCTGGGGTAATATGCACCGGTTAAGGAAATCGAGAAGATTCATAATGAAAACCATATGTCTTTATTTAAAAAATTTGCGTTTATAGTTCTTTTACTTTAACTCAAAGTAGTAATGTAAGAAATGTTGGCACAAAATCTGAAAATACCCAAAAATTCATATATTTTTTTAAATATCTCATCGAGCTGGATACACCTCTTGTTGAGGCAAAATACACCCTTTTAGGGATAAAATTCACCATAACAAAGGGGCAAAACGCACCGAAATAAAGAAGCAAAATGCACTACAACATTGAGGTAAGATTCACTGTTACCAATATTCACAAATATCTGTACCAGGAAAGACAAAGCGGTTGATAAAATTAATCGCACGGAAAAAATCCGTGAACTGCAGTCCTGAACTCGCAAAAATACACCGTGAACTGAATCATGTAATCGGGAACTAGTTCACGTTTTTGGGTAAAAATCATGAAAACGTGAACTAGTTCACGGTCCGCTTTCATGTTCGTTAACGCTTTTGTTTCTGTGCGAAAAATATCGCAAATTCCTCTGAATCCTTTAGGAGCCTCTTATTAAAAATGGGTCGTATACGTTCTAAGCACGAAATGGTAAATTACAAATAATAAAATCCATGTTTATTCAGGTGTAAATCAACGAAGTCATTTATTTAACAAATAATTCACATTAAACAGTTCATTGTACAAGAACGATTCAATTCATGGGGCATGACGCCAAAATGTCAATGAATATCAAAAGTTTTCTTGTGCCGTGTCTAGCTCCACTTATTTACAGGCATCAGGTGTCTCCAAATGTTGAGCACACACTGAAAATTTATTTTTGTAAATTAGCTTACACTCATAGCTTACACATAGTTTGTGCATAGAACAAATGTCTCGTGTACAGTATAACATTTTCATATTGCTTTTTATTTGGTGAAATGCTATAATTATACTCTCTTGTAGAATGCACGAAATGAATTTCTTGAAGATCAGCCAATCGCTGCTTCTCGATTGGTGTTGCTGCTACTGATGGGCGGGAATAATTTAGTTTTCTCAACAACAAAATTAAAGCGCTGCTGAAAGTTATAACTTCATACTGATTATACAAGTCTCTTCTCACAAGTCACCATGGCCTAGTGCAATCAACCACGGATTCCGAAACAGCTCTTCCCTAAAATTACTGGATCGAAGCTCATGTCGGAAACATAAAAAAAAACCACTGGGCATCTCTAAGGTGGTTGCGTTTTTTTCTTTCAATTACGATTTGATAAAGAAGATCTGTCTGTCATGCATGGATCCAACAGAGAAACGTTTCTTTTTAATTGGTAGCTTCTTATTTCGTAGCTCTTTGTATTGTTTTTGTGCAATGAATGAATGTTCTTTCTGTTTCAACAAATGCTTCGTGCTTTTGACAGTTGCGCGTGTGCCATCAATGACGAAGGTAGCTTCATAAAATGAACAAACCAGTTTCGTTGCAAAAAAAAACAACAACTGGATTATTTGGTGCTACCTTCAATTTCGTAATATAAACTAAAATAAACTTTCAGTGCTTTCAAGTGATATGAAACCATTCCTGACAGGTGACACACTTGGACCATCCACTTCCATTTACTGAAACAGAAAACTACAAGCCACATCATCCGTAGCCAAGACCTTCGATTTGCAGTTTGCATGCTTACGTCCTGTTTTTTAGATATTAGAGATGTCCTTGAAAGCGATTGTTTCAGTCAGTTTTTTTTGTGATATGACGATGACGTCAATTCGTCTGCTTGTTCCTTCTTAGCACCAGCTCTCTTGTGACTGGTGACTACGAGTTTTACCAGAATTTTAGTCATCAAGCTGGGGAGAATCATGAAATGCTTAGATTTAGATGTATAATTATTCGCGTATCTGTCCCAGTAGTAGTTCTAGCGTCGCTTGCTATCCTGATTAGCGGTGGCATCCTTCAAGCAGCTTCAATCGACTGATCGATTATCGTACCTTTGATGCGCTTCCTTTCCGTTCCTCGGTTCTTCGTAACCTGATGAGCGGAAGGAAAATTCGATTGATCCTTATCGAATTCAAGCGATCCGCAATTGATCTCCTTGATCTCCTTGAATTGTTACAATTGATCTCCTTGGAGAACATCGTCATCACTTTGACCAACACTCGATAACAAATGTTTTTGATCGATGACATCTATCGAACCATCATCGAACAATACATCGGAGATATTCGCTGGAGCTTGCTCAGTTTGATCCTCGGCATGTGAATATTCGAGATTCCAAATTGGGCCAATAATGACGTCTCCTTTGCTACAAATCACATAATACTCGTCCTCCTCGATCAATTGCTACTGCGTTCGAGATGGTCTCAGAATCCAACGGGAGGATTTCGTTTTTGATCTGGTCGTAATTACCTAATGAAACACACAAAGACGCTTAAAAAGACCGACCACTCTTGCTTCTTCTACAATTCAATCGAAGTGGATGATCAGAGCTTAAGAATTTCCTAAGATACCCACTGTTTTGTGACCATTAGGTCTGAGATAACGAAATGAGGCGAAGTACAAATTCCCGATCACCGCATTGTCATAATTTCTACCCGAAACTTTAATTGGTATTTAGCCGAACTAAACGGCCTGTAAGTTCTAGGCAAACCCGAACTGGAAGGGTTAATGTATCCTGAATTAGGGTCAGTGCCTCAAGTGGCCATTGCAATTTTGTGCGTCTCCATGCTTTGGTGGGTTTGGCTCTAGCTCTATTTGTACGCGAGAAACAGACATGGTGTATGCATTGCTAACTTGAAATAACTGTTTTGATTTAAACTACCAGCGTACTACCAGGTCCTCCCTTAGCTCAGTAGGTAATGCCACGTCTACAAAGCAACACCATGCTGCGGGTGGCTGTGCTCGATTCCCGATCTGGTCTAGGAGTTTTTTTTGTTGAGGAAAATTTCTCGACTCCCTGGGTATAGGGTATGATTGTACTTTGCCACATAATCATACTAATTCAAAAATGGTACCTGGCATCGTAATGTCTCAATTAATAACTGTGGAAGTGCATTTAGAACATCAAGCAACGCTGAGAGCAAGCAATAAGCTAATTGCGAAAGTAATAACCTTGAAACATTAAGAAAGCAAGAAAGAAAGAAGAAGAAGCGTACTTGTTACAAGTACTGTGACGAGATATTCATTTGTATTCGCTGTTGCTTCGCTGGTATCGGAATCGCAGTGAAACTCCCCTATGCTTAGAGTACCGACAGAATGCTGCTGTTTTTTTTTTTTTGAAGATTTGGGCTTTGGTAGTGCAACGGACTGCCACGGTGGATTTCTGGTCTTTGGAGCAACTCGCTTAGGACCATGGTGATCGATAGCATAGCTCAGGATATTAGAGAAGGTCTGAACTGCGACGTTGATATCGTCATTTTAAGAGCAACATTCCAGTCGAAGCTCAACAAAATACCGAGAATGCTGTCATACTCAGCTCGCTTGAAGTCGTACCTGACGAGTTCCTCAACGTTGGGAGCATTCGTCGGATGCTCAACCTCGGGCGTGAGGTGAGAAGTGAGGCATGAGATACAAAGCATAATGCAGGGGAACCATTTTAACGAAAACGGAAGGAGCAACGGATATCCTTGATGCCTGTTCAAAGTTGCTGACAAAAAAGTGATATGCTTGCCATTTTCGTTGGTGACGTAATTGATTTGCCGCAGAAGATTTGAGTTATATCTTGATTTGCACCCAGACTCGGTCGATACTGGCCGAGGATGTATTCACAATTAGCTGTGCCTTGAAACACCGATGAACAGCAATGACTACTCCTGCTCCAGATAACTTGGAACTGTTGCTAGGGTTGCGGTCAGCTCGGAAAACTTCATAACAGGTACCAACAATTTGGCTCGATAGGGTCCGTTTGCCGCGCCATGTCTCGGAGAACATGATCACGTCATTCCGCAAGCATTCTGGTAGTAGAATTGTAGATCTGAGGTTGCAAGCAGGAAGCCTGCTTACAAATCCCCGACTTCAGGTCCAGAGCAAATAAATGACTGGAGCACGACGAAAGACAAGGTCTTTGCTGGAAGACTGAAGCAAGCTGATATTTGACTGATATCGGAGTGGAAAGGGCTTCCAAAATACCTCGCAGAGTGTGGTCCGGTGATGAAATGCTGGAATTTTCGACGACAGGATGATCAATGTAGTGGCTAGCGGATGATACTCGATTGACACAATGACATGAGCCACCACCATGTTATTTCAACCTGAATTCACAAGTAAAGTGCGACAGTTCGTTTGAAACGGTAAAATGTAATAAATTGTTATATATCGTTTGAAATCTGAATAAATACCCTTTTGTTTGACGTTTTGACCAACCGTGTATGTTGTTTATTTCTTGAGTTATGATCACTTGAATGCGTCCAAATTTACTTTGAATTGGGCTTTAGTCTGATTCTTAACTTAGTTTGCTGTTTCGGACCACAGTGCGATCACTCGCTGTATGCTCTGAGTAGATCAATAATCTTTAGCATTACCACGCCACCACCCGTGCCACAGATCTGAGACCGATGACGTCAATTCGCTTTGCTCCTTCTGCTCTACTGGTCTCTACTGTGTATTGCTTTGCTCCTCACTGGTTCTAGGTGATAGCTGAACCGCAAACATACCTTCAAGCTCGTACAAAATAACTCAAATTTGTGGTGTAAAATATCAAAATAAACAACGTACTCGCTAGCACCACCTGTTGACAGTTTGGCTGGAAACTCATCTTCCTCTTCACCAATAGGTGGTGCTGGCTGAAGCTCATTGTCGTGAGCGATCTTTAAAACATTTCTTGGGTTTTTGTTTTCATTAGGGCGAATCTGCAATTGAGAGACTTTCTTTGATTATTTTCTCTTTCACTCATATTCCATTCAGCGTTACGTTTTTCATTCAACTATTTGTAGAGTATGGTAGCCGGCACAATAGTGTTTCTATCTGTACTAAAGAATCCCTTAAAAGATTTACAATGGCGCTGTAATAAATGAAAGAGAGCGAGAGAAGAGAGAGCCTCTCATTGTTAGATTCGCCCTTTAAATAAAAAATCCTAGATTTGTTCGACTGTGTTAATGAAAAAAGATACTCAATGATGCTTTCAGTGCATTTTTCTACAAATCAATTTGTTATCAATTGCGCCTTATATGATGTGAAGATGTGTACCTAGTATTTTCTAACTAAATTCATCTTCACATTTTCGATCAATCAGCACATAAATTCACACGGTAGAACAAAAACTGTTCAAGACGGGTCTTCCAAATGGAAAGGTTAGACGTTGGGTTAGACGTAGTCCTACCATAGAGAACAGACGTTCATCTTTGGTCTGCTGCTTGTGTAAAACTTTAAACCGATATTTCAAATGTATGTCGTTATTGTCCTGGTAGGCGGCGCTGCAGTTGTGTGATAACTGTCATGTCAATGTTTATCAATAATAAGCCGAGCACATAACCTGAAACATTTTTTTTTGTTTTTCTCTGCACTGGCTCCTTATACCGGCTCTCCATATTAAAGGAAGAATATAGAATTGGAAAATGAGTCGCACATGTGAATTGTATTGGTGCAGTTTTCAGTAAGGATACGGCATTTCCTTTTATCAGCTCCCACTTGTTAATGAAATGTAGGTTTCTTAGCACTTTTGAAATTCTGAATACATATAACAATATGTTTCATAACGCAGGTGCCTTGTCTGAGTAGAAAAATGTTGCTTCGCGACACAACTGTTTGCTGCAGTAGGACCACAAGCATTCAATAACAAAAGTATTTGTTCCGTTTGCTTTCCTCTGAATGATTTCATGGAACCATCCAGGAAAGAAAAAGGGTAAAGGAGCGTAACATATTCGGAATTCTTAGTCTAAAATCAAACTAAAGCTAACTTGGTATAGTTGAACCAAAAAGTAGTGGAAGCTTAAACTTCCATTCCGTTCAACATATTTGTATTTTCTTCTATCAGAATGTCATGTGACTACTTGGAAGATGATTACATCGAGTTTGCCAAAGAGGACTTGGATTACTTAGAGTGGCAGCGTTGTCTCACGTCACTGTCGAACCCTGCAGTTTTTTTTTCAGGAAGACGGCAAGAATGAGACTCTAGACTCTCCGATCCTACCAAAAACGCTGGATGTACCAACCGAATACGGATTCATCGATCGTCAATCAATCCAAATAAAGATCTCGAGGTCCAACACACAAAATTGCGATTCGCCGATTTTTGGCGTTCCAAGTGACCCTATGTGATCACTATGTGTTAATAATGAGTGCTCGAAGACTTCAGCATCAGAAGATTAATGTATTGAAAACCAGAAAATAGTCGACTCGATAGCTATGTAAGGATAGCTGTCCAAGGATACGTGTACACCATAACCTTCATCATATACTACGTATGAGGAGGAGAATTTCAGAAACTCTAAATGGATCGAGTAACAACATATTCTCTAGATATAATCTCAGTTGCCTTTAGATGTATCCAACAACTTCCATCGCCGTATCGGTTGATTAATGAATTGGCTTATGATTCACGAATGATGATCTTTTGAAAATCTTCCAGAATACAGATTGTTTTGCTTTGAATTTTGACAGCAACGTTGCCAAACGTTGTGTTGTGTAGCAAGTAAAAAAAAAAAAAATGGCAACATGATTCAACATAACTTGGAAAATCGGCAAAAGATGGCGTTAGTGTTTCAACATATTTTCGTTCAAACCTTTACGCACGTTTTTCAAGAACAAGTATATCGACATCAATGTCTGTTCTCTGAGGTCCTACCGCAAAAAACGATCGCTGTTTGTTGCGCTTGTAAAACTTTGTTTCCAACATGAACATGCTACATCCTGAGTTCACCCGGTGCAAGACAGTGTTAATTATCCTTAACATACTTTTTCGATTCATTAACTTCCCAAGCACCTCATGTTACCTGAACACAGAGAGCATAGTAATCAATTTATCTCCTGGCTTTCGAGCGCTGCTCATGCCATCGTGGCGCTCAACTTGGCCGTTCACCCCCACCCCCTCCCCCACCCTTATCGAATCAATTTTGCACACGGAAGTGCAAATCGGTGCAACCCGGTGAAAGATTGAACGTTACCATGTCAAATGCTTTTATCGCTCGGTGAGCACACATTGATATCAAAATCCACAAGCAGCATCAAGCCGGTCCGGAAGCAGCACTGTTTCTGCTGGGTGGTTCCCCGTTCAGCACACATCAGCAGTATCATCACCATCGTCATCATCGTCATCGTGGTCTCATGTGTGTGTGTACCCGGGGAGTCGTCGTAGAGGTCGGGAGATCTTGTGCAATCTATGTATAACAGCACTGCACATGGTTATATTGTAAACGATGGCAGCGTCAACCCAACCGACACGGGGTACAAAAGCGGTCACGGAACAGTGCATTAACTTTACATGATATGCATTAAAATTTGATTGCTTGAACACCCCCTGCCTGGCCAGGATCCTGAAAGGGAGGTCGCCATTGAAGCCCTAAATCATGGCCCATTAATGAGGGATTTATTCCTTACCAGCTGCCCGTTCAAACAGCAAAAATCACATTTCCTCGAAGATGAAGAGATGACTGTAAAATCTCGTTCTTGTCCTCAGTCTTGTTTGCGTTTTCCTGACAGAAAATAAAAGAAAATCATCCATCTGTTAAAAATTGGCTTCAATATATCATTCTATTCCCCACTCTCCATCGAGCCTCCATAACCGAAGAAGGGGAAATTCTTACGCAAACAAGAAAAATATAACCAAAGCCCACAACCCAGAGATACATCAATCCGATATGACCTAGCTTGCCGCCGTCCTAATATTGCCATCATAAATTTCCCCATTACGGCCGGGAGATGTCTTCTTCGCTGCTTCCTTCGACAGGACCGCTGATACAACGCCTCCTCAATCAAACGGCGACCAGCCCATGCAACAACGGTTTTTCTTCTTCTTTCTTTTTTTTCTCTCTCCCTTCAACCCAGACGCTGAAGAAAGAAAAATAAGAAAGTTGGACGTTTGCTTATGCAAACGTCAGCCAGCAAGGGCGGAAGAGCGACGCCGTTATCATCTTGGACGCGGTGAAATATTACGTGCCCGTTATGATTTTTTACGCAACAAATCTTCCTAATCACAATTACCTTCCTTCGGTTGCGTACGGTGCCTAGTGTATAATTTTGGTTTTCCACGGCGGAAAAGGTGGAGACAATGCACGTTGAGATCGTTCCGTGGCTCGAAAGGTGATTGCAATGTTTCAAGGGATTCTGGCGTTCAAATTATGAAAGTTTTCCAAGCTTCAGAAGCGGGAAAAGCTGGTTACTGGAAAAGTTTTACAAACATTTCGTCAAGCGAAATCCGGGGAAAAAATTGGATTCGGTAGTGTTGAAAATTGTCGGCAACCAATTTTGAAACCGCTGAGCATCAAAACAGTTCACTGATTAAGGAGTGTATCGAATATAAGCTATCCACATACATTTGCGTTGTACGCATTTATTTGTGATGGTTTTATATGCTCTGAACACTGCATACTGTGCGTTTGACTGTCAGCTTTCTTTTGTTTACTTGTTTGTGCGGTTCAAATTCTGCGTTTTTAAAATGTCGCAGAAAACCCGGTTCTTCCAACCCGAAACTGGAGCAGAAAGTGGTATCTCTAATCATGAAGAACAAATCAATGTCAATACGTGATTTGGCCAAAAAAGCAGGAACGAGTGTCGGAATGATCCAGCGTATCAAGAGGCGAAACCTCCTGAAGACCTACAAGAAGCAGAAAATCTCGAAACAAAGTGCAGAACAGAAGAAGCGAACAGCAACAAGGGCCCGGAAATTGTATTCGCGTCTTTTGCAGCGTCCGGATGCATGCGTTTTGATGGACGATGAGACCTATGTAAAGGAGGACTCAAAAACCCTTCCAGGTCTACAATACCACAGACAGACGTTTAAGCAAGAGCAAAATTAATCGATAACTTTGTGTAAATTTTCAAATCGCTAGCAAGCGCTAGCGTAAGCAACTGTTGCTTCACTAACGCTACGTAGTTCACTTAGTCGAGGTGCCCACTGATGTGGTGGAGTTGCGGCATCTGCTAGCATGTCAAAATATCACTCCGTCGTTCGCCATATGCCACCCGATATTGACACGATGTTTTGACGTGCAATTATATGCCACATAGCGTCTACAAAACTGACTGATTTGCATTTTGCTAAATGCTTATTGACATTTGGCGATTCCTTTCAAATTGACGGTTGCGGAAATTTACACAAGTCGAGATTCAAGCTTGAATGGCTGTGACAATACTTTACTGCCGTCGTTGAGGAGGATGTGAGCGATGCGGACAGGTCGATTCAAGTGGAGAAATTCGGTCGAAAGGTACTGGTATGGCAAGCAATATGTTCCTGTGGTTTGAAGTCAACCATTAAAAAACAAAACCAACACTACCGGAACTATAAATGCGGAAATCTATCGATCTGAGTGTCTTCAGAAGAGATTGTTGCCTTTATATAAGAAGCATAGTACACCTCCACTGTTTTGGCCGGATTTAGCGTCGGCTCACTATGCCAAAACCACTCTCAATTGGCTTGCGGAAAAGGGTATAGATTTCGTTGAGAAAAATATCAATCCACCAAATTGCCCTCAGCTTCGACCCATCGAACGTTACTGGGCAATCGTGAAGAGGGTCTTCAAGAAGACTGGTAAGGCAGCTGGGAACATGCACGAGTTCAAAAAAAAAATTGGGCTCAAGCGTCCAAAATATGCGATGCAACACTTGTCCGGAACTTGATGAAGAGCATTCGAACTTGATGAAGAGCATTTCGAAAATTCGTGAAGGAATAACTTAAATTTCATCCGGTCTTCATTATGTTCAAGTTTAACCTCGTACAATGAAGGATCAATTTTTTGTATGAATAAAATATCGGTTTTCAACATAATTTGAAAGAAAGTTTGTGGATAGCTTGTTTTCGATACACTTCTTATATCAATATTTTTGACGACTAAACCCAGCCCTAGTTGAGGTGATGTAACTGCTACCTGTAACGAACATCATCCTCGTCCATCATCGCCACCATCAACCATCAGTACTGACCGAGTCATATACGAAGAGTGGATAGTGGAGTGGAGGGCACGAGTAACCGATAGGTAGGATGTTCGTCACTTATGATTTCACCGAAGGGTTTAGAGTAGGATAAATGTGTTGATTTAAGCAGCACGTCCATATGAGAAAGCGAAAAGGTTATCCCTAGGCTAGTGTAGCAAAGTATGGTAGATTTGGCACTGAGGTCTTCAGAAATTGAATATTTTTTGCTTGATTGATCGAAAGTGGTGTAACAGCGTAATACCTTGCTCTCAGCGTTCCTTTGCAGAGATCTGAAAGACTTTTAACCCTCCTCCAAGAATCATCCAAAGCAGGAACATCAACAACCAGCTCAACCTTCTCCCAGTTGATGAGGACGACTTTGACAGAGTGGTCGGTGAGGGAAGTCATTTCGTTTTCAAAGGTGCTTTTAGGAAGCGAGTGAAAAACGTTCGGCTTCGGCCCAAGCCTCCTTGGGAAAATCAAGAGGTCGCGGAAATCCTCCGAAAGGCCCTCCGCCGGGATTCAAGCCTTTTGATTTTGAAAAGGACTTTCCACGACTTCCGGGTTCATATAAATCTCCAGATGTCCAAGTTTCAAAACCAGAACAGGATGGCGCCATGTTCACGCTTTCTGGCATTTTGGATAGCATTCTTGATGTGTTCCCTCTTCGGAACATCATTAGTATGATGCTTCCAATCTTGAAAACTCTTCTGAAGCAATTAGCTTCCAAGTGGCTTTTGCTTGGTTCATTCGTATCCCTCGATGGCTAATTTGCCAAAGAAGGATATGATATCCATTCTACATTGGAACTGTAGAAGCATTTTTCCAAAACTTGATGATTTGAAAGTTTTATTGAATGACTTACAATGTGACGCATTTGATCTAGGCGAAACATGGCTTTCTCCAAATCTTAATGTTCCCCTTAACGATTTCAACATTATCCGGCTCGATCGTGAAGATTCGTATGGAGGTGTGGTGTTTGGGGTCAACAAGCTTCACATCTTTTATAGGATCGATCTGCTATCAGTATCGGGAATCGAAGTTTGTCGCATGCCAGGTGAATATTTGAGGTAAAAACCTCAGTATTGCCTCGGTATACGTCCCTCTAAGAACGGCCGTCTCTCAATGAGCTTTATCAGATATCTGCTCGGTAATACCTGAGCCTCGGCTGATTTTAGGGGATTTTAATTCCCACGGGAGCTATACGACGACCACCGGTCAAGTATAATTTATGACCTTTGCAACAATTTCAATATGACCATCATTAATACACGTAGCCAAACCTCCAGCTAAAGAGTGCAGACTAGATTTGCCACTTTGTTCGAACACACTATCGTTGGATTGCTCGTGGGAAGTAATCCAGGACCCCTACGGTATTGATAATAAACCCATCAAAATCTCGATTTCCAACGGCTCATCGACGCAATGTCCAATTGACATCACCTACGATCTTACGAAAAACATCGGCAGGAAGAAGTACGCGAACGCGATCCTTGAAGGACTTGATTCGGTTGAGACTCTCCTTCCGCTAGAAGAGTACTCTTTTCTGTCGCGTCTTATCCTCGATTGCACTCCTCAAGAACAAACGAAGCCTGTTCCCGGTGTATCCACTCAAAAACGTCCTCCCACACTGTGGTGGGGTAAAGAATGTTCCGACGCGAATAATAAGAAGTCCTCTGGGTATAAACTATTTCGTAAACACGGTTCAGCCGAATATCACGAGCAGTGCATGGGCCTGCAGAAAACGTTCAAGAGCTTGATCAAAGCCGAAAGCGCAGTATTAACGCGAAAAACTTCCATGAAAACGCTCTGGAATGTTGAAAGGAGAATTTGGAATGTGGTATCCTCGTTCAACGAAGACACGGAGTACTCTAATAGGTAGATTTATGATTTCACGCGCAAAGTTTGTCCTGATTTTGTACCGTTTCGAAAAAACAATCGCGATCCTTAATCGAAAAAGAATGAAATGGACTCTCCGTTTTCAACAGTAGAATCGTCAATTGCCCTTCTGTCTTGTAACAACGCACCAATTTTAAACAACTTTTTGAACAATTTGTTGTTCGATAAACATATGAGCTTTTCTCAAGGAAACTCGACAACTTCACGACTTTGCTACATGGATCTCCCTCAGGGCTCATGTTTAAGCCCCCTCTGTACAATTTCTATGTCAAAAACATTGATGCATGTCTTGCTGAAAGTTGCACGCTAAGGCAGCTTGCAGATGACGGCGTAGTCTCCGTTGTTGGACCTAATGCACCGTACCTGCAAGGACCTTTGCATGAAAGACAGTTTGTCTTCTTGGGCAATGAAACTACACCCAAAAGTTGAAATTGTAGCAAAAAATGCAATTGCAGTTTTTGCAATCATATCTTGAGAAATCCGCATGATTCTGAAAAGGTAATTTTGCCCATCATGATCCACAATGCTTTTTATGGTATAAACAAAGCCATGCAAGTGTGTACAAGCGGTCTCGATAGTCGCAGCAACCGTTGGGTTTTTGTTCAACCGTCTACAACTTCTCAATATGGGTGAGACAATCATACAGAACGCCACTACGCCATTTGCCACTGTTGCTATTCCGCTGTCAAGTGTTCTATTTTCATTTTCACTCATCATCACACTTCCATCTCCCCCTCATCAAGTCACCAAGCGTTTTATGAAATAAACGAAGCCATGTAAGTGTGTGCGACCAACATTTGCTTCATTGTTGTAACCAGAGATCGAAATTCTCACTCAGCTGGGTGAAAACCATGCTCTCTCTCAAACAGGTTGTCGATGAGTAGCGAACCGTTCATATTTTCATCTCTCCTTTTTCGCCGATAATTCATTATCCTCTCGCTTGCATATGCGAAAATATCTCTCTCCACAAGTCAACGAACATATTTTCTCATGTCACATTTTTCACTGAAAACATGCTTATATCGTGTACGAGAAGCAAAAACAGAAAACAAGGCCAAGTTGGTGCACACTGGTACCGGCATGGACCATCATTATAGATTTATAATGTCAGAATAAAACAAACATGAAGACGGGTGCATTTTCAGGTGTCAAAAAGTAAGTGAGAAATAATTATCGGCATCAAGGATTCACTGAAAAAGAAACGATTTATCAGCTACTCATGCTCTCCGAAAATTATAAATCGCCGTTGCTTTTCTCGCGAAAACTGCTGTGAGCGTATAATAGCCTCTCGCTTCTCACATTCTCATTTGCTTCTCCAAGCGGGTGAAAAAGGACGTTTCTCTTCTTAAGTAGGCGAAAATTTCGAACTCTGGTTGTAACGTTGAGTGCCTCGACAGCCGAAGCAACTGTGGGGATTTTATTCTGACAACCTCAACTTGTTATGGTGGCTGGATAGTTACAATGAAGAGCCGTCACGCTGACGGCCGCGGTTCGAATCTCAGTTGCGAGCCGATATCTTTTTTTTGTGAGTTATTGAATTTACTACTACTAACACACTGCACAACCTCAGGCACACATTGAATTTTTCTAAGCGAACTAATGTGTTGCTTTTTTGCCCACGACCAATGTTGCATTTCTTCTCCAAGTAGCGATCCATTACGAGAAATGAAACCAAATCATGCGAAATTGCATTACAATATTGCTTTTTTATTTTGGGTGTAGGTATAGAATTTTCTCCTTAGAAAACTGAGATGATAGTTTTTTTAGGAAGCATTTTCCAGCACAGTTCCAGCTTAAACTCACGGGTAAAACAATCCCTCATAGCATCCCAAGTAACAATGTTAGTTTTATTCCAACCGTATAGCACTCCTGCCAGCTTTGTTGATAAAACTACATTCAAAGCTGTTTTGTCCACCAACATCTCCTCTATGCATCTTTAAAGCCAAATGTGTACAAAGTGGCCCAATCTATTGACGGTTGTGCAACCAAGTGTATAAAACCTTTACAAGAACATAAATAATTTGAAAATGTTCTAGTGCAAGATGCTTTGAACACTTGAGAACCTTCATAAAACCTATTGACTGCCATCAAAACCAGCATAGGGCCAAATGGCCACAGCTATCAAACTTCACGGTGATATCGTGGTTGCTTTTTGTTGTTCTGCTTTGTTCGATTCTCTGATCTTCTGATTTATTTAACAGTAAATAATATCGAAGAAAAAAATGTCTAGGTTTGCGGGAAATTTTGTTTGATAGCAAAATATCCAACACAAATTGAGTTTTTTTTATAGCTCATCACGCAACAAACCATATGCGCATTTAATTTTATGATGAAAAGTGGCGTAATAAGAGCCAAAAATAAATGTGCCTTGGAGATTATGCGAGTTCAAATCAACAAAATCAAAATTTAAAAAAATATTTTGATTAAATTAATCATGAACTTCCTGAAAACTGATGGAATTCAATAACGTTATCAAAAAGAATGCCAAAATTGGTCTCTGATCTACAGTTTATTTGCATTACAATTAAAATTTGGAATTTATTTTTCCACATTTCAATTGTTTCATATATTCCAATATAGCGATTGGAAGAAATCACAGTTTTGCCAAAAGGCCAAATTATCTTCGCAGTGGCTACTATAAATCTATTTGCACTTTTGGTGACTTTACTCAATGCCAATTTGCCGTTTAATGCGTTTACTATAGGCAAAATGGTTACAAAATGCTTTTTCAACTGACCATAATAAGATAATTTGAATGAGTCCTAAAATGGCATTTCAAAACAGCATTTTACGAGTTCGTTAAGTCAACATCAAACCTTTGATAGAAGTAAAAGAAACTTTAGAAGACAAGGTTTTAAGATCGTTGTAAAGAAGTTGTTCTCATAAACCTGACTAAAACTTGAAACCTATTGGCACCTCTTACATCCATAATAAAATCAAATTGATTTCCAGTGGCTTTCATAAAACTTTAATAAAACTCAACAAAGCTTGATGATTTTTTGCAATGTTACTTGGGATAGACCTAAAACGGCATTATCAATAAAATAGGACAACATATGTTCGTTCTTAGCAATACTATCAGTAAATGCGTTGGCATTTTAACAACGAATTAACTGTTAATGGAGTTTCCAAAAAACAGTATACGTAACTGAGTGAATCATAAGTCATCAGTCCACCATCAAAATGCGAAGTTTTCTGCAATGCTTTTTAAAAATAAAAACTGCATTATGTCAACAAACAAAACACGCCAACTTTATGTGGAAAATAAAATCGTTTCAGAATCATATTTATGAATATTGTGTGTAAAAATCTGTAACCTTATGGCAACATCTGTAGAACGCAATGAGGTGTATACAGGTTGTAAAGAGCACGGTGTTTGTCGGTATTAGTAGCGTAAAATGTGTAAACAATCCATGATTTTGGGTAGAACTGGCCGTAGAACTCCAAAAACAAGCGAATGGTAACAAAACAAGTTTATACTTTAATAGGGGGTTTTAATTTAAAAAAAACATGGTTTTTTCCAACTGTATCGATGATGGGCGTTCTTCTTAACACAAACATATTTTTTATAAATCTCAACTATTTTTTCTCGATTTTTAAACAAGAAAAATGTAATAATTTTTATTTTTACAAACCGACATGCAGTTTTACATAGTGACATTTATGCAAAGTGCCAGCACTTAATTTTCAGCTACAGGGGCTGACATATATGTCAATTTTTGTATGCAAGAAATCAATGGTTGGCTCGTTGGTTTAGGTAGTCTGTTTTTTTTGTAGCGTTTTTCATGGTGGAATAGGGTGGTGTTGTCTTGCAATCATTAATTTTCATAATACATTAAAATTGTTTTTTCGATAGTTTTGCTTGTCAAAATTAAAAAATTAATTAAATGCCGGTATATTATTATATTTATAATCGAACCATGTTATAATCCACATACCCCTATAATACCCTATTGTTATGTTACATATTATTCGTGCGTGGAGTAACGAGAATGATGTAGAAAGGAGATGTTCGCTCATCACCATGAGGCCCCAAAACAAGTTTAGTTTTTGTCGGCATCCTTTTAGTGCACAAAAAGGCATTTTTCAGCCAAAACCTTTTCAAAACTAAACTAATTATCGAAAATTTTCAATCCACCCTGTGATTTGCTGCTGTTGTGAATTGTTGCTTCGGAGATATACGTCATATTTACAAAAAAACAGGCTGTGCATCATCTCACAAACACAATGACAGCATTTTGCATTCCACTAATACAACTTAACCAATTCTGCTCCACCTCATTGTGTTCAACGTCTGTAATCTGTACACGCTCGTTTGTAGTTACTCAAAACTGAGTAGAAAATGACTCAGTTTCGTTAAAAGTAAAACTACCCTAATTAGAGTAACTGAAGGGTTACTCGTTGTTGATTACCTAGGTCACCTGTTAAAATTAGAGTTAACATTACCCAGTCACGCATGTTTGTATTTTCTCAAAACTGAGTAGAAAACGAGTTTTGTTAAATGTGGAACTACCCTTATTAGAGTAACTATAGGGTTAATCATTTTTGATTATCGAATTGTTTTTGTTTTACTTATTTAAAAAATAAACAGATTGATTCGAATTCATTTATTGTTCTCTACTAATAAAAATGCTCGCGTGTTTTTAAAATTGTAGTTGTTAATCAATATTAAAAAAAAACTTCAGTTGTCACATTCATTGCCGCCTCTTGTTTATCGTCCATATATAGTGGATGGCACGTTAGAATATGCCGCTTTAGAGATTTGAAGCGGTCATACAAACATTCACAATCCAAACACTTAAAAGGAACAACAGCAGCAATGCAGTATTCAGCCCATGAATGTTTTCAAAATAGGGTTTCAATTCTCCCATATATCCCGGAACAATGTTCCCACAAGTGGAGATGTGACAGTGAAATCCTTGTAAGTATTGATATTCTGTTAATTATATTAATGTATGTATTACTTCTATTAACATAATTAAAAAAGATTTTCCTTACCTTTGAACTTCCGAACCGTTTCCGCATCGACGAGAAGTTCTATCTGCTCCATTTTTTCTCCTTCTACCTAATAGAATTTTAGTAACTAACGATCAATTTCTGATTTATTTACTGAACCGTGTTTTTCGCCTTGGGCAGCTTTATCATAATTTCTTTATTTTTATAATCACAGCGCTTTAACAACCAGAGAAGCATTTATTCAGTTTTCTTATTTCAAGTTTCTCAGTTTTTGACATTTAGCATGGAAATACGAAACTGAGTCAAAGTTACTCTATTTAGTGGAAATTTGAACGAGCGTGTATGACCACTGTATGCAGGACAGGGATGCAGGTACACAGACATTTGATCATGCATACAGACCTCATACAGATTACAGACATTTTATAGATATTGCGATAAAGTTACAGATTTTCACAGACATTGATATCCATCAGCAAAATGAAAATGATTCTAAAACGATTGATCTTAAGCATCCTCTATTTATAAAAATATATTTCAGAGAACTTTGTATTTCCTCTGATGATTCAGGACCCGGTTATGAGGCTCCTTTTCTATCGAAATAAATTCTAAGCTAAGTCATGATTTTAACAATTTGGAAATTTTCAAAACGTGTTTTTAGCATAACTCTGTGGAATTTATCAGAAGGGCAACAAAAGTAAGAAACCGACTTAAGTTTTAAAAAAACAGGATTTTTTTTTTGAAAATATGAAAGCCATTATGACTATTTTCTTGTGAATTAGGATTTTGAACGGAACTATGTGCCTTTCGACATCTGTTTGCCCCACATTTTTGGGAATTTATTGAATAAAATATTTAATCTGTTACTCAAATAAAATCAAGGAATGCGTAACAACTTTAAATTATAACAAGTAAAATCTTCAAAATTCAAAGAATAGTCAAGAAGGTTTTGTAAATGAGCTCAAGTTATGTTTTGAATGGTCTTTTAAAAATTTCAGATAACGATTGTATTAAAATATAAAGGATTAATCTCGATTGGCGATGCAAAAAAAAACACTGCAAAAGGTTATTCAATGAAACAAAGTTTCGAAACCGAATACGTTTATTCAACTTTCTTTAAAAAAAACCTTCGACGCGCTACCGAGTGGCCGTACAGCAGTGAACCAAAATCCACCAAAAGATGAATTTTGACAACTCTTTCTTGGTCATGGCTTCTCCGTTTTGGTCACAAATTTTTTGAAACAGAACCTCAATTTGAATTCCAACCAAATATTTATCTTCATCTCTTCCATTGGATCTTTTGAAATAATGGGCTGAGGCCAGGTCCTCCAATAGACCACATTCTCCTTCGTGTGATACTTCTTACTGAAGGAAATAACTTTCGGCAACCATTTCGTACTCTATCCCGAGTAACAAATCTTCGTGCTTTTATGTCGAGTAAGCTTCTTTATAGCTAAATCTAGTCATACAGAAGTATTGTCAACCGTTATAAAACTTGTGTGTTGCTTGGGATATCTCCCTGTTAACCGCAAGCCACGTCAGTCAGCCACAGAAATACCATCTTCGGGAATTGTGAATGGAAGATATATTTGACGAAAAGCGTCGAGTAGGTCTCGTCATCCATTATGAACATGTCGTCGCGCTTTGCCGAAAATCATATATTTCATCTATTTTTCGGTACCCAACAGGGTGCTACGATCTGCGATACATAGGTGGATTCAGCTCCTGGTGGCAGTATAATCACATGCAGAATCACTCAAATCAGTCCATTTTTTAATGCATAAATTAATTGCTACAAACTAAGATGGACCGCAAGAATATGTGTAAATTTAAAAAGGCCTAGAATCCTTGAAAAATAAGAGAATCTTCAGAAAGCTTGTAACAGTTGAAAACGGAAAAAGTAAATGAAGAAGGCTCCTGAAACCATTGTATAAGAGAGTATGAGTATGAGATATTTATGCGATACCATTTTTTACCTTGACCTCAAATACAATACTTTCCTCACCTATGTTATTAACATAAATTTTTGACAGAACTGTCAGTACAGGCAAATACAGGCATTTTTCAATGTTCCTTACAGACATTTTGGAAAACTATCTGGCATCCCTGATGCAGGATCAAATCGACATGGAGTTTTCATAAGGACTTATCCGGCAAACGTAAACAATGGCTTCTTCCGCAAATTTCTTGAGAATGCTAACCCAATCATAGTGCATTACCACGATGTTTGTACAGAAAAGGATTTCCAGTTTACAATAACTGTGGTACTTGAGTGAGTTTGCGTTTTCAAGAAATTTGCGGAAGAAGCCTTTGTTTGTGACTCCATGTCCAAATGTCTGTATATCTTTCACAGGAATGCCAGATCTTTTTTTTCAAATATCTGTAATAAAAAATTGAAAAGTCTGAGAATGTCTATAAAAATCTGTAATTTTTTTTTTTGGTAAATAGACTTCTTCCAACGAAAATACGTAATACGAGAGCGAGTTATGTCATTTTTGCTATTTGTGTGATTATTTAAACATGTCTGCATCTATTTCTTTGATTGTATGCAACCTTACACTATTCTTTCATATGTTTAAAGTGACACTGAAGCTTGAAGCATTCACGTAAATGACACAATTTTCTATAGTTTTTTTTCCCTGTTTTGTTCTTTCCAGTTTTGTATTTTAAAATCTCATTTTAGTTTTCATTTGATAAATTCAACAGACTTTCTTTTTGATTCAACAATAACCCATACATACAATGAATAACAGGGTCAATCTTCCGTTACATAAATTATAAAGTTGAATTCAAAATTTTTATGTCATTTGTAAAAACTACAATGATACTAAAAAGGATTTTTTTTATAGAGTCGAAAGGCTGTCATTTTTTATATATACATTTGTATTTTATTTATATGGGAGCCCCCTTTCAGAGAAGGGAGAGGTCTCTTACTATCATAAAAACCTTCCCCGCCCTAAAACCTCCTCCATAAATTGAACGGTTGGGCAGATAGTGTGTACCATATTTAAATATGGTGTCATCATCAGTCATATGTCATATTAGTGATTTTTGTATAGTGTGCTTCTTAAGTTCGTCAGTGATTATCTCTATAATTTCAGGGAAACTCTCTCCTGATCTTCTGCAAGGCTCTCTGCTAAAATTCTGGGAAGTTTCCTCCTGAACTTCAGGAAAATTTCCTAATGAACTTCTAGGCAGTCACTTCTTATTTTCTTCGAAATTCACATTTAAGAACCCAACCTTACCTTCCAGAAACATTTGGTAAGTTTTTTCCTGAACATAGTCAAATTCTAAACTTCAAATAAATTCCATCCTGAACTACGACGGAAGTTTCTGCAAAACTTTGAGAAAGTACTCTCCAGAATTTCTTGGAAAATCTTCTTAAGTTGTAAGAAGTTGCTTCCTGAACTTCTGAGAAGTTCTTTTCTGAACTGCCGAAATAATCTCTTCTGAACTTCAGGTGAGTATTCTCCTGAACTTTGGAAAAGTTTGTTCCTGAATTTCTGAGAAATTCTTGCTTGAACTACTAGAAAGTTCTCCTCTAATTCTGGTATTTTTTTTAATGATTTTATCAAAAGCATCTACCATAACTTCTGCGATTTCGTAAACTTCGAGAAATTCTCATTCTGAACTGCTGGAATTATCGATTCGAAACTTTGGGGAAGCTCTTTAGTACTTCTGAGTAGTTCCAACTAAACTTTTGGTCTCTTCGTAACTTCTGGGAAGTCCTCTTGTGAACTTCTGAGGAGTTGATTTTTTTGAAAAATTCCTTCTTGACCCTGAGAGTGCCCTCTCTGATAGGTTTCTTCCTGAATTTTGGGTAAGTTTTTTACTGATCTTATTCTTTAAAAACTTCATCCGAAACTGCGAGGAAAATGTTATTGAAACTTTGGAAAAACCGTCTCCAATATTTTTGGGAAAATTACCTTAAATTTGTTCTTGAAGTTCTTCCTGGCCTTCTGAAAAGTCCTCTTCTGAACTTTTGGGAAATTTTCTCCAGAACTTTGGAGATGTTTGTTCCGGAACTATTGGGAAGTTCATGCTCAAATTAAAAAGAAGTAACTCCAATGCTCTTGGAAAGTTTAATTTTTTTCTCTCTAAACAATTTTGAGAAATCCTTATTCGGAAATGTTAAAATTTTCTCCTCTGAGCTTTGGAAAAGCTGCATAGCACTTCTGGGAAGTTCCAGCTAACCTTTCGGAAGTTTTTGAACTTGGAAAGTTGTTTCCACAATTCTACGACGAACTTCTATGAGAATTATAGGTAGTGCTTATTTCCTGCAACTTCTAGTCAATTTGATAGTAAATTGATTCTTCGTTACTCCAGTCTGAAATTTGGGATGTCTCTTTTCTGAACTTAGAAGTTCGCAATCTTGAATCTTCTGAGAAGAACGTAAAATTTCGGAAAAATTTCTAAATTTTGCGTTGTAGTGACTTGATGGCAAAAGACCAATATTACCAATGCTTTGACAGTAATTTTTCGCATGGGTTTGAACACGCGTGGGATTGAACACTACCATAAGTCGGGACTCCATACCCTCGGAAAGAGCCAATACAATACTTATCTCCGGGCCCATTGTGTCTCCAAGTGGCCCACCGCTTTCGTTTCTTCAAGGATTTCTACTTTAAATGATACCTAAGATATTTTAAAATATTTCATCAAAGCTTCTTACCGTATATACAATACTGTCCAGATCTTCGAACGTTTTAAATCCGAATTTCAGAGAATACCTTTATTTGAAATTTAAAAAATAATAAATGTTTGTAAAAATCTACAACTTTAATAAAATGTCTGCTAAATGACTGCATCGTTAAAAAAGTCTGCAATAAAAATTAAAAGTCTGCAAATTTACAGACATGTCTGTGAATATGGCATCCCTGATCTGTCATTCCTGGACAGACCAACTATGGTTTTTCCTTAGCATGAGAGTTGCCTTGGTCCACCAACACATGTGTCTAAGTAACTATGGTTTTTGTATAACAGGTTTCCCTGGAAATTGATTATTTGTTTATAAATATTTGACACCCAAATATATGAAGTTTACGCAAACAGACTAAGATATAAAATAAAGAAGATTGAACTGTATATTTCCGATGTTTACCTTATCGACTGAAGCCTAAAAGAGAATTCTCGAGTAATTCATTATTAGGGCCTAAAAGCCATTTGTAAACAATGACTTTAAATGTTGATCTTTCACGAATCACGAAAATCCTATTATATCCAGCTATTTCATTTTGTAGAACTAACATTCTTCTAGCAGATGCTGCTTTTATTCCAAGAAAGTGTTTTAAGAATCAAGAGAAATCGACATTTAAAGTCATTGTTTACAAATGGCTTTTAGGCTCTTAACATGAATTACTCGAGAATTGGACTTGCGCTCTATTTAGTTGGCTTTGACATTCCGAACGAAGAATCAACCGTGCTGTCATTTGCTTAAAGCACCCAGACGAATTTCAAGCACGTTCACTGTACTAAATTATTTCAAGGTCGCATGGCTCCCTATCGGGATCAGCTGCTTATTTGGCAATAAAGTAATCCACTCACAACTATGATATAGTTTTACCGGGAAACCCACTGCGACTTCCCCGATCAATCACTGTCAACGACCGAAATGCAATCTGCGTTGGCAAACGAAAGCTAGCCCAATCCCTTGAGTAGTGGTTGACATATCCCTTTCATGCAAAGCGGAAATTAGTCTTCCTATTTTCGATCTCCGACGACCTCAAATAGCTCTTCCTATTCCAGCGCCAGGTAATCGGATGCTGCCTGTTCCTATATATGGTCTCGGCCATTGTACGAGTGTTTGGTTCCCGTACCTACTTCAAACAGAACTGTCTGTTAAACCTGTGGGATATTGCATGTCAGTTGCGGTGGCAGACACACAGCAGCTCCTGGAGTCAGACTTGGGACTTGGGAGGAAATCGATTCTTCACCTCATGTGACATATTCAGCCGATGTGGCTGTTTGCTAACCAATAGAAATGGATTATGTCTACACTCTTCGGCGAGGACGACGACGACGACGACGACGACAAGGACAAACGGATGGATCCCCCGGAGAGGGTGTCAATCGTTTTCACCGGAATATCACACCAAATGCACATAGCTACGTATTGAGCGGGACTCGGGTGAAAGATTTCCGCTTTTGCCGTAAAGGGGATTCAATCAGAGAGAATGCAAATATGCAAACTTGGCTATCAAACGGAGTACCCTACTCCAAGACGATTATGTTCCAGGTGGAAGAGATTAGACCGCCCGCCAAATCCGCACTCCAGCGAGCGATTTTACAGCATTATAAACTTACCGGGCCATAAAGTTCCAGCGAAGCACGCGCCAGTTGAGAGCCAATTAAAATAGGTTACAACCAACAACGGATCGTCTTAGCGAAAGCCTTCCTCGGAACGAGTTTATTATGGTTCGCGAGGTCTCGAGTAGCAGGAGGAAATCACTCCTAATTGGAGCTCTGCTCGGTGCAATAAAATCATCCGAAAATCATTTATTATTCCCTCTGTTGTTGCTCTGTTGTTGTCGGCACGTTTAGTGCTTCGAAAATTTCGTGTCTTACGCGAAACCAGATGGCCTCCTTCCTGGAAAACGCCGATGCGAAGGCGTCGGATTTCCGGAGTACTTCAAGTATGGAGGGGCAAGAAGGCACGTTCAACTAAAATGTGTCAATTTTTCCAAACCTCAGCAGCTCATGCTCTTTGAACACACCGCATTGTCAAGTCAAAGAACAGCCTACTCCGTTGCATGATATGTGTATGTGTGTGCATTTTGTATCACATGGCAATAAACGGACAATTAGACGACAAATTTCAATAATTGATAAATTGATCTCCACCCGGTGAATACATGCGTAATGGGCTGGACAGGGCGCCCCCTGGATGAGAGACCGGAAAACAGCGCCCTGTCTGCCGTTGTTGTTTGCTAAGTGGGAGCTGTCGGAAGACGAACGGCCTTCTGCAGAGCAGTGTGTGACAGGCAGCTCTTCTGCACGCTTCAGTTGCCATATCAAAGTGGTTTCAAACTTCCTCGGAAAACACCCGCACCCACACAAACAAACTCCCCCACAGTCGTCCGCATGCAAACATGCATTGGACCCAGCTTAGCGCAATGTCTTCTTCTGCGTGGTGGGTGGTGGATGGTTCAGTGTACTACTCTATTGTGCACGTCGAGCATGCATTGGGCGAAATACTTCCATTGTAGTTGCAGATATGCAGATTAGATGCAACTTTTCACGGTTCGTTGAATGGGATTATTATGGCGTTGTTATTGTTCGCTCCATGGTGTAAGAGCAAAACCAATATTTGACCGAATATCCACACAAGACTATGTACATCTGACAGTGAATACCAAATCCGGCCGCTTTTGTAATTGTGGCCAATCGGCTTATGACTCCTGATCGGACACATGATGTTAATGACAGAGTCCTACTCTCGGGGCGGGTTTGGTTGCGGTTGGGAGAGAGTGGAAACCTTTGAGCTACAAAATATCACTACTTTGCACCTTGAGTGCAGAGCAGAGCAGAGCAGAACGAGCCAACGCTGCTACCTACTTCTACCGCTGCCATAAACTGGTGCAGAATAAATCAATTTAATTACATGTCTTTTGCAACACCTTCAGAAGCACCTCACACAGCAATGGCTTTCGGGGAAATTTACCGCAAATGGAGACTCTTTTTGCAACGTCAACCGCAAACGACATACACTGGTCGGACTGACACTGTACCAGGTTAGTAGAGAAATGGGGAAGTGCTGCCAGTTTTGTGGCGACTTGGTTTCGTAAATTTCTAGGTTTGTTTTAAAGCGTGTATATTGTATCTCGATCAATTTTTTTTAACAATTTGATGATATGCACAGATAAAAAGAAACACTGAATTTTCTGCGTTATCTAATGCACATAAAGGGAGTGCCAGATTTGGCAGAAAATAATGGGATATTTCATGTAAATTTAAGCCAGAAAACGCCTGAATTAAGCCTGTTGTATGGAAGATTGCAAACAATATCATTGCTTACGCTCCTTTGGCTTGGAATTACACGAGGGAAAATTTTATGCGCTTGTTAAAATTAATTATTATTTTCTGTGAGTGAAATCCATTGAAATTGGGTGAGATTGAACAAAACGAACCTGAGTTTCTCAAGTTTTTGTTTTCGATTGTGCCCCCAGAATTAGAATGTAACATAAATTTTTTTGGCATTATTTCATGGGATACTTAAAAAAAGTTCAAGCAATTTCGTTGTTCACTGTTTTTTTTTTGGCTGGCAATCAAACGAGGGCAAACTTTACCGTGTGTTGACGTGCACCATTAAATTCGGAGCATTTTTGGAAGTTAAACTTGTTACCGACACCACGAAACTCTCGAAACCAACATTTAACGATGTAATCTGACGGAGCATTTGTCCCATAATATTCATCCAACTATCTTTTGTTTCCCTCGCCGTTTTGTCTCTCAAAAAATAATGTTTTAATGGGAAAATCGTTTTTATCCATATTCAACAAGATGCCAAACACGTCAACAACAATCAGTTGTCTTAACATTAGGGCACCATTGCACTGAAATTTTGCGTATATGACCCAATATGAACGGACTACAAGGCACTTTAACCTCTTTTGTAGTAGCATCGCATCTCGGCTAGGACCGGTACATAGATTTTGACTCAGGAAGTACCAGTGCATCGGACCCAAGCTTATTGAATTGCTCCTCAAAACAGAACTCTCAACGAATAACCATACGGCCAGTCGTTTAAACTCAAACCAGATGGATGTTTTTGATGTGTCGATTTGTCAATGCCAGTAACATTTCCTCAAATTTGAGTGACTCCACAACTGAGTTGAAATGGCTGACCGTGCACTCAAATATTCTTTCACAATAATCCAGCTAATGAAAACAACAACAAAGGGTCTAGTACCGAAAGGCGCAAAAATGTATTGTAAAATTCCAAGGTGCAAGGAATCTCTTCCCTCGCGTCTTTATTTATTTTTGGAATACATCAATTATTTTTAAAAGCTCAATCCAATCGACTTTACAGAGCCAAGGTTTAATATTGATAAAGATCGGATTTACAATTTCTTAAGGTTGCATATAGCCACTGTTCATAAATTTACGTCTGCTCTTGTACAAAGCATCACAACTGCAAAGCAGATGTTTCACGTTCCATGTTACAGAAACGACAGATATCATTCTGAACCTAGCCAATGTTTTTCAAATGATATCTACTCGGGCAATGTCCGGTTACTAGGCCAGTATAGGTATAAAGAACTCTCTTTTTGAGCTCCAGAAGCTTTTTACTAATTGTAACATTTGGAATTATAAACCTTTTCGATTGAACACATTTTGTGGTGACCAAACAATTGGTCATCACCCTTTGCTCTTCCCAAGATTTTAATTCCATTTTTATGGCACAGTATGATATACCGCAGAATGGTTCTGGGCCAATAAACTGTGCAATTGAACCTTGCTTAACAAGCTCGTTTGTCACATTGTCCCGGAACCAAAAATACACTTACGGAGTTCTCTATGCCACCTTTCGCAGTGAAAGAATGCATTCCCAGACAAGTTTGTATGATTAGGAAAGGCTTGTAAAATGGAACACGATCCGTTGTTTTGCTCGGAACGTATATAATTTTTATTTTTTCGCGAATTCAAAGACATTTTTCGAAAGAAGAACTAAAAGGCTCCAACTTTGCCCAAAGAACATATAATTTGCAGTCATAAAAAAAATATGGCCTATTTTCGAAATTCATCGAAAATTTAAATTTCAAAAAATTTCTATTATTATATTTCTATTTATTATTGATTCCATGGCATTTCTAAACATAAAAAATATCATTCATATGTTTTAAAACGAAAAAAAGTGTTCCATCTTACAAGCCTAACAGTGTTCCAACTTACAAACATGAAGCCATAAACACAAAACATCAAAAAATTGTTTCACTTCACGATTTGTCCGGAAATGCCTTTGGATCATAAAAATACACCAAAAATGCTAGCCAACACAAATGTCAACCTTTTGATATTAATAGAAAATTTCCACTTATTAAGCACTAGAAATAATTACTCTTTTAATTATTCCAACACTTTCGAACGTTGAAACCTGGAAGAGCTAAATCGAATGAGTGTTTTCACTCCAAAAGCAAATGAAAATTGAAGAAAAGAAAAAACAAAATGAGGTTAACACTAGTCAGCGCGATAGTGTTGTCGCTGTGAAAGTCAAAAGTGGCGCTGTTCCATCTTACAAGCCTTTTCTCTACATTTATAATTACTCAACACTTTGCCGCTTGGCTGTCTGTAAAAATACATTTTTTTTTATTATAGCAAAGATCTCCGCTTAGAAAACCGTTGGATAGTTTCCCATCGCCACTGAGATTTCTACCCCAGGGCCGAAGATTCCTGCTCCCGTTTTTGTTCCAATTTTTGAGTCATCTGTGAAGAATTTTATGGAGCCATGACGAACAGTGGGACCTCCGACTTCCTAATTTATACGTGACGTTTCACATATCTTGTAACGGATGTCATGGTTTTCCACAGGTTTCATCTAGTCTCCATTCATATACATCACTGGCCCCTTTTAAAAGCTTTGTGAAATGCTCAGGTGCCCGACTAAGTCTTAGCATACTTTTTTCCGCTTCTAGTTTCACGTATTCGTGCAAAGGCATATTTAGAATTGCGTTCAACGCATTTGATGGAGGGCTGCGCATTGCTCCCGTTATAGCAATGGATACTAGCCGTTGAAGTTTTGTAAGCTTTTTCTGTGCAGTAGCCTCTTTTGTGTTTGGCCACCACACAAGAGAAGCATACGATACTTTTGGACGTATTAAGGATGTATAAATCCACATTATCATTTTTGGTCTTAGACCCCATTTTCTGCCAGATGTTTTTGAGCAAATCCAGAAAGCACTGGCTGCCTTACCGATCACACACTCAAGATGAGCATTCCAGTTCAGTTTGGCATCCAGTATCACTCCTAAGTATTTAACCTGTTCACTAAGATGGATCTTTAATCCTCCTAGCTGAAAAGCTTTTAGACTAAACTTCCTTTTCCTTTTCTTTTGCTGGATTAATGCTAAGGCCCTCCTTGGTACACCAAGACTGGGTAAGTTGTAGGGCCCATTGCATTCTTTCTGAAATGATGTTGAAATTTTCCCCTCACTGTAATGACTATATAGTCTGCAAAACCTACAACCTCGAAACCTTTTTCCTCTAAGTTTCTTAGAAGCTCGTCTACAACTGAGGATCACATAATTGGTGAGAGGACTCCTCCTTGGGGACAATCTTTCGTTGCCCGTATTGTAATAGACGAACTTCCCAGCTCTGAAGTGATTTCTCTTTTTGCGAGCATGGTATGAACTCAGTAAATTATGTTTATGGCAAAGTTCCTTTTCTTCATAGCACGAGCCATTGACGAATTGGAAGCGTTGTCGAGAGCTCCTTCAATATCTAAGAGAGAATAAAATGCTATTTTTTTTACCGAAAGTGCTTTTTCTACTTTTGAAACCACAATATGCAGTGCCGTAACAGTTGATTTACCAGACTAGTAAGCAAACTGGAACTCAGATAGTGGATGTTTGTTCATGTAATTTGAATTGATATAATCATTAAACACTTTTTCCATAGTCTTTAATTGGACTGATGAAAGACTCATGGGTCTGTATGATTTGAGATGCGCCTTGTCTCGCTTTCCTACTTTAGGTATGAAGATAACTTTTACTTGTGTCCGTGCAGTTGCAATATGGTTGAGTCTTAAACTTGCCTTAAAAATCTCAATTAATCAACAATGCTTCGCCGTTTTGAAGTAATGCTGGAAATATCCCGTCCATTCCTGATGATTTGTAAGGCTGAAAGGATATCAACGCATTTTCTACCCTGGCTTTCTTAAAGATTTTATCAGCCATGTCATTTGCGGCGATTTTTGTTCTAACAGACATTTGATATGACCTTGTAGAACTTCTTACATCTTCAAGTGATCTATCTCTGATTGGATCTACACACAAAACTCCAGGATCCAGGAAAATGTATTTCCATCATCAACTTTAACATTTCACTAGGAGTTTTAGTAAAAACTCCATCCTCATTTTTCAGATTCCCAAGTTCAATCGTATGATCCTTTGCAAGAGCCCTATGAAGTCTTGCGACTTCCGGACTATTGCTTATGTTTTCACACGTTAGAACCCAGGATCTTCGTTTAGATTTTCTTATGTCTTCATTGTACTCAGTAAGTGCACTCCTATAGAGGGTCCAATTTTTTTCGCTTTATTAAACAACATACGAGATGTTTTACGCAGACGTTCCAACTTAGAGTTCCACCACGGAACCTCAACAGGTAGAGATGGCGGATTTGTCCGTGCCTCGACCTACCCCGCAGTGGGATTTTAGGCAAAAGATGACATCCATGGTTCGAGTACCACTGGACCCATGCCCTTTCGCTTAATTTTTCAAACATCTGTTCGATTTCCAACCAGCCGTACACTGGCGGAACTTTCAACACTTTCTCTTCATATCTTTCATTCTAGCAAATAGGGTATGTGTCCCTTGACTCAGCCTAATATGCAACAATCGATCGATTTTTCATTGGTAGTCATAGAGTATTTGAGCTGGAAACAAAATTTAACTAGCTTTACTCTTCCTAAGATACGTTCAATAAGCCATCTGGTAGTATGTATCAAGAAAAGCTACACAACTCGTTTTATAAAGTCAGAAACTTTCGAGGGATGTGGATGTAATGTCGGTCTATGGGTACCAAATTGGGTCTAATCATGAATGCAAGTTCGTCCCATTCGATTGATTTTTTTATAAAATGCAATCCTCGTACGGGTTTCTCCCTGATTTTCTGATTCAAGGCGTTCCCAGCTGTATTCGTTCTACCCAACAAACAATTTCTCAAATCAAACTATACTTAAACTGCTAAGAATCACTTAAGTGATTTTTACATATCATTTAGGGGTCATTCGATAAGCAAAACATTATAATTCACTCTACACAGATTTTGTTCCTTTAATTTGTTTTAAAATGAGCCATATGAACAACATTTAACCGGAACTCAGACATTTGTACTGCAAATGTTACCAATAACAACATTTTTACTACGCTTTTCATACAACAGGCCATAGTTGGGAGCATAGAAAAAAATATGTCCCTAGCATTGGGTCCACTGTTTGCTTTTTAAATCATAGTTATTTTACCAATGTGACCTGTTAGTTCATAACATATGACTATATTCTGTACATCTTGGCTGCATTATTCGGTTTATAGGTTCAATTTTGTCAAATTTAGATCATTCGAAGACCGTATAGATAATCTGTTCAGCTTAACCAGTAAAGTCATGGTGTCCAAAAAGTCAAGAAAATCGAAAACTACGCGGAAGTGAACTACTAGAAATTGATTAATTATGTCTCAATTGCTTTGAAATAAATCGGTCATGCTGATAGCAACATGATTTTGTTGATTATCGAAGGAATAATGACATATTTGGTACATAGGCCGAATCAAGGAGCTAGGCTAACATTACATCCCGTTACCCTACATTAATGAAGTTTGCAGAAGCAGATTATTTCTCATCTCCATGCGAATCGCTAGGACTGGACGGTAATTTTATTGCTAGAACAAATAGACAAGAAGAGGAAGTGTATTGATAGTTCCGTATAGGGCAACGGCATGCTTTGAAATTGAAAGATACAAGATTGAAAACGAGCGGAGGGCATTTGAACGGTAGTATCCGATTAGGCACATAACCCTTTGTCATACTACCCCATGCAGGATATGCATCATTTACTTAACTATTTTTAACCATTTATTGTGTCTGTCAAGATGAAGCACATATTGTTGCATATTAGTTTCATTCTGTCCTAAATACTAGGAAAATTTAAACGATCACTTTCACTATTTCCATATAAATATTACTAGTAAACGAAGCAAATTCCATCAACTTCTACTAGAGCAAAGTTTCGCTTACGGCTTACAGGCTCTTTAGTTTCGAGTGACATTCTGCTTGTTGAATTCTTTGCGGCATATTTTTCTCATGCACGTTCATCTTGTCTCGACGGACATCTTTTAGTTTAAGTTGTAGAACGAAATTGTGTCGCGAAAATTTTATTGTTCTTTGCGCAATTATAATGTCCTAAAGAGCTCATCAAGATTTATTTCGGTGAAGTTTCCAAAGCAAAGGCATATCAATTACTTATTTGGCGTCAAGAGGCGGTACGTTATTTCAGTGCAATTATGTATTTAGGTATTTGTGGTATTTTTGAAGGACATAGAAAAAACAAATCATTGTTTGCGATGAAAAACATGTGAATATCATATCAGACTCCGATACGTTTTCTATCACCAGCTGGTCTTATATTATTAGACATTTTTCTGGTTTCAGAGAGCGAGTAATGGAGCTATAACCATAAGCCATATTTGGCTAGGACTATAGATAATGTTCAAGTCTCAACCACTTGAAGAGAAATGGAGCATCACTTAACCTTCTTAGAGTAGATGCTCCCAACGACCGTTTTAAATAAATAAATCTTTGTTTTGTACACCAAACAGGGCCTTCTGTTTAACTATTCTATCTGACTTTTTATTTCCCTTTCCTTTGATATCTAGACTACGGGGGTCTTTTTAAGGTAAATACCAAATCCTCCCTGTCTACAACGGTTGCATGGACGTGGCTAGGTGAGCGATCGAGGAGTGTCTTCGTGGAGATTATTGCGTGAAGAAGCGTATCAGTAACAGGTTCCGTTTCAAGGTGGCATGCAATGTCTTCAATGATTTGTTCTTCATCGTAGTTTCATCCACGAGGTGTGCAAACGTCAATGCTAGAGCTAATGCTTCTGCTAACATCCTTCGAAAAAGCAGTCGATTAATGAATTTCAAGCAACTTTGATTGATAATTTTTTATGTACCTTTTGAAATGTTATAGTATTTTTTCCTACGTAGCTTAAGGCATCCCTATAAAAATCAGTTTGCTGTTACTTTTTTTACTTCAAATTTTTCAGCAAAATTGTCTTCTCATTGATTCAAGAAGAAGAAAAGGTGTGCTGAAATTGTCTCTATGATTTGTCAAGCAAAAGTTATTATGATTTTTGTAAACAAAATAGGCCTTTTTTAAATGCTGATTTTTCTAGTTGGGGTAAACCATTAAATAATTTCTCAACAGCATATGAAAAGGTTTTTATTGTTGCCAATTATGTCTGAAAACTGGAGAGAGGTTATTTTTGTAAATTGTGTAAAACTGCTCACTGTTCAAAAGCCCTTCGTTCGTTTACTTTTGTATCTTTCAATTTCAAAGCCTGCCGTTACGTTATACGGAACTATTAATACTTTCTCTTCATTTCTATCCGTTCTAGCAAAATAATTACTGTCCACTCCCAGAGCCTCTCACGTAGATAGGAAATTATCTGCTTCTGACAAATTTTATCAAGCTATAGTTACTACTTTAGATCGTAAATTATAACCTCATAGACAACTCCTAGGATGACCTAGAACATCACAATGTTATCATATAATGACTTCTGACCTTCCAAAAGATCCATTCAATGTGTTTGAATACATATCGAAACCTATATAGCCCAAAAAGCTATTGTTAAAGCTGTAGATCTGAAGTTCTCAACTTAAGTACATTTTGGATGAGCAAGAACATCCCAGAAATATACAAAATTGTTCAAAGTTTATCAACTAGAATTAAATATTTTTTATGTTTATGTACCATATTCTAAAATAACGCTTTGCACAACTAATAAGGCATTTATTATTTATTTCTGAACTTCTACATCTCCTTGTTATTGTTTATTATTTATTCCACATATTTAATAAAGATGAAGCACAAATTTGCCGAAGATAATGTTAGTATACTTTTATTCAGTCTGTGATTGTATACAGCCATTTACTTTTTGGGGTCATAAGGCTTGTTCGCGACAAAATCTGGACAGATTAAATTTGGAGTTAATCAAATTTGCTGTTAGTTTCCAAGATGCATTTTTTATTCATTTAATTGTTCATTACTAGTCATTTTAAAACTAATTAAAGCTACTTAATTGGGCTGCATGAAGAAAGCACGAACTTTTGAGCTTACTCCAGCCATTAGGGTCTGTGCAAACTTCGCTACAACCGATTAAGCTGCTTTTGTCCAAGATTTTCGATTTTTTTTCTATGGTTATAGTTTCTTGTTTAGAGTGAGAGAGTTCTCTCTTCACGAGAGTCCAATACCGCTCGATAGGTCGCAACTCCGGGCAGTTAGGTGGAGTCACATTTTTCGGTACAAGTGTCAAGATAGGTACAAGTGACAAAATAGTGACAAGATGCCATATCAGGCCAAAATCGCGAGGGAGCGTCATGGCTGCGAAGGAATGGCAACAATCACTTCTTTAGTCATTGTTCACGGTATATTTCATAGTTTACTGTTCCAGTAGTGATGAAACTTTTGCTTGCTCGATCACCGGCGCATATTGCCTGCCAAACCAAATATTTTTTGGGACTCTTGGCCTTTTTCTTTGTCCCGAAATTCTCCTCTACGCCGTTTTAGCCGTCACTTTTTGTTTATTATTACGGGTCGGTACAGTTTTCACCTCGAACGACTTCATACTTTGCCGGTGCTTGGAAGTATGCACAAATGTTGAGGACATTTGAATTTTTCTAACCACAGTACGTACCGAAAGATCTGGTCTCTTCTGCAATATTTGCTTCACCTTCGCGTCCTTCTGGTGGTTCCTGAGATCTGTTTTTGTTCCGCTCCCAGCCTTCCTGGTTGTGGTCAAACGTGTATCGAAAGATTCAAGAACGTTATGGACAGTGCTTGCAGGAAAACCAAGCTCTTTTGCAAGTTTTCTTACTGACAGATCCAGATTTTCATTCCGACCGCACACAATTGCTTTTCGCACTTGCTCCTCTTTCGACGCCATCTTCGATCTTTAAGCTTATAGTATCATCCAAAATTTATTTTACACAATGAACAGACATACGTTCATCAATCTGAGAGATATTTCACGCGTTGATGAGGTATTTCCAGAGATATATGTACGTATTTTAGGGTGTCCAGAGTTTGTCGCGAACAAGCCTTACATTACCTAGAAATATTATTGATATCTTCGACGAACATTCAACATGATTTTAACACGATATGACAACATAAATATTCTTTAGGCAAGATAGACGATAACAACACAGTTCAGAGCAGCAGCCAAATGGTAGCGAAGTGATAACTAAATGGTCTCCGTACGATCGACCAGCCCAATCGAAAATTGTTAGTCATATTCATAACATTTATACTTCAACGATTATTTTTATAACATGAAATTTGGAATTTGGTTATTGATTGAGAAATCGTTACAATTTCAATCAATACGTTACAATTACGATAGTTGAAAATGTATCTTCGTAATAAGATCCATTTCTTTTAATCGCAGTTTAGACATTTCTCGAAATCCGAGGTACATTCATTGGTTTAGTGACAGTCTGTGCCTCTAGGAAAGCGAAAGGGGACATGACAAGAAGAGGCTTTTCCGTAAAATGCAAGGTTGTTAGCCATATTCTTAAAACTCATTCTGTAGCGATTATATTTAGTATATGACAAATAATATTTCGTTATAAAATGACTGCAAAATCGTTTGATCAAATCTTGGTCAGCTATCAGCTGCATCGCGCCATCTCTGTTCCTATTTTTTTCCAGGCCTGCTTTAACGCCCTCAACCAACCTACCCCAGTAGCATGACATTTCCATTAACCTGACATCACTGCCACGTGGCAGCAAAAAAAACCCCAACTCGCGGTCTGGTTGTCGTCGCGTCGTCGAACGTTTCTGGTCACGTTAGACCACCGTCGATGCCGTGTCGTCATCCGCCGTCGGTTGTCATCGTTGCTTCACGGTGAATGGCAAGAGAAACTTTCCTTCTTTATGGCTGCTCATTAAGTCGCAAGATTGGTCCGGATCCTCCGAGTTCCCTCGCCAGCCATGCAATTCTTTTCGCACCAGCAGCCGCCAGCCTCCGGACAAGTCGTTTTGCGGTATAAACTTTGCCGAAGCGGAAGAAATTTTCCATTATCAGTTGCCCTTCCAGAAGGGAGAATAGTGAAAGGCAATGAAAACGGACAAAAAAAAAGTTTCGTCTTTTTTATTCTTTTTTGTGGAATCATTTTCCCATTCGGACGCTCATTTCCGTTCCCAGAGATAATGCTCCTCTTAACAGTTACAGCGAAAGGAAGGTCATCGGAGATTTCTTGAACCTACCAACGTGACTTGGGCTTTGACTTCTTTCACGGGTTTTAAAAAGCCGAAACGACAAAGGTCAAGGATTTGAATGCTGGGGAAATTTGAATGGTTGAAGTAATTTCGGGTTGACGCAGTCCTAATTGTTTCATTTTCCACAGAAGTGATTTCGAAGCGGATTCCATTCCCTTTAATAATGAGCGAATGTGATCCTTTGACAGGACGAGCAGTGGGATTTCCGCTTCGGGCGGTGATGCACTACTTTGTCGGGAAAATATTGTTGCAATAATTTCCCGCTAGCCCACGAGCAGGAGACGAGACCAGCGAACATGTGTTGAATTAGGATTAAATTCACACACATTTTATCGATTCCAAAACCCATCGGTTCGGACTCGCCACACCGGAAAACTGCCAAGCAGTGGTACCGATATTGAAATGTCTGCCGGTAATCTAATAATTTATTCACCAGTCGATAAAAGATACAAACACACACGAACATGGGCTCACTGAATGGGTGCGTGTGTGTTTGTGTGAATGCGGTCCGTAGTAGGTTCAGGCTCCCATCGAAGCAGGCCCGGGTGGACGGAAGGTACGATGTATGAATATTTAAATTTACATTATACCGATTCCTCGAAGCTTGAAATTAAACTCGAAAGCAAACAGTGAATCCGAACACACGAGGAAATTTTCCGGGATTTCAACGGATAAAGTGGGCACATATTTCTGCAAACCATGTTGGGGGAGTTCCAGGTCAAAAGGACTGCTGGTTTGTAATTATGGTAGTGGCGTTTGGTGTCAAATGAATTTCAGTCTGTCTGAACCTTTTAGAATCGAGATGTTCGCTCATCACTATGAGGCATCAAGGGTGAACATTAATGTTTTTGGCTAGAATGAAAGATGTGAAGAGAAAGTGTTGAAAGTTCCGTCAGAGTGCGGCAGGTAGGAAATCTAACAGATGTTTTTTGAAAATTAAGCGAAAGGGCATGTATCCAATGGAACTCGAACCAGGGACGTCAATCTTTGCCTAACATCCCACTGCGGGGTAGGTTGTAGCAACTAGACCTGTGCGCCGCCGCGCCACGCCACCGCCGCCGACGATTTTATAGCGCCGCCGCCGCCGCTATTTTCGACCGGCGCGCCGCTGCATTTTTTTGCCCGCGCCGCCGGGAAATTTGAGTCACGCCGATAAAAATTGTCACCATATATGCTTTAAGTTTAGTTAAGTTAAGTTCATTAGCCCTTCAGAAACCTGCTTTTATTACTGATCACGAATTATAACATCTCGATGAGATGTTCCATCCAAAGGGTTTCCGTGTGCAACACTGATCAGCTTTGTCGTTTCGTTCTAGAAACTTCAGTGTACATTTTCGTGTTCCGTCTTTTGGTAATTTCGCGGGTGAACTTGACTTTAAAAATAATGTAATGTCCGCCTTAAATGTCGACAAAATTTCCACCGCAAGTGTACATATTGATACCACAAATAATCGTAATCGAACCAGCGATGTGTGGAAAAAAATTGGTGCACTAAAACATGACAAAAATGGTTTTACACATCATCTGCTTCCTGACAAAGTGTTCTGCAATGTATGTCTAATCAAAGCAAAACAAAAACTCAAAACCCCCTCGGGAAGCTTGTCCAAACATTTTGTTCTGATGTAATTTCAAAGGGCTGAGATTGACGGAACTTTGACACGGAAAATCAAAAATCCAGCCACATTTAAAATGCACTGGGATTTAAATCCAGCGAAAACATAAGTATGAGGCAACCAATAATTAAGAAATAGACTAAACATGGTAGTGAGTACTGGTGAATAAAACACAACTTTATATCTATGCTTAGGCGATATATTAAATATGGTTGAGCAAAAGTAACCTTCAAACTTTCATATTTTCTTCTACGGTCTTCAAATTTAAGTATGTTTGTTTTCTAGTCAAGACGAACATTTGAAGAGGTGGAATTCTTAACTTGGCAATTTTTTTTCAAAATAAGGGATGGCCTACTACTCATGTAAGCATAGACTATGAACATGACAAATCCCGAATCAAATAACTTGGCTAACCACTAAAGTAACCGGTAAATCAATGCATAGTGGACGCTGTTTTATACGTGGTTGTAGTAGTGTTGTAAAAATATTGATAGTTCGGTCACTTTTAAAATCATTGCAATCTTCAATTGCAATGATCAATTCTCTCTATAGATAAGAACTTGTTTTAAGAAATCAACTGTAATTCTGACACGCAGGCAAAATAAACCCTGTTAAAAATTCTGAATAGACAAAGTAAAAATAATATTTACACAATAAGATAATAATGATAGCATAGGTTCTTAGGTTTTTAGGGTTTTAGATTTTTAGATTTTCAGAGTTTTATATATTTAGATAATAAAAACTAAACTCTTAGCTTCAGGACAAAAATCCCTACTGAGCCCTTGCGCCTCGTCATCCCGGCCAGTTCAGCACAAGGTTGTCCCACTTAGAACCTGTGCATAAGCCACGTAGACTCATTTTTGACAATCTCAGACCTCCCCCTCTACCCACGTAGACTTTTCTCCATACAATTTTTTGAATTTTTGTATGGTGCGTAGACTTTGGTCAAACCCCCCCCAGAAAAGTTACATATCAATATGAAGAAAAATTAAAGACAGTTAAATTTTACCGATAGGTCGAATTTTAGATCCATAGACCCACATTTGAACACTTTCCCATGTTTGCATAATAATGACAATTTTATTCTATTTGGTAAGTACTTATATATACACTGGTTAAGTTTATTAATACAGACAGAACCCAAGCAACAACCAAAAGTTCGAATTTGACTTGAGATAAGAAATTAGAAGTTCACTTTTAGTTGAAATGTAGTTCCATGGAACTTTTTTGCTGTGTAAAACGACAATTCACGTACAGGCAGAACTTAATTCTGTTCAAAGTGTGATTAACATTAAAAGCAACTTGAAAGTTCAAGAAAAACTTCTTGTTGCTATTCAACGCAATCTTCAAGTTCATATGTTCTTTGTTGAGAACTTGCATTGAACTTCAAAAAATCTCTAATAAAAAGTTCAATTAAAGTACTCACCGTACTTTTAATCAGCGTAAAAGGTCACAATACATCTATTTTGATTTTCTTTACTAGTTTTTGAAAAACACGTTAAGTTTTGAGTAACCCTAAAAAAATGTCAAAAGATTCTTTACCTCTGAAGAAGTAATCTGGTGTTATGCTCCAAGTTTGACGAGATACAAGAGCAAAAAATGATTTTCCAAATACAGTAAAAAAGGCTTATTATATTACCATCGTATAAAATAGTTAGCTTAGTGCGATGCAAAAATAAAGCAGTCACTCAACAAGGTTGAGTAATCAAGCAAATAAGTAGTTCAGATTGAGTTCTAGATGAACTAATCAGAGACTTTTAGGTTCAGATAAGATTATAGGGAACAAAAAAAGTACTAGTGTATGGAATCAACGCTTCGAGTAAAATCATAGCATAACCCACCGCGTTAATATGGCACAGTGGTAAGTATCCCGGTTTTAAAGAGAGAGGACTCGAGTTGAAGACTAGGTAGTAGGTGTTTATGAAAAAAAAAAATTTACTTAAGAAAAATCATCAAATTGAACCCAATCAACATTTCAAAACGCCGCAGCACTCTAAAAATAAATTTCCGGCAGGAATAGAGAAGAGCAAAAGTGTCAAATATAAATGACTTTTGTGTTTTTTTTTTGGTTTTGTTTAGTTCGTTTGAGGTGTGTTTTATGAGCTGAATAGCATTCTCTTCAATCTCTGGAATGAACATTTCGTGAACTTCAAAGTTTTTTTTCTAGAAGTCGGTAAGAATGCTGCTAGAAGCCTAAACATTGAATGCGAACTAGAAAGTTCGGCCAATTACTTAAAGAGTGAGCTGCATAGATTTCTCATCATAATCCTTCGATTTGCTGGTTAAGCCAAAACACATCCTTGTATCAGGACTTTTGGTTGCTAGGGAAGCCAAATTCCCCGTCAACTTATGATGAACAAATTCCACCGCCGCCGCCGTTTGAAAATACCATATACGCCGCCGCCGATTCAAAATAGATCGGCGCACAGATCTAGTAGCAACGGAACAAGTCCGCCACTCCAACAGGCAAAAATTGACGCTTGGAAAGACGCTCATGTACCACTGTGGCTTGTATAGTTATTCTAGCGATCTATTGTGTGCACTCTGTTTATTGATGCGCACATGGGAGAGGAACTCTCTCCTTTTTTTGGGTTTGTTTTGATTCGCAACGACTGACGATCACTAAAACTTTAGTGCATCCCGATTTCACCTATAATCGAATTGAGTTCGCTTGGCTTTTCATGGCATTTCACCCAAATACGCCTCTCACATGCATATAACTTGCCTTCTCTGGGGATGAACCAGTTGCTGCGCTGGCGAGAAAATCACCACGCTTACGATGAGTGCAAAACAAGCCAAGTGTGAGAGGTTGTAGCTTGAGAGCATTTGTGGTGAAAATTTGAGAGCGCGCTCTCGAATGAAATGAACGAATTGTGCTCTTGAGCGCACCCACCTAGTTCTCGCTGGTTTACCTCTTGAGAGACCACTCTGCAGAGCCAAATCTTCAGAAAATCTTCAGTGTCCCTTTTTATGCATGTTGCCAAACTTGTGAGTCCAAAGTTTTAAGAATAGCATAAGATGTTCAGATGTTCGGTTTCGTTCTTATTGCCCAATTTATTCCAATTCTCACTCAGTAGCCTACCTTTGTTTTAATACGGATATATATAAATACGTAAATCGTTCTATTATACGGAAAGATCTATAAATATAAATATTTATAAATAATACGGAAAGATCTAACCTTGTGCTTCTTGGTCTGCTGCAGCCATGTAGTACCTCTTGATGATGATGATACTGTCAGTGGTGCACGTCTCGTATATGGCGGTTATTTCCTGGATACGGTAGCCACCACACACGTACACGTTTGGATTTTTTTCTTTTAGCGGGCCTGCTGTAATACTCGTTCGTTCGAGTGCTGCTTGCAGGCCGAATTTTTGATGCATCCGGCAATTGACTACCGGTATGCACTCCTCGGAAGCGTGGCGACTTCTTATGTCCCGTAGTTGCGCTGGAGAATATCACAAACCCGCCAATGAGACATAGCTATAAGCTGTCGAGTCTTCGGACCTTCCCAGAAACCACGTGGCGTACGCGATCCTCCACACCTACTCGGACGTAACACCTTCACTTGAAGGATATTAGGTCCTTCAAGTTTAAAAGAACGCACCCAATTATAAGGGACGAATGACCAATTGGTTAAAGTCCCTCCCAAAACAACACAACAACAACAGCACCCAATTATAATGTTTTTTTTTTTTTCACTTTGAACCACACCCGAACCTAGAGCAGAGTTATCTTGTGTTTTTGGTGTCTTGTTGGTTTTTGTTAGGAAACACTTAAGCCTATTCTACAGATAAGAACAAACTTTTCTTAGGCTAGGCTACATTTCATTCAGTTTGCAGAAAAAAACTAAGCTCAGCCACATAAGATTTTTTTAGACAATTTTCCGATACTGGAATACAAATTTAGTTGGTTTGATAAGGTTTACTTATTGCAATGGTTTTCTTGTTAAAAGAGGACTCACTAACACTTTTCGACTGGCAAGCAACTTACAGTAATAATATACAGTAATTACTAATAACGTTTCACTAGACTTCGGAACTACGTGCCGATCGAATCAAGAAAGAACTTTAATTGAAGATGGCTTATATCTTAACGTATTACGCAACGCGGGGATCCTTACTAATACTATTACTTCAAAATTTTGCATTTCATTTTTTCAATTTGCGGTCAGATTCAAATGGGTGTTTTTAACTCTCGCCACCCGTGGCGCTGCGATATTAAAAGAGGATAAATTCAATATTTCTCACCCAAACTGATTTAAAAACAAACTATTTGCTGAGTAAATAGTTTCTTTTTTATTCAGTTTGTTCAAATCTCCTGTAACGACGTTATAAACTGACGCCAACATGACTGACCAGTTTATATTTGGTGAATAATAATGTTCTATCCAGCAAGCAGATTCATTTGGATCGGGTATTTTTCGCATCGTTACCGCTCCGCTTCGGGGCCCATTGCGTTCGGAGTTCGAGTTTAGAGTAGTTTGTCTGTAGTTCTCACACATAATATGATTTATTCACACATTAGCTTTCCGCTCTTTTCAAATGTTAGCTCAGAGTTTTAAGTTTTGTCATTAGAGCTGAGCTGAGGGTCTTAGGGTATAATTAGGTAAATTATTTTTGTTTTCCGAATGTGCCCCATGACTGTCTGACATGACCCCACTTACGAGGACGTCCAAATGACAACTAGGATAAATTCAGAATTGTTTGCGACGTTCGCAGCGGTTTAGCAGCGCGCAGAGCGTTTAATCCGTCGTCGCCAGGAAAAACATTAGAGTAAGGGTTGTAACGCGTTCAATCACGCACAAAACACCCACACTTCCATGCCTTAAACAGTAATATATTTAGCCTGCATAGGACGTATGTTAGGTTCCTACAGTAGCTTATGGAGTCTCCATACACAACTATAGAAACCTTTAAAGATACCGCAACTATTGTAGCCTTACCCTATGCAAGATAATGTTCACAGGTAATCATATTGCTTATTTTTTCCAACATGCTCCCTCACAAGAATCTGCACTCCTTTGTTCTCAAGGTCAAATTCATACGTTATAACGAACATATAAAAACCGAATGGAGTAAAAATGGAAAGCGGAACCTGAACGACAAACCATTCGCAAATGCGCTTGCTAATCTACTTATCTAGAGAATCAGTCAGTGTATCTGACCAGTACACACACTCCAGAGTTCTCTGGGGTGCGGTTCGCTGCGGTCAGTGCAGTGCGTTTCAGAGCGCTGATTTCACCAACACGATGCGTTTTTAAATCGCGTTGGTTTGCGCTCCCATTAGACGCCATGTAATCTCACCACGGCGATTTTCGCTGCGATTTTGCTGCGGCGGCGGCAAAAAACGCTGCAGTTTGGTGGAGCCTTTAACTCGCCAGTGGCTTTCAGAGGGAAGTGATTTAATCTCACCGCGCAACTCATTTCAAGAACTACATTTAAAGGAAGAGTGTGGTGAATATGCTGCTGCGAGCAGCGCTCCTGCATGAACTAAAAGAGAAGAAAGAGTGGTATGTTCGCTCTTGTCTCCCACAGAGGAGAGGGACAAGCATCCCAAGTAACAATTCAAATGCAAATTGGTTTTAATCATGTTTTATGGTAGTTTTATCAAAGTATTATGGAGATCATCTGGTATTATCAAGGCATTTTCCAACTTAAGGTGGTTTTAATTGATTCACAGTTCTTAAGAGTGATTAAAAAACACTTAAAGAAACATCCATAAAACTACATCATTTATAAGCGTTATAGGATACTTGATTCCCCTTTCAAGACACCGTTTCGCAACTTTCATAAAACCTGATAAAAGTTTTGAGAAAGTTTTATGACATTCTTCTTTAAGATGAATGTATCTTGAAAATGATAGAACGCTCTTAGAACCATTTGATTTCCAATAAGAGCACATACTTTTGAGAAAGAACATTATGTGAAAAATAAAAAAAATGGACAATGGACGCCCATAGGCGAAAGAAATTATAAAATAGTGGATCTTTCAAGTGGAAATTCAATTAAAACCTATTCAATATATTGAATCCTCTTTCATCTCAACCACCTACGACAATTTTGACCATCGCTAGATTCCATTGGATTTGCTGAGACTAACTTATCAGAAGGATCTAAGCGGTATGCGTCCTATTTTTTGTAGCGAATCAAATTAAATGGTGCAATGTGTCGCCAGTTGAAAATCGAGAAACATTACTCATGATAATTGATTTTGTGCAAGTTAAACCTAACGTCCCAGGTAGTGCGTTATATGGCGCACCACCGTGGAAATACAGCGCAGTACTTTCGACGTAAGGTTTAACGTGCACTACGATAGTAAAATGATATGTTAATGTTAAATGCTCCTGAGTCGTGCATTTCAGTTCCCAATAGGCTACACAATATTTAAACTCGTTGCAAGTAAAAATTGGTGTATCATCTGAGTGAAAATCGATTTTTCCCATGATCTATACGTGAAATCTAAAGTCGAAAGGAGTGCGCTGGAATCGCTCAGTGATCCACTACAGAGCGCACTTCTACGCTGGTGAATAAAAACATTAAATTATAAGCTGTATGACTAAGAACAACAATTATGCATAGGCACTTTTGATTTGCACGGTCACATTTTCTTTGTTTATGATGTGCCTTTTTCACACTGGTTGTATGGCTATCTTACGAAAGACTTGTTTACCTTGAGCAATTCAAACAAGTTTTATTCAAGCGTAATTCTTCTTTTTCAAGTATAGAACAAATAAAGATGAACTTATCGCGCTCCTCAAAAAATCTTGTTAGTCTTGTGCAAGAAATATAAGTTTTATTTGCGTTTTCTGGTAATTTAAGATAAAACCATTGATAAAATGGCGAGCGTGGCTATTCTGGATTCCCTCGGAATGGTAGCCATTTTCATAAGTATGCAACAAAACTCTCATTTTTCCATTGCTTCAAACAAACAATGCTGTTTAAAATACACTTTGAAGCTTAAAATGGATTGTAGACACAATTTATTCAAGATCTAACCATTTATCAGCCTTGTCACCTAATAAGTCAATGTTTTAGCAATAATTGAGTGGCGTATGAAAATTTTCGAACTTTTATGTTATGAAACACCAATAAACTGAATGTCGCATGAAAAATTCATCAATTGCAGGCAAAAAACAGATGCATTTATGGTCAATTTTACAATCAATTTACATACATATCCACTTTGGAAAAGAAATATAGTAGCTTCAACTCAACTATAAACAAACAAAAAAGTCCCCGTTCAGCAGAACGAATCGTAAAATGCAATCTTCGAAATATATATTTCCGTCACTTGAAAAGTTCTTAAAGAGGAAAATTATAAAACTATCAAAACTTGTGGTAGTTTTATCATAGTTTTAAACATGTCTTGAATGCCAATACAACTATCAAGTTTCAAGCGAACCTTGGAAAATAGTCTTGAAAACCTCCTGTAGTATGGGCCTTCTGGAACTTATGAGGGTTTTATGGCTGTTTTATCGATGTAATGTAGAATATCTAGTTTTATGCGGGGTTTTATCAAATGAATCTTGAAAACTTCTTCAAGTGTACCTTAAAATTGAATTTGTTACTTGGGATGGCTGTCGGGATACAAACAATTACTAAGTGAGTAACCGATAATAAGTCCTAGTCTGATTTACTATTTCTTCCACTTTGCTCGACTATTTGGATTCCAAAACAGTAGTCCGCTTTTTAAAACGCTGAATCTAACAAAATATTTTTCAAGAAAAGTGAATGTAAATCAAAAATCACTTTTATGTAGTTATTGGACATTTTATTTGCATATCAGATAAACGTTATAAGTTTTTTGCTCCCATGAGGTTCACTGGGCTTATGCATATGAAAATATGAAAAATTATTACCTTTAATTTTGTAGAACATTAGCATTACATTACTTCATATTAGCAAACGAAAATATTTTAACACACCTCAATTGTAAAAAATATAAAAGCGCCAGTGCTATTATATATTTATTCATTTAGTTGCAAGCTAATATTCCCCGAGAGTTAAAATTCGTTTCGAAAAAAGCAGTTCACGATCAATAATCCAAGCAAAATTCTGCATGTCTAGTCCAATCGGTAGTCGATTCGACGTGGAATTTATCTGATAGCAAGCGTTTCACAAGTTTAGCAGCTCATAGTTATCGGTTATCAGAAACGACGGCCACTGGGTCAGCTGTGGAACGATTCTCGTGTGCCCATCAGGGATTCTCGGAGCTCAGCTTTTGCCAACCTGAATGGGAAGGGTACCTTCATTTTCAAAATCTAATAGCCTTAGGCGGTCAACGGAGGCTGCAGATTTCACAGAACTGTTAAATATTTAAATAACTTGCTTTTAATTTGTATTGATGGTGGATTCTGATGTTTTTCCTTTTCTTTTCTGTTTCATTTCAGGTACGTTTTTACACCATTGATAATACACTTCATAAATAGAAATGGACAGCACTTTTTGTTCCGATCAAGTTTGTATGAAAATCGATAATTTCAAAGCATAGAAAAGATTCACTGATTGTTCAACAATCCCGCTCTCGAAAATCATTTCATTTCGAAGAGATAAGTGCCGTGCTGAAATGCTGCTATTCCCAGCGGATGGAAGACCATTCAAATACAACCGGTCGCAATCCCAACGCCATTCGAAAGCATCGAGTACGATTATAAATTCTAGCCCACGCGGCCACTCTACCGACTATCCAGAGATCCAGGGTGCTTACTGCAACTAATGACCAGCGATTGTGAAAACATTGCGCAAATTACTTCTGGCTGTTCGAAAAGCACCGGTGCACCTGCAGTCCAGAATGGTGTGCCAATAATGTTCGCGAGTCGGCTATTATCTAAATCTCTCGCATCCGTTGATTACTGTTGTTGGATGGAAGTGTTTCGTTGAAAATTGAATCCACCCCCGACAGGCGAGCTGCGTGTTCATATTAAATGTTAATTTGACCAGCAACAAATTTAATGAACAAAGAAATGTCCTCAGATGACACTACAAAGTGAAACTTCTCGCGGGGAGCAGAGAGAGCAAAATCCGACGGCATTTGTCACCCAATGAAAATTTGCCTAACAAGCAAAACTCCGCTTCGCCCATAAGCCACAGATTTGTTCGTTTCACGGCGAAAAGCTTGATGGAGGGAAAAAAATACATCAGCTTCACATCCGACCACTAAAATGTCAAAAGTTCTTCCCCGCTTTTTGCCGGCAGTCGAAAAGCGGGAAAGTTTTTCGAATCCGATAAAAAAAAGACCTCCTCATTCTAACCTGCTGAACCAACCGCTAAGCTTCCTCCTCCGGCGACAGTCAGGAACTGTCACCTTCCCCGGCAAGGTGAATTTTCCAGACGGATTGTGCGGGCTAGACTTCAGCGCCGAGGGCCAATCTTCGACAGTGGTGGGATGGATGAAAGCTAAGTTATGCGTCTCTAATTCGATCAATTTCCGAAGTAAAATAATCTCGAAAGACAACGAATACAGAAATAGATAAGTTCTTCAAAAGGATGTTTCGTTGAGGTTTAAGTAATCGGGATCCGAACATTCGATTGAAAAATAGTCAGTCAGAATATCAAAAGTTTTTAAATCATTCGAATTAGGGTAAAGGGATATTATGTCAGTACAGCTCCTTCAAGCATTTAAGACTTAATTCATTAATTTCTGGATTGAGACAAGATTTTAGCTTTCCCTTATTTTGAAACTATTATGATTTCACTGATTAAGTTAGCAGATTACTTCGATAATATCTAAATTATCTTGATGCGGTTCAAATGAATCGATATGCCTACACGGAGACAAATCCGTCTAAAGATTGTACTCGAGAAAAATGCAACACTCTTTTTACTTGTTATTGCACGTGTAAAAGTGGTGAATTTTTGGGCCAAATAGGCTATAGTGCAATGAAGAAAAGTTTTCTGCTGATATTTTTGCACCGTTTTATTTTTCAACTTAGTTTTATGTTTGGCCGACGTTCAGTAGCAGATAGCTGGGGGTAATGGGTCCTTCTCGTTGCTATCTGTCTATTTGGACTTTTTGGACTCTATACGTTATCAAGAAGAATTCAGCTAAGTATCTTTTATATGTTTTAGACTCAATTAGTTTCAGCTCCGTAGAGTAAAATTTGAAGGTGAAAATACAGGACATTAGCTCTGAGCTGCAGGAGTGCGGCTATTTTGTTGCGTTTGCGTTTTTCTTTCTAAGTACCTGTTTACGAAGGGACTTAGCCGTTTTCGAGTGCATCGGTCGGACGTTAGTGAAAAGGTCAACGAGCTAAAGTGGCCTTTCCTTGAAGAACCCTGCGCAGTTTCAGTGCACTTAAAGTGCACTTTTTGGTAGCTGCTCAAGAACAGCGAAGAAAATCCTTCGGTGGCCCCCTTAAGAAAGACTTGACTCCGTAATATCGATCGCTGAACTCAGCACGGTCCTTTTCGAGTGACGCCTTCTCAGTGTTGTAGCTGTCAAGGGGCGAAGATCTTCACGGTGGTTGCAAGGTACGGAACGCAGATTGGCTAGGGATTTGACACTCCGCAAACAGTACAATGCCTTCATTGAGGAATACGTCAAGCTTGGTCACATGCGAGAGGTAGGGGAACATTATGCAGGGGTAGTAGTCTCCCACACCACCCTGTACTCAAGGAGGCAAATACCACTACCAAGGTACGTGTGGTATTTGATGCGTCGTGCAAAACGTCAAGTGGAGTATCACTCAACGACGTACTGTTGAAAGGTGTAGTTGTTCAAGAGGAACGTTGCCCTATTATTCTGCGCAGCTGGACAAGGCAGATCATGCTTGTCGCGGACGTAGAAACAATGTTTCGCCAAATTCCTCAGGAACGTGTCTTACAATGCATTCTCTGGCGCTTCTCGTCTGCGGAAGTGCTTGGAATCAACGAGTTCAACACAGTTACGTACGGCACGAAATCAGCACCCTTTCTGGCCACAAAAACGCTTAAGCAGCTAGCCATGGAAGAGCAAGAGCAATATCAACTCGCAGCGAAAGCGATTCTGGAAGACACCTATATGGACGATGTCATCACAGGAGCGGACGATGCAGGAACTTTAGCCAGTCTACGGATAAAGGGCGATACGGTCAAAATTTGGTCCATATCAACTTGACGTATTTCTTTCAATTTTGCATTTAAAAAACCTGAACACCCCTCATTTTGAAGGTGTGTGTGTGTGTAGAATGTTGCTTCTTTTTTGATTTTGGAATTCACTCTTCAGTTGTCAAAATGCCGTCCAAGCAAGAAGAGCAGCGTATCAAAATTTTGCTCGCACATCCAAAATCCGAGCTACTCGCACGCAAAGTTGGCAAAATCGCTAAAAGTTCCCAAATCAACCGTTACAAATGTAATTAAAGTGTTTGGGGAACGTTTGTCGACAGCCAGGAAGTCTGGATCGGGGGGAAATCGAAAACCGGAAGCCGCTGAGACGACAAAGAGAGTTGCCGGTAGTTTCAAGCGAAACCCTAACCTATCTCTCCGAGATGCCGCAAATAAGCTGGGTGTATCGTCTACAACCGTGCATCGAGCCAAAAAACGAGCCGGACTATCGACTTACAAGAAGGTAGTGACTCCAAATCGCGATGATAAACAAAATACGACGGCCAAAGTGCGATCCCGGAGGCTGTACACGACGATGCTGACGAAGTTTGACTGCGTGGTAATGGACGACGAAACCTACGTCAAAGCCGACTACAAGCAGCTTCCGGGACAGGAGTTTTATACGGCAAAGGAAGGGGAAAGGTAGCAGATATTTTCAAGCACACGAAACTGTCAAAGTTCGCAAAGAAATATCTGGTTTGGCAAGCCATCTGTACCTGTGGCTTGAAAAGCAGCATTTTCATAGCTTCCGGGACTGTCCGGGAACCAAGAAATTTACGTGAAAGAGTGTTTGAATAAACGTCTGCTGCCTTTCCTGAAGAAACACGGTTGTTCCGTACTGTTTTGGCCGGATTTGGCATCTTGCCATTACGGTAAAAAGGCCATGGAGTGGTACGCCGCCAACAACGTGCAGGTGGTTCCCAAGGACAAGAACCCTCCCAACACGCCAGAGCTCCGCCCAATTGAGAAATACTGGGCTATTGTCAAGCGGAACCTAAAGAAGACCAAAAAAACTGCTAAGTACGAGCAGCAGTTCAAGGCAAACTGGCTTTCTGCGGCGAAGATGGTGGACAAGGTGGCTGTACAAAATCTGATGGCAGGGGTCAAGCGTAAGGCCCGGCAATTAAGATTTGGAAAAGCGGAAGCCTAACTGAATATTTTTCCTGAATTTTATAGTAATTGAACTTGAAAAAGAAATTTAATTTGATTTTTTAAATAAACGATTTCACCGATTTACACGCGTTTTCCCTTGACCAGATTTTGACCACCCTTTACAACTGGATACGATGATGTCAAGATCTGGCGATGCGATCATTGAAAGGGATTGATTTGGACCCAAACCCTTCGATCAAAACACTGGGGCTCAATTGGGTGCCAGTCATTCGATGAATTAAGGTTCCAATTGTATACGTACCAAACGGATTTTCCTGTCAATCATTGCCACTCTGTTCGATCCCCTGGGACTCCTGGGAGCCACCATAACTTCAGCTAAAATGTATATGCAGCAGTTGTGGACGCCTCGTGACGACGAAGACCAAAGGCTCGATTGGGATCAGCCACTGCCATCAACCCACATTCACCCAACTGGATGGCTCCGGGGAGTTTTTCAGCTGCACCATGTGAGTCATGTACATGCTCGCATGGGCATTCGAGTTATCATCGGTAGTGACAAAACCCTTAGAGGAGGATAATGATTTTGAAGAGCATGACGATAACGAGAATTTGACGACATCTCTAGATCAGAAAGGGGTAATTAATTTTAATAATATTAATTTATCGACTAACTCGAATGAGCAAACGCTTCCACCTAAAACACAATTAAGTACCAAAATTATAGTTTATTGCCAAAATTTTAACCGTATGAAAAGTGCGGTTAGAATTCAAGAAATTCATAATAAAATTTTGGGTTGCTCATTCCCAATAATAATGGCAACTTAAACCAGTTGGGATCAAAGCGTTAGGAGTAAGGAAGTCTTCGGAAAATTCTTATAATGTTTTTAGAAATGATAGAAATTTGGAAATTTCTGAAAAAAAGTCAGGTGGTGGTGTTTTAATAGCTATTTCTACCAATTTTTATTCAGAAATTATCGATACATCAAAAGTTATGGAGTTTGAACATGTATGGGTGAAAGTACACTTGGCAGGTGAAACACGTGTATTTGCCTCAGTGTATTTTCTTCCAAACAACGCTCGTAAAGAAGTATATGAACATTTTTTTCACATTGCAGACGCACTTATGTCTGAGCTTCCCCCAGAAGTGAAAGTTCACATATATGGAGATTTTAATCAACGTAGTGCTGAATTCATTTTAGATACCGAAAATGAGTGCATCCTTCTACCAGTCGTCGGAGAAAATGAAACATTACAGTTTATTTTCGACAAAACTGCAGGTTTAGGGCTCAACCAAGTTAATCATGTAAAAAACCAGCAAAATTGCTATTTAGATTTTTTATTAACAAATATTGAGGAAGATTTCTGTGTAGCAAAATCACTTTTTCCATTATGGAAAAATGAAGCTTTTCACACTGCAATTGAGTTTTCTTTATTTATCCACGAATACAAAAGACCTGACGACTTCGGATATGAAGAGGTCTTCCAATATCATTTAGCAAATTATGATATCATAAGAAACAAAATTATCAGAATTGATTGGCAAACCATTTTTAAGAACGAAGGAAATATTGAGACTTCTGTTGAAGTTTTTTTTATAAATTATTGTTTGAAATAATATTTGAAGAAGTACCACTCAAAAAAATAAGACGACAAGGTAAGTCAAACCAGCCAGTTTGGTATAATAAACAAATAAAAAATTTGAAGAATCGGAAGCAAAAAGCACACAAAATATACAAAAGAGATGATAACAGCAATAACCTGGCAAACTACTTGAGTATTTGTGATGAACTGAATCTAACCATAAAAAATGCATATGATGAGCACAATGCAAAAACTGAACTTGAAATTAAGTCTTGCCCAAAAAAATTTTTCAATTATTTTAAAACTAAATTGAAATCTGACAACTTCCCATCTAGAATGCATCTTAACTCAAATGTTGGTAATAACGCAGAAGAAATTTGCAATCTATTTGCAACATTCTTTCAAGAAATATATACCACATTTGCTGAAGAAGATCGCGATTACGAATATTTCGATTTCTTCCCAGGATTTTCAAGGGACATTGGAGTTAGTCAAGTCGAATTTCAAGACATATTTCAAGGTTTGAATAATTTAGACGTTTCTAGAGGTTCTGGCCCTGATGGAATAACACCAGTATTTATGAAAAACTTAGCATTGGAACTTACATCACCTTTATTTTGGCTATTTAATATGTCATTGAAATCTGGGATCTTTCCCAAACTGTGGAAAAGTTCCTACCTAGTACCTATTTTCAAAAGTGGGAAAAAATCTGGCATACGTAACTTTCGTGGAATTGCCATTTTATCTTGCATTCCTAAACTTTTTGAAGCAATTATTGATGAAAAATTGTTCACTCAAATCAAAAACAGAATCATTACAAAGCAACATGGATTTTTCAAAGGACGATCAACTAGCACAAATTTACTGGAATGTGTTAACTACTCTCTGATAGCAATGGGCAATGGTAACCATGTAGAAGCTCTTTATACAGACTTCAGCAAAGCTTTTGATCGCATTGACATACCGATGCTTCTTTTTAAATTGCAAAAATTGGGAATTGAGCCAGGAATTCTCAAATGGATCGAATCCTACCTTACTAACCGTCAACAAATAGTAAGATTTAAAGGGAAGAAATCAAACCCTATTCAAGTAACCTCTGGAGTCCCCCAAGGCTCTCATTTAGGCCCCCTCTTATTTATTTTGTTTGTAAATGACGTTTCCTTTATTCTTAAAAACATTAAATTTCTTGTTTATGCTGATGACATGAAACTATTTTTAGAAATAAGAAATAGAAAAGATATCATTACATTCCAGCAAGAAATAAACGTTTTCTATGTCTGGTGTAACAAAAGTCGTAAAACGTAAAAAAATGTAATTTGATTACTTTTAGTAGGAAGCGAAGCACCCTAGACGTAACTATTAATTTAGGGAATCAGCCAGTTGAAAAGTGTAAAAGAGTAAGGGACTTAGGAGTTATCTTGGATTCCAAACTTACATTCATTGAACATTACAATACTATCATCAACAGAGCAAATAATATGCTTGGATTTATAAAACGTTTTTGTTACAATTTTCATGACCCGTACACAATAAAAACATTGTACATTGCATATGTGAGGTCAATACTGGAATATTGTAGTGTAGTTTGGTCACCCTACAAGAAGAACAAATAGAATCGGTACAGAAGCAGTTTTTACTATTTGCCCTTCGTAAATTAGGTTGGACTAGGTTACCTCTTCCATCTTATGAAGCACGCTGTATGCATATCAGCATCCTCAGTAGAACTTTTAGCAAAACTTAATTTTAACATTCCGTCCCGGCAATTACAAAATAGAAATATATTTACTACAAGCCATCATCGCACAAATTACGCCAAATTTGGGCCTCCTAATCAGATGATAGCAACGTACAATAAGCACGGAGAAAATGTTGAAAAATTAATATTTTCCATTTAATTCCAACTACCTAGTCGAGTTATTAAGTATGAGACACTGAAGAAGTCTTTACATTGTAGACGAAATACGCGTATCTGTCAAGATAAGCAAAGGTAGTTGGAATTAAATGGAAAATACTAATTTTTCTTCTAATTTCTAGTAACAGGTATTCCACTAAACAGCCCAAACCCTCTAGGATTCATAATTTTATTTTCTGTTGAAATAAACCACTCACTCTTGTGAGTGGCCCCAACAGGATCCTTAGTGTTGGTTTAAATCGATGCCAAAATTTGAATAACATTAATGTGCATTCCTGTACAGAAAATAAATCGGGAATATAGTTAAATATCTCATTCGCTGCCGACGTCAGTTGAATTCAGCACACCGTTTACCAAAATGGACCCTGCTGCAAACGTTACCATTTTATACAACATCCCAGTGATTTCTCGTGGAAGTTGCGGAGGCATTCCATACTTCACCTGCATTTGGGCGAGGCCAGCGTCGGTATTGCCTTAGTTTGGGATCACCAGTTTTTACACATTGAAGATGTATGTTAGTCCCAAGCATCATCTGTTGCTTCTCTGTGTAACAACAGCTGATCTGGCAATAACGGAGTAGCAACCTCGGGCGGTCAATCATGCTCATTAGGCTGATGCAAAATTTGAAATATTTGCTCCCCTAAGCTTAATCGACGCCATTTTGGGTCCTGATAGTCCCCAAAAAATTTTAACACATTTGGTTTTGATTTGGCTTTGCACACGCTATTCAAAGTTTGTATGGGAATGAGTATGAAGAATCTCAAACTTACATTTCCAGATCCCTAACATCTTGATAGTATGTCCTTAAGGCAAATCTTATATACATTCATATTGTGTAAGTTGTCAACTATCAAAATGCCGAAAATACCTGACATGTAAATTTTATACAAAAATAGTTATTCAAAAAAACATAAAATACACACTTTAGGTATGATTTTTTATTCTTATTTTTGTTTTCTTATTATTTATATGTTTTTTATGTTTTATATTCATTTATTTTATGTATTTTATTTTATTTATATTATTAAAAATATTTTATATTTTTTATATTTATATATTTTATAAACATTACATATTTTTAGTTCTTATTATAATATTTGTTGAATAACTATTTTTGTATAAAATTTACATGTCAGGTATCTTCGGCATTTTAATAGTTGGCAACTTACACTATATGAATATCTAAAAGATTTGGTTTGAGAACATAATATCAAGATGTTAGGGATCTGGAAATGTAAGTTTGAGATTCTTCATACTAATTCCCATACAAACTTTGAATAGCGTGTGCAAAGCCAAATCAAAACCAAATGTGTTAAACATTTTTGGGAACTATCAAGACCCAAATTGGCGTCGATTAAGCTTAGGGGAGCAAATATTTCGAATTTTGCATCAGCCTAATGCTCATGCTCAAAACAGTCTAAAGTGCAATGTTTACATATGCAAAATTTCGCCACAATCTGTCAAAAGGGAGATTTATCCTAGCTACTCAAAGACTATAACATATTCAAAATATATAAAATGGTTTCACTATTGTCATTTCTTGCGTTAGGCTGAGCTACTTGAAAAAGTGCCACACGCGTGAGTCCGTCTTGCTCGCACTCGTTTGATTATATGATGCATTTGTGTGTGTTCAGAAATCTACTCATAAAGCTAATTATACTGAATGAAATCTTTTGAAAAAAAAAAAATTAATACCCGACTGCAAAAATGTAGGGCATGTTTGAAATAAACATATATATTTTCATTTACAGAGTCAATTCCAAAAATATTCACATAAATTCTTAATACGAATAATTTTAAAACAAACATTGCGGTAACGCTTATTCTAACATAGAATACTTTGAAACCAGTTTAACGTATATTTGAGGCCACAAAAAACCAAAGTATACGTTTGAATCGACCTTAATTAATTTGGTTTATCGAAAGATTTCTTTGGGTGTAGTTTTCATAATACAACTCTTTACGTTTAATTAAAATTTATCTCATGATCAAGGTTACTGAGTTTATTTTTACAGGATATCAAGGTATCGGTAAATTTATCAAACCCTCAGCAACATTTGTAGACTTTCTTTTCGTAGGCTACAAATTCGACACTAGAAATGTTTTTAGGTATGATATTATAAGAAATTCGTCAAGTTTATGAAAAAATATGCTCGACACTCAACAGAGTTGCAAATTTTATATCTTTTCTGCAATGAAAATACACAAAAAAAATTAGTTCAAATTCTTTTCAAGCTAGAAAATATTTCTTTTTTTTTCCTTTATTATCGAGATTTTCAGCCCTGGGCTGGTTCATCTACCGTCGTAGTCACTCAAATACCTTTTTGGGTATTTTCTTATCTTTTCCGGGGGTGAGATTCGAACTCGTGACTTTGGTGTGAGAGGTGTGGATGCAAATATTTTATATACAATACTAATACTTTTCTATGATTGATATTAAATACTCTTGGCTTCACTTGACAATATGCGATAGCTCTGGCTTACATTTTTTAAGACTGCTTTTCCCTCCCAGGTATTCATCAATGCACGGTCAGAACACTATATGTTCACTGCTTTCTTCATTTTACAAAATTGTCCGTCTCCGCACTTTTAAGAACGTTCGTTTTGCAAATCGGAGGGTAAAATGCGAACTTGTCATAACCAGGGTTGCCGTATATGTTTTCGTTCCTATATCTAATATTGTTTTTTCTTCGACTCCCGAAATCTTCCTCAGTGGCGTGCTTCCTTCGTTCCGCATAAATCCTGCGTACCATAATCCCGCAGAGGTTTTCCACAGGGTTTAGATCTGGGAACCGGGCCGGCCAGTCAAGCAGATCTATTTTATGGTCCTTCATCCACTGTTCCCTTGCTCATGTGAATAGCAGCGTTGTCCTGCTGGAAAGTAAACTTTTTGAACCAAAATCTACACATGAAAGGTAGCAACCGTGTTTCCAGCACCATGATTGCTATTCATCTTGGGCGACGTGAAGGCGATTTTACGTTCACTGGATGTAGAAAAATCACATGAATCCTCCAAAGTTCCGGGTAAAAAAATAGTACTCATTCTTCCCACAATCACGTCACTATCCGTTTAATCTATCAGAGCCGACCAGATTAAGCTTTCTTCGTCGCTGAAGATCGTCTGCGCAAAAATAAAGAGATAGCTGTTCAAAGCATGCAATATACACAATTTGAATTGCACAGCTACAGAGGTCTGTATTATAACTTACTGTATCCCACTGTCGACTCATATTGTTCCGCGCAAAGTTCAAGCGTTTTTCGATGTGAGATAGAACCGAATTTGAAGTTTTTGCCTTTTTAGCCCGTTTAATGAACGGACTTTTGATCAAAACCTGACGAACAATCTCCCGGGAAACATTTAAATTTAGCTCCTGCTTGATCTGTCTCAGCGATTTTCACGAACTCGAAGCGATTCTAACAACCCTTCATTTGTTTTTTTCCGGAAAGCTTCGATCGGCGAGGCTGCATCCCAGTTTGACCATATCCTTCTGGATTTTCCAAATAGTTGAGCACAAAATGATGCGATGGACCGAATCGGCGAGTTATTTGTCTAATGCTGACTTTTTCCAGAAGGAATGCTTCCTCTTTACCTTATTTCTTATCGGTGCGTGCCTCTACCCTCGGACATTATGATTTTTAGCGTCACAAAAAAACTCAAAACTCACGAAGCAATGGACACCGAAAAACATGTGTACACGCTAAGACAAGAAAACGAAAAATTCGGTAAAAAATACCGAAAATCGCACAAAAGTGCACATACTGAAATTATCGGTAAACATGGATTACCGAAATTTCGGTATTGCTGGAAAACCGGGAAAAACATTATTAATTACTTATTTTTGTACGGTATTTTTTACCGAAACTGCTAGCAGCTCAATGAGAGAATTTTTAACCAAATTTAGGTAAAATATATCGATATAAATCTGTAAATCCACTTTACTGAAACATTAAGTAAAATCAAACGTTTTGTTTCGGTAAATTATACCGATACTTTAGGATTTGCTACCAAAACCTAATTTTCGGTAAAATGAAAACCGTATTTTCGTTAATCTTATCTTAGCGTGTATGGCTAAACAAATACATATTCTACATCTGTCACCACCACTTCATTATACTGCGTTCACTAATACAAACATAATATAATATGGTGCACTCCTAAGCTAACTGGACAGAGTATTTTTATTTGACACCCTAGCTTTTCCGTAAGACGAAGTCTGAGACAAAAAAAGAGCATTTCGTCAAAAACGTCGAAAACAGAGTGTTCTGAAAAATAGGAGTCTGTTTCCCAAAGTTTAGTCCATATCCGAGAAGGTAGATTTTGCGTTTGTACTTTTTCTTGTTCACTCCTGATGGAATGGTAATTATTTTATTCAACCGAATGTATTTACGTTGAATCCTGGTGAGTGCGAGCTTTTTAGTGGAATGTAACTAGGAAATGAGATGGGAAATTAGTACTTTCGATTTCATTCCAACTACTTTCATTGCTTATCTTGACAGATACGTGTATTTCGTATAGAATGTGCAGACTTCTTCAGTGTTGTGTACTAATATCAATACAAGTATTAGTACACGACACTAAAGAAGTCTGTCTATTGTTGACGAAAAACGCGTATCTGTCAAGATAATCAATAAAGGCAGTTGGAATTAAATAGAAATTACTAATCGTTCTTTTCATTTTCTAGTATTTATATTGTTTTCAATGTTACGAACATCTCCAACATTCTTAAAAGTTCCCAATTTCGTGAGCTCATTGATTTGAAACATTCATATTATATTCATATCATCTAAGCCACGGAACAGAGAATCCATAATCATCCCAGACAGTGATATTTCCATCGGCTCACCAGTCCAATCGGAACTTGAGTGACGGCAGTGTGGCTACGTGGAACAGAACGCACTTCCACCTTAACTGGGACCACCCATCGTTCAAACACAGAGTCACCGAACTGAGTAAAGCGGAGTTCAAATGAAGAACTTTTCAAACCGAGAGCGAACGCGTGAGGTGGCAACCGAAATCAAATAACGGAATTATAACGAACTGGCTTTTGTATCGCAGGACGAGACAGAGAGATAGAGACAACAAAAAATACGTTGAGCAACCGTAACACCCCCCGGTAAGAGGAGGGGGGGGGGGGGGGGCAGATTCTGCTACAAAACCGCGACCAAGCGTTGAATTCCGTTTACGGTCTGGCATTTTTGTGTGTGTGGTTAACGCTACGAATGGAATATTTAATTTGCAAAAATTCAATTAAACTAAGTGCTGATTCATAATTCTACGAATGTCACTCTGGTCGGTTTTTTTTCTCGCTAGGGTCGTGTGCGGTCGATCTGAGTTTCTCTCCGAATTGGTTTCGTAGTTAAATATAGTTTTGGTCGGGCAGAGAGCATCAAAGACAAAAGGAACGGGTTTTTTTTTAGATTGTCGAATTTATAATTCGGTAGAATGGGAGAAAGGAGTTCAAAGAGTCTATTTCTATACTACGGTTTCCAGCCTGGTTTTGGGCCTTTGAGGCACAATACACAATACATATCCCCATACATGGGAAATTGCGAATTCATTAACCTTTCTGTATGTTTGAAACATAAGAGAATCAAAGTTAGAAGTTCAACATCCCTTCTTGCAAACTTTGTGAACTGGTTTCGTCTAATAAATGGTTTGGTCTAATTGAAAAACTAGCAAAACTCAAACTACACTTGACAGTTTAAAAAAAATTGAATATGTTTGCAAACTATCCTTAGTAAACGCGTGTAAATTTTTTCAACCCTTTTCCATTCTCTGTACTTTTAAGACATTCAGAAAACGTTAAGAAAATTATATCTGCACCAAAATGTTCGGATGCGATAAAAGAGGAGCAGCGATTGGCTGGTTTACACAAAATCCATTTCGTGCATTGTACGCATTTTGCTGGTAACAAGCAGTACGATTGTTGGGTACAATGTACGACACAAGTGTTCAATGTACGAAAAACAAAACTTTCAGTGCCTGATGGGCAAACCATTGACGAGATGGCCAATGTAGTTCCCTACCCTACTGGTAGCGGAAGTCTGCAGTAAGATTCCGTTCAATCACTTGCCGGTACCATTCGCTGGGACTGAAGTGGATTTCCAAAAGGAGGGGGATGTGGAAAAAGCGTAAGAAATGGAATTGAACCATTCAATGCCGAGTCCGGGAAATGATGGTTCGTTTCTTCTTATTATTTTTGAAAGGCAGCCCAACGGGAGTGAGCGATAAAATCAGCATTTTTATTTCAATCCTGTCTGGCTGGGCCCGAGTCTCCCATGGTGGTCGTGATTCTAATGCGTTTTGGTTTTTTGTTGATGCTATGTTTTGCTAAGGGATTGGTATTTATTTTCTCATTTTTGGTTTCTTTTTTTTGCATTAATTTAGAAACAGGAAAAAATGCAACGCCAATTATCTTGATTTGTTTGTGTTAATGCGCAGTCATTTGCCTCGTTACGTAAAATATTATCTTGGTTTTTTTTTTTCTGTACTAAACATTGTAAATATCGCGGAAATGTGTTGGCCGATTCATATAAAAATTGAGTTTGCGGCGTGCCTTCTAGTGGCTGATTGGTTTCCACATTAACATTGCAATACACAAAAAAAAAATATTGTCCTTTTGGGTAACTACCTACTAAAATTGTTTTTTTAAATTTTGATTTGTCATTCTTTGTCTTACATACTATATTGCAATTTAAAGTGTTTAAGCCCAATGGGATATTAAACTTTGTATAAGTGATTTATGTGTTTGTTATGTTTAGTGTGCTTTATGTTATAATTAATGTTTCAGATTAGCCCTTGGGTCATTGTTGTCTTTTTGGGTAAAGTTTTCGAAACCTCTTTATAGTCTTAGATTGTAACGTTTTCTTTAACTTTGCGTTATTGCGAGATTGTTCGAGATTGGTTGCAATAAACAGTAATTTGTTTTAAATCGCTTTCTATATACATTAAAAATGTAAAATATCATATCCAGGTGGAAAATTGACACATCGTCATTTTTAACTTACTATAATGTATAGGTAGATTTAAACTGAAAATACTAATTTCCAATGGAATTTAGGAGCTTAAAAAATGTCATGCTTAGTATAGTTTTTGGATAAATGATAGAGGGCTCACACAGAAAATAAAGGATGATAGATTCGTCTTAAAAGGAAACGTCAGATTTGATGGTTCGTTAGATTTGAGAACAAAGATAATTTCTTGGGTCGAAAGGAGTATTTTTCCATTCTATTGTCCGTTTCAAGTTTTCGTCGGCCAGTTGATGCCAGTTTTATTGATAAATGATCTTTTTTCCACCAAGGTGGGTTCTTCTTACTTCTAATTTATGTATTCACAATTTTTTAAATCATCCAGAATATAGAAGTTTACTAGATAAGAATAGAAGTTTTGTGTACGATAGGCATTAGACAGTGAGGTGAAACGTTATTAAAGAATTATTTATTCCTTTGCGAGAATTATAGATTTTGGATTGTGGATATCACGGGGAACAAAAGCTCTACTCTAGAGTTTTTGTTTGCATTGATATCAAAAAGGTTATGGGATATTATGTGATACGCGTTGGACAGCATCTCTTGGAAAACCACTGGCCTGTCGGTTGCAGCAGTCAAACGGGGATAAGAGAATGATTCACTGACCTGCTGCTTATAGTATAAATTAATTTATTAAATTATTAATAATTTATATTATTTACTAGCTGATCCCGGTGCGAGCGTTGCTACGCCTGCAACTAAATGAATGAACATTACATAGAACTGACGCTTTGTTTAAATGAGTTTTTTTTGAGTAATAAGGAGTTCAAACTTCTATCAGACATGCTTCTTACCCAGAAAATACACAGCTTGTGGCTTAGTTACCTGGATAATTGTCAGAATTGGTTGAAATTTGTGTTTGAATTCACCATAGAAACATTTCTTGCATTCAAAAAACCCCGTATACCATTTTTGATTCAATGTGCTTGATTAGTTCTCAAGCTATGCAGAAATTTGTGTTTCATTTGTATGCAACCCGGAAGGGGGAAGCGGTCTCAAACAATCATAAGAACCTTCCCCAGCCCTAAAAATACCTGCATACATATTTTCACTCCAATCGATCAGACAGACAGTCAGACAGAAATCCATTTTAATATAAATAAACATCCTGCTTCAATAACCCCCACATGCCAAATGTGGTTTCATTTACTTGAATAGTTCTCAAGTTATGCAGAAAATTGCGTTTCATTTGTATGAGAGCCCCCCCCCCCCCTTTCAGAGGGCAAAGGGGTCTCAAACCACCATAGAAATATGTCTGACCTTCAAAAAAATCCACATGCCAAATTTGATTCCATTTTCTTTAATAGTTCTCGAGTTATGCAGAAATTTGCGTTTCGTTCCTATGGGACCCCCCTCATAAAGAGGGCAGAGTGGTCTCAAACTACCATAGGAATATGTCTCTCCTTCAAAAAATTCCACATGCCAAATTTGATTCCATTTGCTTTATTATTTCTCGAGTTATGCAAAAATTTGTGTTTCATTTGTATGAGAGCCCCTCTCCCCACCCTCCCCCCCTCTCTTCAGAAGGCGGAAGAGTCTCAATGACCAAAAAAACATTTCTCGCCTTCAAAAACCTCCATATGTCAAATTTGGTTCCATTTGCTGGATTAGTTCTCGAGTTATGCAAAAATTTGTGTTTCATTTATATGGGAGATCCCTCCCTCCACTTTAGGAAGGCGGAGGGGTCTCAAATCATAACAGAAACATTTCTCTCCTTCAAAAACCTCCATATGCCGAATTTGGTTCCATTTTCTTGATTAGTTCTCGAGTTATGCATAAATTTGTGTTTCATTCGTATGGGAGCCCCTCCCCCCCTTCAAATGGGAGGGGTCTCAAATTAGCATTGAAACAGTATTCATCTACAAAAACCTCCACATGCCAGATTTGGTTTAATTTGCTTGATTAGTTCTCGAGTTATACAGAATATTGTATTTCATTTGTATAGGAGCCCCCCTTTCAGGGCGAAGAGGAATCTGAAACCATCATAGAAACCTTTCTTGCCTTTAAAACCTCACACATGCTAAATGTGGTTTCTTTTGCTTGGGGTCTCAAACCACCGTAGAAACATTTCTTGCCTACAAAACCTCCACATGCCATATTTGGTTCCATTTGTTTGATTAGTTCTTGAGTTATGCAGAAAATAGTTATTCATGTGCATGGGAGCCCCCCTTTCTAAAGGCGGGAGGGGTGTCGAACTACAATAAGATCCTTTCGCGGACCCAAAAACCCCTGCATACAAATTTGCATAGCGGTAGTGATAGTTCTCATGTTTGGTTTAAATTTGTGTTTCGTATGTATGGTAGCCCCCCTATTCAGAGTGAGGAGGGGTCTTAAATTACCACAAAAACATTTCTTGCGTTCAAAAACTCACCCATACCAATTTTGGTTCCATTTGCTTGATTAGTTCTCGAGTTATGCAAGAATTTGTTTTTCATTTGCATGGGATCCCACCCTTTCTAGAAGCAGGAGGGCTCTCGAACTATCATAAGATGCTTTCCCGGACCCAAAAACCACTGAATACAAATTTGCAAAGCAGTAGGTATAGTTCTCATGTTTGGTCGAAATTTGTGTTTCATTTGTATGAGAGCCCCCCTTTTTAGAGGGAAGAGGGGCTTTGAACCACCATAAAAACATTTCATGCCTTAAAAAACTCGTCCATTCCAAATTTGGTTCCATTTGCTTGATTATTTCTCGAGTTATGCAGAAATTTGGGTTCCATTTGTTTGAGAGCACTCCCTCCCCCCTTCCTCCTCATATGACGGAAGAGTTTCAAATCACCATAGAAACATTTCCCTCCTTCAAAAACTTCCACATGCGAAATTGGGTTCCATTTCTTTTATTAGTTCTCGAGTTATGCAAGGATTTGCGTTTCATTTGAATAGGTTTCCCCCTTTCCAGAAAGAGGAGGGTCTCAAATCAACATAGATCAATTTTTTGTCTTCAAAAACCACCACATACTAAATTTGGTTCCATTTGCTTGATTAGTTCTCGAGTCATTTCATTTGTATCAGAGCCCCTCTCCCCCTTTAGGATGGGAAGGGGTCTCAAAACAAACATAGAACCATTGTCTGTCTTAAAAAACCACCACATTCTAAACTTCGTTCCGTTTGCTTGATTAGTTCCCGAGTTATGTAGAATATTGTGTTTTATTTGTATGGGAGCCCCCCCTTTTATGACGGGGAGGGTTCTCAAGCTACCATAGAAATCTTTTTCGCCTTCAAAATCTCACACATGCTAAATTTGGTTTCTTTTGCTTGATTAGTTCTCGAGTTATGTAGAAATTAGCGTTTCATTTGCATGGGAGCCCCCCTTTCCAGTAAAAGGAGGGGTCTCAAACCATCATAAGAACCTTCCCCGGCTCCAAAAACCCCTGCATACAAAATTTCACGCCGATCGGTCCTTCTGCTCGCGAGTTATATCGTGACAAAGGAAACCCCAACTCATTTTTATTATATAGATAACCTCAATTATTTTATGAACTAGCTGACCCGAAAGACATTGTCCTGCTTACAATTTAACTAATTATTGGGAAATTGGAGAAGTAATTATCTCGAATCGCAATCTCATGGTTGTTAGATGGCATCCTATCTAGAGCAGTCTTGAACATTTGAATCAATCCATTGTGCTCATAAAGCATCACTTGTAGTTGTTCTACAATGTCCTGCTTCGTGGTGGAATAGTTTTGCTGAGTGAATCTCCCATGAAATAAATCTGTACAAATTTATGGTATGCGTCCATCGGTGGCAACAATGAGCCCACTTGTTGATAAATTTGAACTGTAACGTAGACGGTTTCATAGTTTCACAAAGTACTAATTTTCAAACTCTGTAAAGTTAAATGTTCAAGCAAACTTAGAAACATTATTATGTGCGTTGATTAATTTGAAAACAACCATAATAACTCTGAATGTTGTGCAGTAAATGTTTAGAACCAAAAGGTCGGATTGAAATACAGCACCTTGAAGGTTTTGTGGAATGTAGGCTTACCTTCATAGTCAATTAATAAGGTTATTTTGGACACAATTGTCACCAGATCATTCTGATACTTGCCGATTACGCTTCTTACTAACTATATTGCTTGTATTTTGAACTGCTCTTTCTTCTTCCTCAACATTATTCGAGCCCGTGGCATCCGTTGTCGATCAAATTCAGTTTAAGTTCCACGCTGATCGTCGCTTTGTCGCATTCGAGAATTTGCCGAGCTAGTAGCTGAACGGCTGCCACGACTGATATTATTCCGTCTGATTGGAGGCATTGTACAACAATACTAATTGAAATTAACTGAAATCGCAACATAATTAGTTTTTTTTGAATTTCTAGTAATAACTATCGTCATTTTCACCATCTTGATGCACTTTTAATCACACGGCAAACAATACTAATGTTATCGTAGTTACACACCTTTCAGTTCTTCACAGATGACATAAACTAATCCTTTCACTTTGCATTGACCTTCACTCCAATTCTTGACCAACAATAGAAAATGGCCTATAAATATTTGTAAACAAACATTTCTGAGCCTTTTTTTCTCACAATCTATAGGCTACACACGCAAACCTATAACATCATCGAAACTTTCCCCTACATGATTATGGTATCGGTTTGTGTGGGTGGCCTATAGCTTGCCAGAAAAAGGGCTCAGAAGAGTTTGCTTACAAATGTTGATAGGCCCTATTCTATGGTTGATCGAGAATTTTCTTCTCGCTGCGAGGTGTCACTAATAAAAACGTTCAGGTTAATACTTTCAGTTACACGTTACAAATCGTTTGCACTGAGGTTACTTTTTACACAGGAATGGGTCCGATGTAAAAAAAATACCTTTAAAATCCGAGTAAATCTCTGAATCCGTGTAAAAACCCATACATTAAATTTAAGCGAATGGTTTCTACTCACGTGAATTCCGAAAACCCCGTAAAAAATTGCGAAGTACGCGACTCCAGTGTATTATCCTTTTTTGAATAGCTTTTCACAAGGTGCTAAGTAACAATGAGTGATTCTCTGCTTTTTTTTTCTTTTTACGGAACACGAATAACTTACAAATTTTATCATATTATAAATGTTTTGATATTAAAAACTGTCTAGCCTGAATAACCAACACTGCAACAAGTTTTGAAATTAGTTTTGACAGTCAAAAAGTTGTTTTTCAACATTTTTAAGTTATGATACATACGTGGTAAACACCAATGAGTATAAACCTCGGATTAAATCCTCATGAAGAATGTCTTGCTGCTTTTATGTCAACCTTAATCCTTATCAACTCGACTTCAAGCTTATATTTTTCAGATCACCCGAATATCCGGACGGCAATTTAAGTTAATCTGAATTGAAGCTTACTACCATTGAAACAGATTATAGAATTCTGTAAAAAAATACGGAAAGGGATCTGTAAACGACAAATTTCCAGCGCGTTCTGTCGAGTCGGTCGCGCAAGATTTCATTCCCCCTTAAACGCATTTGTTGTACATTTGTCACTTCTTCACCGCATCCTCGAAGTTTTTGCTTGACAATTGCCCAATATTTTTCGATCGGTCTGAACTCAGGGCAATTCGGAGGTTTAACGACGAAATTATCATTGTTTGCAGCATGCCATTCTAGTACATCTTAAGAGTAGGGGCAGCTTACTAGATCCAGCCAAAACATAACTAAAAAGTTTCAACTGTTTAGTGGAATACCTGTAACTAGAAATGAGAAGAAAAATTAGTATTTTCCGTTTAATTCCAACTACCTTTATGCTTATCTTGACAGATACGCGTATTTCGTCGACAATGTGCAGACTTTTTTAGTGTCGTGTACTAATAATGCTCGACTGAGGAGAAACTTCACTGCCTGCCGTATATAATATCTATATATATATATATAATATATATATATATATATATATATATATATATATATATATATATATATATATATATATATATATATATATATATATATATATATATATATATATATATATATATATATATATATATGTATTATATGTATTTCTAAATACAACAATTGTGGGTTTTCTGAAGATTTCAAGCTCTAAAGACGATGATGACAATGATTCTCTCACTACTAGAAGGTCGAGGAATGCAAGTTTTCCACACTTTTCTATTTCATGAGTGAACTTAATGTCTTTGTGGAGATTGTTGATTTCTTGAAGAATTAAGGGGAGATCGTCTTGTGTCACTATGGCGAAGATGTCGTCAACGAGTTGGAAGTAATCCTTTCGCTTTTAGGATTGTTTCCAAATTCGTCAGAAACAGTTCACAGAGGAATGGGGATAGAGGATTTCCCATAGGGGATTCTTCTAATTGTTTATAGAATGAACCTCTGAAAGTGAAGTAGTTCTCTTCCATGCAAAGTCGAGTCAGCTTAAGGTACATCTGCACCTTTTGCTTCCATGTTGTTTCATCTCCTTGTTTTAAAAGTCAATCTTCTAGAAGGTTAATTGCGTCCTTGATCGGTACGCTAGGGAAAAGGGCCATGATGTCGAAAGATACATTTACTTCATTATCATTTATATGACCTTACGACTGAAGCTTTTGTACAAATTCTTGAGAGTTACGAACTGAGCTTGTTGGGAATTGCTTGGAGATATCTTGAAATTCTTTTACTCTAGCCATTTTGCTAACTCATGGGCTGGAGATCCTACAGATGCAACAATATCCCTCATTTCGCTTCCGGGTTTGTGGACTCAACAAGGGATTAGATCATCATCGACGTGGGGACAGCAATTACACACACTCTTCCGACATCTTTACAAAACACAGCCAGGACTATCACATTATTAACATTATTAAGGACGCATAGAAGCATAAACACAACAACGAGAGGGAAATTTGACATGAACTCAAAGCCAATCCCATTCTCAATTCAAATACAATTCAAAGTTCCTAATATAAATTAAAATCCAAATCTAATCCAAATCCAATCCAAATCCAAATCCTGAACCGGGGATCAAACTCAGCCATCTCGAACAATTCCGGAATTCTTTTGAAGTTTTGTCTTTTCTGACTGACTGATCTAAGTAAATCTGAAGGAAATGGATTTTCTGTCACTGTATGAATTCGTACTATTTATGCATTAAAAAATGAATTTATGTCTGTCTGTTTGTCTATCTGCATGCCTATCTGTCAGTCTCCTTATAGACTCGGAATCTATTGAACCGATCAGCGTATGCAGTGGTTTTTTGTTCCGGGGTAGGTTCTTGTGATGGCCGTTCATACCCAAATCCGGACATACAAAAAATATTTTAGAAAAGCAACCGCATGTTTTTGATTCATATTATTTATTTAATTTTTTAGATAAATGTGATACTCAACACAACTGCGTATACATTTATATCGATTTATTTCCATAAGCTTGCGTGAACTTTTCTATTCACTCCTCTCATCAATCATTGCGCGGTGTCCTTGTCAGAATTTTTCGAAGCAGTAAGCCACTTAGAACGAAATTCTCAGATCGTTGATACCTCTCCATCAAGCTTTATGAGGTTTCCCGTGACCATTGACTAGTATGTTTCAATCGGGCGGAGCTGTGGACAATTTGGTGGATTACAATCCTTCGGATCGTAAATAACGTTAATTGGCTCATATCAAGTGATTGTATATTTAGCGTAATGACAGCTGGATAAATCTAGCCAGAACACGGATTGAGTAGCATGTTTTCTTAGGAAAGGTTAGAGCCGCTATTTGAGGCATTCTTACCGGCAAATCTCAGCATTTACGGTTCCTGTAGTTACGAAAATCTGAGATGTTGGCCCACAGGAACGTATTGCTTGCTAGACCACATATCTACTTTCGTTTTAGATGTTCAGGGGCATCTTTCCGACTAGCTGCAGTGTAAAGCTCCGTTCCCGAGAGATATTTGAATTTTTTGAAGCACTGTGCTTCGTCATCCATGACAATGCAATGGAATTTTGTGAGAAGTTGTTCATAAAGCTTTTTGGAGCGTGTTTTATCGATTTTTGTTGCTTTGCGTTACGATCTAGGTACTGAGCTTTGAATGATCTCAACCCAGCCTTAAAAATCACTTTTTGCACAAAACCGATTGACATTTGCACTTTTTTCGCAACTGTCCGTGTTGACACCTTTGGATTTGCCTGAAAAGCAGCAAAGACCATTTACTCTTTACTTGTATTGGTTTGTCCATGTTCACCACCACTTTCAGCTTTCCGTTCGACAGAAAGACTCTCTTATAACGGTTAATAACATCTGCAACAGTTGATTTTGGCAAATTCAACGATTTTGCGATGAAACGAACAGTAGAATTGGGATTTTCCAAATATTTGTGCAAGATTGATATCCTGCGTGACGGCTCAGACGGTGCCATCTTGAATACATAATGCGCTTTTGTAAACAATGCACAGTGGTCCAGAATGCGTATTTAGCTGGAAAGATGCATTTTAAGCCCAAGTTTGAGGTTTTGGAGCATAATTGTCTGCCACAGAGTTGTTTTTAATAATAAGGCGCTTCTTTTGGTTTGAATGAAAGTTAGGGTGGTCCTTTATTTCAGAGAAATCGAAAATCTAACTTTTTAATTTGCAGAAATAAAGGCATACATTGTTCTAAAAACTTGTTGAATTAGTAATTTCAAGCAACTTTGAGCATGTAATTTTTTCTTTACTCTTTGATAAGACTGAATTAGAGTATTTTCCTACGAAGCTTAGGATGTCCTTTTAAAAATCAGTTATTTTGCTGTATCTTTTGTATTTCAAATTTTTCAGCAAAGTTGTCCTCCCATTGATTTTTAAACAATAAAAGTTACAACTTTTGGTGGGCTGAAATTGTCTCTATCGTATGTCAAACGAAAGGTGTTATCGTTGTTGTAAACTAAATAGGCCTTTCTCAAATGTTAGTAATTCTAGTTGGGGCAAATCAATAACTATTTTCAACAGATAGATCATATTATGTCTGAAAACTGGAGCTTGGTTATTTGTTTTTTTTTTTTCAATGGAGTGAAACACATTTGACAAGGGCGTAATTCTATACAAAAATCATTAACTACTCGCTAGCGGTAAGAGACATCTTCAAGATTTGCACGTCAAAACTTTTATCTTTTCAAGTTCTACAAATCATCTGGAGACAACAATGTTGGCAAATTTGAAATAAAAAAGTTACAGCAAAAAACTGGTTCTTCTATAAGGACAACCTAAATTATCTAAGGAAAACTGTCCTGAAGAATGTTTTTACTTCCGATATTACTGATGAGTAATTTTACTATTGGATTATTTTGCTGTTTGACCATAGTAGCTCAACCGTTTTCAGTTAGTTACGGTAGTTAGAACTTGTTGATGAGATCACAGTGGTCACAGTGGTCCAGAATGCGAATTTAGCTGAAAAAATGCATTTTCAGCCTAAGTTTGAAGTTTTGGAGCAAAGTTGTCTGCCGCAAAGCTGTTTGTGTTAATAAGGCGCTTCTTTTGGTGTGAATGAAAGTTAGGGTGGTCCTTGTTTTCAGAGAAATCTAAAATCTAACTTTTTTATTTGCAGAAATAAAGACATACATTATTGAAAAAAAAATGTAGAACTTATAATTTCAAGCAACTTTGATTGTATAATTTTTTTTATCTTTGGTTATGACTGAATGAGACAATTTTTCCCGGTGTCCCTACAGAAAAAAATGTTTCTCTTCTGTCTCCAATTTGCCAACAACGTTGTGTTCAGATAATTTTTATAACTTGAAAAGATAAAAGTTTTGACGTGTAAATCCTGCCAATGTCTCTTACCGTTAACGAATGATAAACCATTTTCTTATAAAATTAAGCCCTTTTTAAATGTGTTCTACGCAATTTAAAAAATAAACTTACTCCAGTTTTCAGACAAAATCAATGAATGAATGGAAGGACAACTTTGCTGAACAATTTGAAACAAAAAAGTTACCGCAAAATAATTGATTTTTATAGGAACACCCTAAGCTACGTAGGAAAGATACTCTTATTCAGTCTTATCAAGAGGTACAGAAAAAATTACACCATCAAAGTTGCTTGAAATTACTAATTCTACAAGTTTTTGCATTAATGCATGCCTTTATTTTTGAAAATAAAGAGATAGATTATCGATTTCACTGCAAATAAGGACCACCCTAGTTTTCATTCACACCAAAAAAAGCATCTTTTTATTGGAAACAACTATGTGGAAGACAATTATGCTCCAAAACTTCAAGCTTAGGCTGAAAATTTATTTTTCCAGCTAAATTCGCATTATGGACCACTGTGCAACGTTAGTGATTCACGTTTGCCTATGTATTGGTTACGTACATAATCATATGTTCAATTTCGTAGTGATTTGACTAAAAAACAGGATAAATACTCTGTCTGGATTTTGTTGTGAACGACCTTTACAACTGAAAACGAATCTTAACATAACTCGAGAACTTGTTGTGCAAATGTAATCTAATTTGAGGAAGATTTTTTTTTGTATGGTTGTTTGAGACCCCTCTCTCTCTGGAAAAGGAGGCACTTATATAAATAAAACAGACTTTTCACCAAACATGTGAATAAGCCTAGCAACAAAAATACAAAATATGAATTTCTCGGGTAAGCAGCTTATTCTGATAGAGGTTTGAACACCTTCTTAATAAGGAAAAGCAGATGTTTGCGCTACTCTCAGTGCTACACAATGAACAAGAAGTTAATTCACGTCAAGGTAGACTTTAAACACCTTCCGCGACAGGAATTTTATACGGCTACTGGACGGGGAAAGGTGGCAAATATTTTCAAGCACATTAAACTGTCAAAGTTCGTGAAGAAATATCTGGTGTGGCTGGCCTTTTGTACCTGTGGCTTCAAGAGCAACGTTTACATTGCGACCGGAATCGTCTACCGGGAAATTTATAACGAGCGAGTGCCTACAAAAACGTCTACTGCCTTTCTTGAAGCAACACAATTGGTTCGTTCTATTTTTGCCGAATTTGGCATCTTGCATTTACGGAAATAAGGCCATGGAGTGGTCTGCTGCCAACGACACACAAGTGGTGCTTAAGAACAAGAACCCTCCCAACACGCCAGAGCTCCATCCAATCGAACAATATTGGGCCATCGTCAAGCGGAACCTTAAGAAGACTCAAAAAGCTGTTATGAGCGAGAAACAGTTCAAGGCAAACTGGCGTTCTGCGGCGAATAAAGTGGACGAGGAGACTGTACAAGATGTTATTAAACGAAAAACCGGCATTCGCATTCGTAGGAGATTAGCTTAGTATTTATACTGAACTTGTATAAGAAAAAGAATTTGGCTTATTAATACAAACTTTGATCGACTCTCACACATTACTGTGTGACCAAACCCTTTAATCAATTGAAACTCTTGTAAATTGGCTGAACTTAACTCAAATTGTGCAATCAAATAACCATTGAGCCGTCACGAGCTCACTGAAAATCTTATGAAAATGCATTATGCTTCGGCTGAGCTAGGTTATATTATCCTGCAATAAATCCTGTCAAACAAGCAGGGGAATTTCCTAGAATTATCCCTGATCTAAAACTCATTTTATAAATAACCGACTCCATTTTTCGCAACTCCCAGATAACTCTGCCCATACATAAAACAGAACCAGAGCTGGTCCTAATCAAATAAAGATCATGCTTCCGAGTAAAACCATGAGCCCTTTGCAGAGAGAGGAAGCAGCCTCAAATCCCTCCGCTCATCCGCCATCGTCATCCTCGTCGAGCTCTAAGTCAACCATGAAGATAATTGAAACCGATAACATTTCCCCGGATATTGTTATCTCCGGAATAGGCTGGCGTGTCGGCTTCTTCGTCTTGTCGTAGTGTCGTTGTTGTTGTTGAATTTCCGCCATCAAGTTGAAACAACACACACACTCCGAGGCGCCACTTGTCTCGCAAGCCTCTCAAAATGGCAGGAAGCGAGAGAAGAAAAAAAGATTGAATAAACATTATGAGCACGTGATGGAACATAATTTCAAACGCTTCCCCTCGGAATTCCCTCCCCGCAACCGAGGCACACTTTTCGGTCGGAGACAAAATCCTCGAAGAAAGTTCCACCACCTTCCGAGCGAGGGTGGCAAAGCCAAGTCCCATGCGAGTGACGTGCGATGTGTGACAGTTGTTTATCAACAATGCGTAAGATCATCATCATTCGGTCTGGGCTCGGTTTCGTCCGCCGTGGCTTCCGATTGAGTGAGGGAGGAAGAGGGGAGGGTTGCGATTTAATACGTGTTTGGAACAGAAGTTCTTCGCCTTGAAGGGAAGAAGGGGAGAGGGGGGATCGGTTTCGTCCGAGAGGCGGGCGGATGACTCCCTGGAGGAGCAATAATGTGATACAATTTGAAGGGGTGAATGGAACCGAAATGGCTTTGTTGTTCGGGTGGAAAAAGGTGCTGCGTGCGGAAAACGATGGCAATATGCTGGATTGAGTTAAAAGTTTGTTTGATGTTGGTTGGTTGATGATGGAACTTGCTCGGGAGAACCAGTTTGGTTGAGTGAATTTATTTTGCTCAGAAATTCATGTAATTGCGGTAAATGTTGTTAGGATAAATTGCTGTTCGAGCTCAGTTGAAATTGGGAAAGATCCACAGCGCGGTTTTGATCATCTCTTTTGTTCCAAAATGGTACATAATTTGCGGAAGTTGTCATTTCTCGAAACTGTTCAAATGGTATAGTAAAGTAATCCTAATTGTATACTAAATACCGCTTTTATGTGACGCTCTCGGATTCCAAGTTGAACAGTGAAAAGCAAGCAAGTCTTTAATTTCTAAACAGAAGCAAAATCCAGATTCAGATTTAAGTCTCTCTACAGCAATGAACTTCCAATCTTTAATTGGATAGATGATTCCTGCTCCGTGTTACGAAGCAAAGCATCACGTTCCTGTTCAACTTGCCCCTTAAATGAAATTGTAATTTACAGCAACATTTAAATGGATCCGTTTTCCGGCAGCCAATGTTTGCCTCGCTGGCCTTTAATGAAACTCAATCCAATTTACGAACACTGCCGGAATATTAAATCGCAATAACTGCAAACGCCAGCTCTTTATTCCCTTATCGATAACAACCGAAAATGGTTCGTTATACAAACTTCCTTCCCCCCCTTTGTCCCTGCTCCGCGCTCGGCTTCCACCTCTAGGATTTCCACGAACCCAGAGGGCACCAGCAGAGGGAACTGGAAACAGATCGGTCTCATATTTATCATTTCCACTTGTGTACATGTTTGATTGAAAATTTATGACACTCAGACATGTATTATATACCACGGTGTCCCCCCCCCGCTGGTTGCGTTGCGCCACGGATGGCACGGGATGCTGTGACCTCTCTGCATTGCCAACCGACAATAAACTTGGCAGTTAGAAAACGGCGGAAACCGTGGCACTGCAGCAAAGACGACAAAGACGACGACGACGGCGATGAGGACAATTTATTTCTCCGTATTGGCAGTGCCATCATCAGCCAAACACGCGCCCGTTGCCAAGTTTTACGACCGCGTGTAACCGAAAGCCGTGGCAAGGTATTTTTCTGTTGACGTTGTTGTCGACGCCGCCGCCGCCCAAGACGTTGTTACAGTTGTTGTCACGGTCGTTATCGTATCGACATTATTCGGAGAGCTCAAGATGTTACAGCCTGGCGGGCATCCGGTGGAATTGGGACTATGGGCTGTGGCCTGCTTTGTGATGGTTAAATTTGATCGGATCTCAATCAATTGATCAACCCAAATAACACAACTAGTGTACATAACCTAATTTTTGACACGTAAATGATCAAAACAGCGTAATAAAACGATATTTATCAAACATCTTTCAAAACACAAGAAGTCTTCAAATACTAATTTAGAACTAATAATATGTTCTGACGATGCTCTGAATACCTTGCTATTAACATCATGATGTCTTATTTAGGTAGTATCACAATTACAAATAGGTTATAATCAAGTTATTTATTTCAGTACACACAATTGCAGATATACAGGAATATTACATGCTAGTTTTCAAAATGGCAAACCTACATATGTAAAATGATTGCCAATTTGTTAAAAGGCTGCTATCTGATGACTTACAGTGAAAATCATGCTATGCAGTGCATCATAAGAACTTCTTTTGTGACCTAAACGATGTTTTAAAGACATCGACTTATTGCAATATTGTGGTCATATGTAAGTGAAAAATTAAGTCATGTATACAAGAAAAAAACATGAATAACACCCAAAAACAAATGTTTTGTGGTGGGGGCTAACCCAGCGTAGTGGTTAGCATCCAAACCTCTCACGCCAAAGGCACAAGTTCGAATCTCACCCCCGGACAAGTTACGAAAATACCCAAAAGGGTTAAGTGACTTCGGCAGGAGCTGAACCAGCCCAGGGCTGAAAATCTCGATAATAAATGAATAAAAAAAATGTTTTGCGACTACTTTCTCTAAGCTACCTTTTGACAAAAGATGTTCATTATTTCATTCTTTACATATACTTTCTGTACAACAACATTTCTACATTATCCTTCCTTGGGTGTTAACTTTTTCTGATCAATAAGGTGTTTCGGGTCATATTGACCCGGATTTCTAATTCACATTGCGGAAAATTAATATGACCAAATTTAAAGTACTTGCAGTCAAAATGCTTATGAGAGTCCTAATTTTAAGTTTCTGGTGAGTATTCTCATTTTAAATACGATTGGCCACAAGTAATTTGTGCCGGAAGAGGGCATGTTTTTTCAACGGAACATGCTTTTCGACGGCTCAAGTAGTCTGCTAATTATTCATGAAAAGTCTACTCTTAGCTTTGAAATGGACCTTATTGGCCATTCTGGTCCAATCCGGATGCCTTGGGGGAACCCTTGAGGAGGAGACAAATGCAGTTTTTGCCGAAACATGCTTTTCGACGGCGCAAACTTCATGATTTTTCATTTAGAACTGTCGTTAAACAAACAAAATAATCCGTTTTATCACTATGGATTGTCGAAAACACAGAATAGTGCACAATAGACAAGTGCTTCACCAAATTTCATGTGTGCGTCTCCTGTTTCAGAAGAGCGCACAAAACGAACTTGCGAGAAGTTTCGTAATATGATATCAGAGATTTTGCTGAACTTTGATATTTTTGTAACCATAATGTTTTGAAAAATTTTAGTTATATTCCATCAACAATGTCAAAAACATTGAAAAATGATTTGAGGCAAAGTGTAAAATACCGACAGTTCCAGAAAGTATAAGCATGCCTTATTTTAACGGTCACCTTGAATATACTGAAATACTTCAACACGTTTTGGCTGCGTCCTTTTGTTTGCACATTTCTGAATGACATAGCATCCAAAAAGTGCTCAGTTTTGTCAAAATGCGCGGTCTTACTCCGGAACAACGAAAAAGTATCGTGCACAAATGGTGCATTGTGAGCGGACTCTCCTTGAGAAAATTGGCCAAGGAAGAGGGTACAAGTGTTGGAGCGGTACGATCTGCGATTCGAAAATATAGAGAACAGTGTACGTTTGAAGATGCGCCGAAGAGTGGTCGGAAATCCAGTCCTGTTAGTCCACAATCGAAAAAGATCAAGGTGATGCGAAACCAGCGACTTCGTCGAGTAGCGTGTGCATGCCGAAGACTTGGACTAAAAACATACCAAAAGCAGAAAACCCAGAAAAAACAGGCCGCGTTCGTGAAACCACGGACCCGCAAACTCTACGATTCGTCATTGTGTAGACACTCTGGGTGTATAATAATGGACGATGAAACATATGTGAAACTAGATTACAAAACGCTTCCTGGACCACAATTCTATACTGTAAGCGAGGACAAAGACAACATGGCAGGCAATATGCGAGTGTGGTGAAACGACGACGATCAGGCAGCACTGAAGGTCAAGTAGTGTTTTGATCTGATTTGGCGTCATGTTATAAAGCAAAGGACACTTTAGAATGGGACAAAAAGTCAAAATGTTTCGTGCCGAAAGACATGAATCCGCCGAACAGCCCGGAGGCACGGCCAATCGAGACTTTTTGGGCTTTAACCAAAGCAAAGCTTCGAAAAATCATAAGACCAGCGGACGACATCCAAAAATTTATAAAAGATTGGCCAAAAGTGGTCAAAATGGTGGGAAGTACCACTGTGCAGAAGCTTATGGGTCATGTTCGAGAAAAAGTTAGGAGTCTTGGCTATGATTGAATATTTTGATTAAATATTTTGATTATACGAGAGTAATATATAATATAAAACACATATACAAATATGATTTGGCAAATAAAATTATTAAATATAAAAAAACATGACTTTTTTGTTATTTTTGAAAAGTGTGCTTATACTTTCTGCAACAGTCTATATGTTACTATACCAGTTAAATCCTATTACACACTTGACGCCTTGGCCGTGTAACGGAAATCAAAGGGGACTGAATGAAACTTTATGTCACTTGATCAACTGCCAATAAAGGCAAATGCTACTTCCGTTGCATTTGTTTACATATGAACTAGGATTGGGCGATCTTGAATTGGTCTATTCTTATAATGTCGATTTTTGATTTGTTAAATCGATCATATGACCCTAAAAAATCTAAGAGATTATCTTCTGTTTTGATCTTTTCGATCTTCGGTTAGTGAACCATAATTGAAACGTTATTTGGCATATGGAAAATGGGAGGAAGAATAGTAAATTTTCCAAAAATATCGTAGGAAAAAAATGTAGTGTAAATTGAGGCTGAAGGTGCCAATTTTTTCCTTGATCCGTTATGGTGGCTTTATTTGTGTAATTAACGCAAAAACGTAAATTTGATGTGAAAACCTGAAGCCTCGGCTGCAACTTCATTTTGTACCCTTAAGGAAAATTGCGAATGAATATAGTGAAAAATTGTCATTTTTTACATACTACGGTGTTTTGTCCCCTCCCGGTCCACAATATTTCTGGCAAGATTTTCATACAAATCTTGATTGATTAGGTATGATACCCATAGCACCCACCCAGTTTGTCATCCAGTCACTTTACGTCATTGCTCTTGAAGACATTTGAAGATTCAAGTCTTTTTCGTTTGGATTCGAAAGCAATAATTTCAGGTATATTTTTTTTCGAAAATCAGTGTCATCCCAGATATTACTTAACCTACTGATAAGAATAATTACGGTCCAATCTAACTCTTTGTGTAAAACAATGATCGGTCTCTTCCGTCTCTTATCCATTTCACGGCTAGAAGTAGACTATTTATGAAAAATCATGAAGTTTGAACCGACAAAGGGCATGTTTCGGCAGAAATCCGTATTTCTTCCTCCTAAACGGTTCCTTCAGGGCATCCAGATTTTCCCGGAATGACTAATACGGCCATTGGTCCATTTCAAGACTAGAAGAACACTACTCATGAAAAATCATGAAGTTTGCGCTGTCGAAAGGCATGTTTCGACGAAAATCCGTTTTTTTCTTTGTTTAAAAGTTTCTTCCGGGGCATCTGGGTTGTTTCAGAATGACCAATATATATATATATATATATATATATATATATATATATATATATATTAGTGTTCTAAAACAGATGCATGAAAAAAACGGATTTCAGCTGCATGATTTTTCATGAGATGGTCTGATCTTGAATGGACCAATGGCTTCTGTATTCAGATAAATCTAGAGGAACAAATACCGTTTCTGCCGAAGAACATCAGTTCAAACTTCATATTTTATAAATAATCTACTTCTAATACATGAAAATGAATGAACGGAAAGAAAGCGTCATTGTTTTACTGAAACATCCGTGGGACAATGTATCTGGGTTACTGATTTTCGAAAAATATACCTAGTCAAACGAAAAGAAGACGGATCTTCAGATGTCTTCAACGACGTAGAAATGACTGGATGATAAACTGGAGTGATACTATGAGTAATAAATACCTAATCAATCAGATTTATATGAAAATTTACCCAAGTATTGTGGATTAGGAAGGAGACAAAACTGCCGTAGTATGAAATGACGAATTTCATATATTCATTCGCAGCAAGTACAGTTGCGTAGAAGACTTCAGGTTTTCATCAGGCTGCATTAGTAAAATAAAAACCGCAAATAACAGATCAGAAAATTGGCACTAACTATTATTTTCACGATATTTGGAAATTTACTGTCTTCCTCCATTTTCCATATGCCAAACAACATTTCAGTATGGTTACTAACCGAAGATCGAAGATCAAGGCAGAAGATATCTCTTAGATTTTAAGTCATATGATCGATTTAACAAATCGAAAATCGGCATTATAGACCAATTCAAGTCATCAATCCCTAGTTCATAATAGCAAATGCAGCGGAAATGTATTTGCCTTTATTGGCAGTTGATCAAGTGACATAAATATTTCCGTTACAACAAACAAAGTGTGTAATAGGGCCCAACTATTAAACTGTTGCATCTATAAACACTTTAAAAATTAACAGAAAACTAACTCTTTATTTGCCAAATCCCACGATTTATGTATGTATTTTATATTATATTACTCGTATAATCAAGATATTTAATCAAAATATTCAATCATAATGAACTCTAACGTTCTCGGAGCATGACAAAAAACTTCTGCGCAGTGTACTTCCATTTATTTCCCTTTGTAATCTTTTAAATTTTTGGATATCGTCACTGAATTTATGAATTTTCAACACTTTGGTCGGCAAAGAAAATTTAATATCGGAAACGATTCTTGAATAAATAACTCGGCGCGAAACGTATCCCATTCTAAAGTGTCGCTGCTGTAACATGACGCCAAATCAGATCAAAACCTTTAAGCGACCTCTCGTGCCTATCGTCATTTCTACCACGCTCTGTGCAAATGGCTGTCCTCGCTTACGTATAAATTGTGGTCTGGAAGCGATATGTAATATTCATCGTCCGTGTCCTTCACGCCAAGTATGTGCAATGGCGAATCGTAGAAAATCCCGTGGTTTCGCGCTGACGGGTTTTTTCTGATCTTTTATCGATATGTGGACTAACGGAAATCAATCTCTTTCGGCGCTGTCTTCAAACGTCCCTTTGTTCTCTATATTTTCGAATCGCAGATCTGCCGCTCAACTACTGTACTTAATGATTTTCCGCTCATAATGCACCATTTATTACGCGATTCAGATAACGTGACTGGAAACTAGTGACACAGATACTATAATGTGCGACAAGGACGTGATTGCAGTATTTCGGTATATTCAGGTATTCTCACGTTAAAATAGGCATGCTAACGGAACTCGTATTTGCCTCAAATCATTTTTCAATGTTTTGACATTAATATAACTTAAAATTTTCAAACGTATATGGTAAATATCA
>JASCZW010000959.1:0-341781 GCA_034211315.2 Aedes japonicus | reverse complement strand
ACTGTAGGATCACATCCGAAAACATTTCCACTAACCTCAATGGACGAAAGATCCAAACCGGACTCAACCAGTTCCAGCAGTTCGGCGGTGGTGGTCGATCGAGTTACTCTGCCACTCAAGTAACGCGCATGTTGCGGTCGCTTTTCTTCCTCCACTTCTTTTTGCACTTGACTAAAAAGTGCTTGGATGTTTTCGAAACGATTGTTGTCATCCTCCAGCGTCCTTCGCCTTTCAACTCGTTCCGAGCGCAATACTGCAAATGAATAACGTTTTGAATTATTTTCCTTAATTTAACACGATAGAAGAGTATTTTACCAGATCCTAAAGCTTCGCGCTGCGTCTTATCCACGTACATCAACGGATAAATTCGAACAATAACAACTTCTAAGCTAACAACGAGCCCACCTCGATCCAAAATGTCGTTGCACGATATTACAAAACTAGAAGGCACTTTGTACAATCCAAGCCGAGTATTCCACCTCGCCCGTCGAGTGGAATTGGCATGGATTTTAAGTCTAACGTCTGTCGGAACTTCCAACGGCGAGCACCCTTCATTGAGATTCAGCAGTTCCGCTCCTTGAATCATGAGCTTTGTTCCAATTGCAATCTTCCCTCTGAGCACAGCGTGAATCAAAGGGCTGTCCAACACGGTTCTGATAGGATACCAACCGTCGCAGAGTTCAACTTCCGCTTCGAACGGATCTAATCCTCGAAATATCCGAGATACAAACAAAACCATCCGTTTACCAGCAATGTCATCCTTCTCCAGTATTTTTCGTATCACAGGCCTTTTGGCAGAATCAATCTCTACGTGGTAGCGATGAATGAGTTGATTGAACACATTTTCAGGAGTGGTGAAGGTACCGAAATGACCTGGAAAATTACGATCCATGGAAGATAGTTTGATGAGAATCCACACCCAGCAATTCTCGATCCATCGATGAGGAATGAGAGCCGGATCAATGCCGGGGGACGCGAGGAAAGCTGAACTGAGCTCGGAAAAGCCCACTTGACAGCGATCACTAAACACTACTCGAGAGGGGGTTTCTTCGTCTCCGAGTAGAATTCCTTCTGTATTTTCCAAACATTCGCTCTTTCTGCAAATTTAGAATCACCAATTAGAGATGTAAAATTTATAATTGAACTCAATGGTTGCTCCTTACCCATACAGTTGAACCATATCAAATTTGTAGTCCATTGCATTTTCTACACTCAGTTCCTGCAATCGCTCAGGGAAATCATGAACACCAGCGAGAGGTTTACAATTTCCAAAAACTTGTTTAAGTGTCCTTCTACCAGTCAGCTTTTTCTGTCGTACAAATTCGCTCAATCTTGGCCTTCGATCCGCCTCCGGTTTGTTCACTATATAATCCTCTTGACGCTGTTTGGCCAGTCTCCTTGCATCCACTATCTGTTGTGCAACCTTGAATCCTTCATCAGAATTTAATTTGGCGACCACATCGCCAAAACTATCATCCCAATGATCTCCTACCGGAATACTCGCCTTTTCACATTCTTCAAAGCGACTCATCAGCCGGACCTGCTTCATGGGACGCACTCTGCGGCTATTCGTTGGCTCTGATTCCGTATTACAGAACAACTGTTGAAAGTCATGATCGTCTAGATCGCCGAAATAGTGTTCCAGTTCATTCTTGCCGTTATGAAGTTTTGAGGCGAGTACTTCGTTTCGGCAGTTCGGCGTGCTGGTAGAGAATGCACTAGCTTGATTATTGCTGACCTGATCAACCTTGAGTTTTTTTAGAGGTGTTTGCGTTTCACAATCTGTTCCAACGCGAGGACGTTTCATTGCATTTGAAGTTTCATCAAAATTCGCCGGTTCGGATTCAACGTCTTGGAAGATGGCATTAGCTTTCGCTATTGCCGACTCCGACACCTTCACTGTCTTACCACAAGCCGTTCGGAAACCGTTATTTGAATGCTTAGGGTCGAATGACTGAGCTTTAGATAAAGCATCATCAGACTCTTTAATAGCTCCATCGCGAGCAGTTTGAAAGTCCATGCCAACGCTTGATTCGTTATTTAAAAGCTCATTATCGATTTGTGGTTCAGCGTCAAGCTGCTCGAAAATATGTTGTGCTTTAATTAGAGCACTTTCAGATACTTGCACACTGCTTCCTGCAGCAGTTTTAAACCCACCGAATGATTGCATTTCTGATTCCAGTTCAACATCTTGAATCATTGCCCTCCCTTTCGCTAGGGCTTCTTCGGAAATCTTCACATCACTTCCGCGAGCTGTTTTGAACAAGCAATTGTCCTCATCTTCGCATTCCTTCCAAAGCTGTTTCGCTTTTTCTAGAGCATTTTCGGAGACTTGTACCGAGCATCCAGCGGCTGTACTGAAACCAGCAAAAGATGCTCCTTCTTGCCGCCCTGAGTCTGCGCATGATTGGCCTTCGATTGAGCTTTGCCAAACTTTACCCTCTTCGAATTTTTGCTCTTCGTCAGCCCAAATCGAGCGGGCTTTGGCAAGTGCTTTTTCGGATATCTTGACACCAGATCCCCCTGCGGTTTGAAATCCTTCGAATGATGAACTTGAATGGTTGCTAGACGGAAGCTTTACTTCAGTTCTGATAGACGATGCTGGTGTTGTTCTGGAAGAAAGAGACATTATAAAACGGAGATTCAGGCATTGGAAGTTGGTAGATGACACAAACCTTGCCGGTGGCAATGGCTTCAAAAACTGGCATTCAGAAGTTCTACCTAGCTGGTTACCAGCCGGATCGGATAGAGGAAACTGTAGGGCCTCACTTTTCTGCGACGAATGTAACTGAACCAGAAAATCATCATCGTCATCCAAGAGACGATGCAAATGTTTATCGGGACCTTTTTCTGCATCCGATTCATGCCCGGATTCGTATTCGCTATCACTTTGGAACAACCAGGCTACATTTAAAACTTGCGGAGAATCTGCCACATCCGACGGTAGAGAGATAGGAGTCGATGCTTGCGGAAGAACTTCAGGAGGTTTAATATTAATGCAAGGATTTTCCGTTTCAACCGATTGCAAAAAGAACTGTGAAAGTTGATTGATATTCGCCTTGATCAACAAACTTGAGTCGAAATTATCACCTTCAGGACTAGAACTGACTACGGCAAGTTCTTCTATGGCACTGGCCGTTTGGGAACCGTTCGAGCCATCTATTTCATCCTCCGAAGAGATATTATTTGCTTCTATGTCGATTCCACCACTTTCATAGCTTAATCTGCGGACTACCACTGGTGTTTGATTACTATCAGCTGGAGATTTTTTCTTAGAAAATGTTTTTCTAGTACTTGATTTACGAACAACCTGAGGTGGACTATCGATATGATTTTGTATTTTTTCCAAACGCTTCCGAAGTTTTGAGGATTTGATTTTGGAAAAATCAATCATTAACTCGCTCTCCGAATCTTCGCTAAAGTCAACCGTGATGGAACTCGTAACATTCCTTCTTATACTAGCGGAAGGAGGAGTCTTACAATCTTGATTCGCTGAAATTAAGAAACATTTTAGAACAGAACACGAATTGAAAAAAAAATAATTAGCTTACAGATCGAACATCTTGAAAACGACGACTGTCTCACATTGCTCCACCGGTCCTTTCTTTGTTGAGGAGTTTCTTGCGACTGACATTCGCTTTTGACCTCAGTAGTACTTACGTTCTCTTGCTTCTTCAAGGGACTGCTCCAATCTTTCAACTCGTGTTCGGGATTCGTGTTCAAGCCAGCGATGATATCGGCAGCCTCACATATTCCCAGCATCTGTGTATCCAAATCGAACTGTGTGTAACTATAATTGGCCTTCCTACTCATCGATACATTGACTTCCTTTTTGACTACTGCAACTGGTTCCTCTTCCGGTTCGACTACTTCGTCTATCCTAACGAACCTGTTTTGGATGTTAGCGAGAAAATCCTGGGAAGGCTTCACTACATTATCCTGCTCCATTTGATTTGCCCTTTCCAGCATTGCAGCTGACACCAACGGATCCTCAAAGGCTAGCTCAATATTCTCTGAATCAACATCAAAGTAGAGCAGATTATTTTCTTTCGGTATCTCAAACTTAACATTCGATTCATCCTGATCTGACCTTGTTTCAGTGACAACTGGGAGCTCAACATGGTTCGCACCATTTGTATCTAGTTTCACTTCCGTCATCCTTCCACGGGTCAGGGAGAGTGAAGTTCGCTGTTTGAAGCTTAGGGTTTTCCGACGGGATTTGCGTTTTTTAATCACTTCCGGACTTGCCGGCACTTCGTCCATTGTCAATCCGTGAATTATAGCATAAAATAGAAGGAGTGTTATGTGATAGCAATGAATGGCAGATAAAATAAAGTAGACTCTTAAGAGTGTAAATTTTACATCCCCGCGCACTGTTTATTGTTACGGACGAAAAATGACATTGCAATGTTTAAAAATATTGTTTTGTTTAATATGTACGCTAAAATATAACCCTGTTTTGTGGTATAACTACCTTAATCTACACGGTTATCTCAACTAACGCTATTGTGACCAGAAAGTATGCTGTTTTGAGGGAAACTGCTCTGAGAAACATTCTATCGTTAAGCCTTGTTCAGACTACAGAGTTATAACATGTTATAACGGTTGTCAAATAATTTGAACAAGAAATTCGTAATCAAGATAGGCTTATAACATGTTATAACTGCTCAGTCTGGCCAGCGTTTTATACCGACAATTCGACACAAAATTTTCATTAGGGCCTAACTGACAAAAGTAAACAAAGGCTTTTTCCGTAAATTTCTCGTGGCACAAAAGCTTCCCATGTAAGCCTCCAATTCTATCGGAAAGGTGAACACTTCCTCTTCGAAATGATCGTGGTGGATTGATTAGGCGAGTTTTCAATAACGAGAAATTTAAGCAAGAAGCCATTGTTTACGTTTGTCAGTTAGGCACTAATGAAAAATTTGTGTCGAATTATATCATGGTCAGGATGACTACACGGTAAGCTTCCTTTACCCATTAATGGGTACGATTTATTATTATTATTATTCCTCCTGTGGATTTTTCACGCATTTTACCTAAAAACGGCGTATACCCATTTAAATAGGTAGACGTCGTTTTATGGTAAAATGGGTAAAAATATCCACAGGAGGAATAATAATAATAATAAATCGTACCCATTAATGGGTAAAAGAAGCTTACCGTGTATTGCATATAATGGTTACAAATAACCCGAGGGGCAAATCACTCATGCATTTACGATTCAGCCTCACAACATAACAGATCGTTCGGTAAAGTGTTACAAAATTACGGTAAAATTATTTAGGTTTCCGAAAAATCAGTAATTCTTTGTGTTTACCGAAATATTTCGTCAATTTTTTTACCAAACATCAAAATCGAATTGGAGTGTGTACATTAACACATATTGTTAATGTTTGCCATATTGTCATTGAAAGGTTTATGATTGTCTGCACTCGGTCTGGAATATATACCAACTGTTTGAGAAAGAGTACAGCAAAAATTTTGTTCGTAAAAAATTTCATATTGTTATGGTAACCTTACTTAACCGCCTATTTAGCAAATTGTTATTTGGCCTTTTACCATCTGACATATTGTTAAAACTATATAGGAGATTGTTAGTTTATAGTTGTCAACTAGAATGGCAAATGTCGTAACAATAACGGAAACGGTCGTCAACAATATGGAAATGGTCCAGGAATGGTTTGTGATTATGCAGGATGGGATGGAAAGGCCTTAAAAATACTCTTCATTAGTGTACAAAAACTAGTCACTTTTTCACGTATCAACACAGAGAACAGACATACAAGCTGAAGTGCCCTCCGTGTGTAAATTTCTATAACCGCCATTTTAAAATTACAGCTTGTTTCCGTTAGTTTTGGTGAATCGTAAGTTGATGGCTCCACTTGCCCGCCTCAAGATTTAATAGTCCGTCAATTTTAGTTTGGTGAAAGGTTTTCTTTTAAAAATTTACACTGTAAATTGGAAAAACAATGTTTGAGCCTGGATGTCTGTTCTCTGTGATATCACTATAATCTTGAAAAAAAAGCAAAATATAGTCATAAAAGTAATTTTCCAGATTAACCGTGTGGGTAGAATAACACTCCCGTTTCAGGCCATTCCCAACGCTGAGTTTCATGTTTGTTGCAAACTGCTTGCCAGTTTTAAATTTTGAAACTGTTAAAATTAAAACAAAAACACGTTAATCGCAATGCCATGTTTTAAAAATATTGAAAGATCATAATTTCGTGTTAAAAAATCACTTGCAAAACAAACCAAATAAGCACTTATTTGTCAGTCATCAGTCATAAGGGAAGGTTCATTAATTATGTCACGCGGTAAGGGGGGATGGGGGATTTGGGAAAACGTGACGATCCATACATAAATAAATTGAAGGTCCATACAAAAAACGTGACAAGGGAGGAAGGGGGTTTATAAAAAGTCAATATTTGCGTGACGTAATTAATGGACGTTCCCTAACAGCTGGCATAGCAACAAATAAACCACATTTAAAACAATGTTACATCCGTGTTTCAAATCGCAGTGAAAATAGAACAGAGCTGTCGAGCAGTTGTAAATCCATTGCAAAAATTTGCTCGAAAAGTAGAAGTCCAACACAGCATTGGGAATGGCTTGTTTCAATTCTAGATGTAAACTAAAACAACCCATACAAAGTAGAACAGCGTCGGGATCGGCCTCGTTTTGCTCAATTTTCGAGTACAATCGTATACCATCTCTTTTTCTCACACGGATATGTTACTCAATTTTCGTTAAAAAGTGGATCATATCAATTTTTTGGAAGATCCACTTTTTACGAAAATTGAGTAACATTTCCGTGGGAGAAAAAGAGATGGTATACCATTGTACTCAAAAATTGAGTAAAATGCAACGGAAGTGTATTGCACGGTAAATCTGAAAAACTCATTTTATGACTATATTTTGCACATTTTCAAGATTATAGTTTATACGTCAAAAAGTGACTAGTTTTTATACACGTATGAGGAGTACTTTTTACGCCTTTTCAAGTATGTCAACAGCGACAGAAAAATGCGTAAAAAGAAGGCACCGCTGAGAAAAGAAAATTAACTCTGCCCGTGACTTTATGCAGACGCCATTTTCAAATAAGCATTTATTTGATAAGCGCATTCCGGAATTGGTTTAGGCTGCCGCAGTATAAACAAATTAGGAATTATCCAATACGTTGCAACGTTCCGTTGCGTTGGATACAGACGCATTCACGAAATTGACAGGTAAGTTAAATATTTGTTATTGTCAGTAATTCCAAATGTTTTACACTGTATGAAACAAAACAGGTTTCCCATGCCCTGAGGCCGATTGCAGCTATAAGGCATAGATTTTTAGGGACGAATCATTAAGCTTGGGATCGATGTGCTGGTATTTCCTGAGAAAAAAACTACATCCTTTTTCTTCTTGACGAAAAAATGCGTGAGTCAATTTCGGCACAAAACTCTAGACAGGTTTTTGTAATTCTTTTATTTTCAATAAATAAACATGCCTGTGTAATTGATGTCTTGTTCACTTTCAAATTTGAATTAAAGAATTGAGCTATTTTCATCAATTTTCGAGCAATATTGATTTTCCAAAATGCGTAAAAAGTACACATCTTTCAGTTTATTAAAAGGAGTAAAAAGTATGCATGTTTAACTTTTCAAAAGGAGTAAAAAGTATGCATGTTTTACTTTTGAAAAGGAGTAAAAAGTATGCATTTTTTAGTTTTTAAAAGGAGTAAAAAGTATGCACATTTTGACGTATATTCAATTTACGCTAATGAGAGTAAAAGTGATATACTCCTTTTTGGCGTAGTCCCAGTTTCCCTCGAAAGAGCATACTTTATAGTCATAAGAGCGTAAATATTGATTACCGTGTGAGCTGTACAAAAGTACACGGAACTGAAAAACTAGTGATCCTCAGAGTACAGAGATATGCGGAAGCGGCCATGTTGAGCCAATCGAGCAGCGAGAACTGTCAAAATCTGAGCCAAACGAGCATGTTTACTGTTTGCTGAAATGTTTCGATTGCTAGGCATTGAAATGGAGTTAAAATAAATGGTTTATATTTAATACGCTTCAAAAATCAAAAATTAATCATTCGTATTCTGCAGAGCTCGTGGTGTAATAATAACATAATATTTTTTTATTATCTGTGTTCGATAATGTTGCTTGTGTTGCTGAGATGAAAGTTTGTCGGAATATGTACAGAAGGCCATTTTTCATTTTTGGCAATTAATTTCACTGGTGCCGTCTTGAATAGAAAATTCTACTCCAGTGTCTAATTCTGTCTGTTTGTTTGGTTCGCAGATTCCCTCAAAGCCTATTATATTTTTATCGGTGTTCGGCATTCTTGGGAAATCGGAAAAAGCTTATGTTGACACAATCTGATGATTTTCCACGTCGTTTCGTCCATTTTTAAATATATAATAAACAAATTATTTGTACATTATAAATGTAAACAATGGAAGCTGACAACGACGAAGTCACGCACAAAGCTGTAACATTTTACTCTGCAGAAGTGTTAGCAGATTTTGTAAACAAACCGAACACCGTTGCCAAACCAACGGATTGAATTTCCGCATATCTCTGTACTCTGAGGATCACTATGAAAAACTACCTAAAATAAGCTTCTTTTGACTATCGTTCAATAAGGTTAAGGGCGCCCCCAGGGTGGAAGCGATCGCTACGCGATGCGAAGTTTGACAGATCGCGCGATGTCGCGCGAACAACCTCCGTACATTTAAACAAAGCGAAAACATAGCTAACACACCATAGTGGACGCGACGCGACTCGACGCGATGAGCGATTTCCTGCGATCGAACAGGACGTGCCCTGGTTTGTCGCTCGGTGTCGCGCGATCATATATCTTCTTCTTCTTTTTTAGATTTTTTTTTATCGAAACCAAACCGTTTCGACTTATTGTTCAAAATTTTCAAAATTTGTGTGCATTATGGCGGTAGATGGATCTATCGAAGCGAATGGAAATGATATGGAGATGATTTTCGGTTCATTTTCCTCCGTGAAAAGTGCTTCTAATCGCGTTCACTATGGGTATCAAATCGCGTCGATTATCGATTCGATTAGGATCGCGTCGCATTGCGTCGCGTCGCGTCGCAACCGCTTCCACTATGGGGTCCACCTGAAGCTTGAAGCACAGAGAACAGACGTTCATCTTCGATCTACTACTTGTGTAAAACTTTAAACCGAAATTTCAAATGTATGTCGTTATGCTCCTGGTAGGCAGCGCTGCAGTTGTGCAATAACTGTCATGTCCATGTTTATCAATGCAAAGCCTAGCACATAACCTGAAAAGTTTTGTTTGTTTTTCTCTGCACTTGCTTTTTATACCGGCTGCCCATATTAACTTTTACACACGTTTTTTAAGAAAAGGTATATGGACATCAAAGTCTGTTCTCTGTGCTTGTAGTACACTGTTTGTCCAATAGCCAAATATTTGTCATGACAAACATCTATGATATCTGTCAGCTGTCTAGCTGCCTATCCCAACTAACATTTTTAGTTGCCTAAGCCGAAATTAAGAGCTTATAAGCTGTTTTATAATTGTATAAAAACAAGTGAAGCTGAATAAGCTATAAGTAGAATTAAAAAATCGATACAGAACTTATGCGCAATATAACACAGCTTTAACACAACATTTAGCTCTAGGTTGCATACTTTACAAAAAAAAAGCTCTTATGCTAACAATGTTTGTCTGCATTTACACAGCTTGTTTATGTAGCAACCCAACTAACATTTTTAGTTGCCTAAGCCGAAGTTAAGAACTTATAAGCTGTTTTATAATTGTATAAAAGCAAGTGAAGCTGAATAAGCTATAAGCAGAATTAAAAAATCGATGCAGTACTTATGCTTAATGTAACACAGCTTTAACATAACTTTTAGCTTTAGGTTGCATACTTTGAAAAGAAAGCTTTTATGCGAACAATGTTTGTCTGCATTTACACAGCTTGTTTATGTAGCTAAGAAATTAGTCGGTTAAGCTTTTGAATTATCAAACTGTGTAATTTTATTTGTTGGCTTTAGAATAGCTTTTCAAAAGCCTTTATATTAGAAATATCTTAGCCGTATAGCTAGTGATATAGCTGTATAAATGTTGTAAGTACATTGAGCGAATATATCGAAAGATTTCATTCGAATATAGTATGGAAATTTGCCAGAAGACATTATTGCAAATTTTATACGATTCCCTTATGGAAAGAAATCATATGACGATCGTATGAATATTTTCCTCACTTGAAAAAAAAAGTTGCAATCGGGATGCGAACTATGAACCTCGGCATCCAGAGCCGAGCCACAATCCCATGAGACTATACACGCTTGATAAGTGATGTCAATTGAAAGCGTAGAAGAGGCATGCTTTTATCGACCAATGCAACAATAATCTTTTAATGCGATCTCTTATGGCTTATTGGTTAATAGTTCTGATCGTAGGGATAATTTCCTGAGTGTAGTTGCGGCAAAGAGTATGGAGCATATATGCAGTTATTTATATGGAGTTCTTGATCTTGAGCTCTTGAGTTGAGTCTTAGCTGTCAAACTAAATAAAAGGAATACCGTCCATTTTATCGAGCAGAGCATTTAGATTTAAAAATATTTCGAAGGATGTTTAAAAAATTAAGAAAAGCGGTACTAACTATTGAAAACGAAATCTGAGAAAGTATGAAGCTTATTTGAGGAATTCATACTCGGAGATTCGCGGAATTGACAGTGCTGTCGAAAATTGCTTTCAAATAAACAATATAAATTCCACTGAGCAGAAGATCCGGTGTTCAGTTCCCGGTCTTTGTGGATTTATTTTAATCACCGGGAATTCATTAATAGAGCAATAATAAATATAGCAATCTATAACAACAGTTATAAATGAAATTGATATTAATGTAGTTTAAAAAAATTATCACAAATGATTCTAAGGGCGGCACAGCTAACAACGTAAATTGGATGGTGATCATGTTTAGATTATAAGAATCTCGGTAACACTGATTTTCAAAACAGTACAAACCTGTTCGTAAAGAGCTTCAGCAATTATTGTTGTTCAACATTATTAGAACTAAAATATGTTTTGAACACTTTGAATATGGGCACTGGAATTGCTCACAGCTGATATGGATCTGAGGATAAAGTCACCGTTCTTAAGGTGAAGGTGCAGAGTTCAAATCTGGTAAGTACACGGGTAAGTGATATATAAATATATAATATATATAAACATTATAATACAAAGTTCATATAGTAAGATGTTGATTACGCATTACAACGATAAAACAACACCATTGCCGTAAATATCATCCACGAGTAGTGTAAACAGCGTTTGACATACATATTTTTTCGATTGCTGTATAATGACTATGTTTAAGCGTTTATATCAACGTGTTAAGACTACCAATAAGAAGCTGTTTGTCACAGTTCTAAAAATAGAAATTGCGATGAACAAATAAATATGCTGAATATGCGTTGCAAAAGAACAGTTACGTAATTAGTTGTATAATTTTTGGATAAAAGCTTCCTAGGCTATAAACCGATTACATATTCTGCTTGACATTTTTTTTTATTTTCATGAAGCTGGGTAGATTCGCCAGATTTGCTTGTGAAAATATTGGCTGGGCGCTTGTGCAACCACTACTTAATCGAATCATTACTCAAGTTTATCTTAAAGTATGTACGTTAGCACCGTATTGCCTATAGCTAAGACGTTTAATCTAATTAAAATCCAAATGTTACTTGACGAGAAAGAAATTATTCAGAAAAAAGTTAAGCTTTTGAATTATCATTCTGTGTTCTCTTACACAGTTTTATCTGTTTGCTTTGTTATAGCTTTTCAAAAGCCTTTATATTAAAAATACCTTAGCCGTTATACAGCTTAGTGATTATAGCTGTATAGAATGTTGTATAAGTACACGGAGCTAACAAATAGAGAGTAATTCATTCGAATATCGTATGAAAACTTGCCAGAAGACATGATTGCAAATTTTATACGATTCCCTAATGGAAAGAAATTCATATGACGATCGTATGAATATTTTCCTCACATGAAAAAAAAAGTTGCAATCGAGATTCGAACTGTGAACCTCGGCATCCAGAGCCGAGCCACAATCCCACGAGACTATACGATATCAATAGAAAGTGTATAAGAGGCATGCTTTCAACCAATGCAACAATAATCATTTCATACGATCTCTTATGGAATAAGCTTTAGAGTCTAAACTACACTCAGGAAACTATCCGTACGATCGGAACTATGAACCTTAAAGCAAGTGTCTAAATTTCCAAGTACCAGCTATGGCCTATTTTGTGCAACATACACCGTATGTCACATATCAAACCAACGATAATTGGAATATTTCACGGCAAATCTAAGCCCCTTACAGTCAACGATTTTTTGCAACCATTCGTCGATTAACTGGTTCCTCTACTTTTAAACAGGTGTACAAGATGTTATGTTTACAGACTATTTTACCGAATGGCAGGAGCTATTTTGCTCCTCACAGAAGGTAGGTAGATAGCAGAGGGTGAGTAACTCTGCCACGTTGTGTTTGTGTTGATCATGTACGAATGTGTTTCTGGGGTGGCAGAAGATGTTTTTGTGTTTTCACAAACTACAATCGAAAGTTTATGCTTATTGGCAACCATGCACGGTTTGGACGTTTAATACATGCTCACATATGCATCGTCTGAATTACATTTGTGTAAGCGAGAGGGAAACAAAAACAAACAATCGATTCGTGTAAGTGGGGCCAGATATGAATTTATCTTTCATGTCGTGGCGAGTGTGTTTGAAGTGAGGCGGATTGTGTTTTTTAGGGTGGTAACACAAGGTGGTCGAGTGACTTACCCCCTGGTAGATAGCTCCTGTCAATGTTCATTCATGAAAATGAGCATCAGCTGATCAGAAACGTCTCATAAAACGGTCTATAACCTGCAGCAATTTTTTTATAGGCAAGTACTGTCATTCTATGCATCATTGTACCATAGACAAACAGACGATTTATTTTAGAATATTTGCTCTCGAGCGAATAGAGCTTGCTGCTTTGCTACAAACAATATTGCACACATGCTCGATACAATGTCAGCTCAGGGTTTCAGATGGTGATGGTTTCGTGCACTGTAGACCGGCTAAATTAAACACGGATACAATTTTGTGTGTATAGGATTAAATAGAATCTTGTTGCATTTAAACGAACAATTTCTGTTGAAGTTTAATGTATTTAATTGTTTTGATAATATTATTTCACATAAATTCAAAATAAGATTTACTTCTTTTACACAAAAAGTGAACAGATTGATAAATATGTCTCGGTGGCTTAGTGGTTATACTATTGGGCCACTGAGTAGAAGACTGGGGTTCAATCCCCGGTCATAGTGGATTTTTTTTAATAACGGGAAATTCATAATATAGCAATAATTAATAGATTGCTATAACAACCGTTTTAAATGAAATTGATATTAATGTCGTTTAAAAAAATTATAACAAATGAGTCCGAGCGCGGCACAGATGACAACGAAAATTGGACGGTGATCGTGTTTAGACTATAATAATCTCGGTAACACTGATTTTCAAAACAGTATGAACCTGTTTGTAAAAAGCTTTAGCAATCATTATTGTACAGCATTATTAGAACTAAAATATGGTTTGAACACTTTGAATACGGGTACCGGAGTTCCTCACAGCTGATATGGATCTGAGGATACAGTCACCGATCTTATGGTGAAGGTGCAGAGTTCAAATCTGGTAAGTACCCGGGTAAGTGATATATAAATTTATGTATATAAATATTATAATACAAAATTCATATAGTTTTATGTTAATTGCGCTTTACAACGGTAAAACAGCATCATTGCCGTTATATCATTCACGAGTATTGTAAACAGTGTTTGACATACATATTTTTTCGATTGCTGTGTAGTAACTATGATTAAGCATTTATATCAACGTGTTAAGACTAACAATAAAAAGCTGCTTTCCACAGTTCTAAAAATAGAAATTGCTATGAACAAAGCACTGCTTTTGAGAACAGTTACGTAATAAGTTGTATAATTTTTGGATAAAAGCTTCCTAGGCTATAAACCGATTACATTTTTTGCATGGGGGCTGTACAAATGCTACCATTTGCGCACTGTAAGAACTTTGTTCAGTTAGTTGGAATGAAGCTGTAAAAAACTTTTTCGTATGTATAGCAGACTATCAGCTGTATACAAGTTGAGAAAAAGTTGAGAGAATTATTATCAAACATAGAAGCTGCAAATGGGTGATGATACTAACTTTTTAAAAGGTGTATACACGCTTCTTGCTAACTTTTCGCAATTTCATGAAGCTGGGTAGATTCGCCAGATTTGCCTTTGAAAATATTGGCTGGACGCTAGTGCAACCACTTCTTAGCCATTACTCAGTTTAACGTTGTATACGTATTGCCAATGAAGCGTTTACCTAATGAAAAATGTTAGTTGGGATGCCAAATATTTGGCTATTGGACAAACAGTGTACTACAAGCTTAATTATACACGGGAAAAAATCTTGTACACTGATAAAAAATCAAATAATGAAAATATTATTTCAAAGTTATAACTTTTATGTGTTACCGTCACATATATTTCATATCTAATAAAATAATTTTTATTTGTGTTTCACTTGAAACTTATTATTTTGCAACATACTTTCCATTTCCAAACCCAATGAAGAGTATGTGTCTCACCTTATGACTGAAAGGTATTAGATTTGCCACATACTATTGATTGTGTTTTGAATTGAAAAAGTCAAAATGGCGCTCGAAACTTTTTCGTCAGTTGTGCTGCATGAATTAAATTTAAATGACAAACTGCTACAGGTTTTATCAGGTATATGTGAAGATAAATAATCGATTTTCTTTATTTCAGATACAGTTGTTTTCATTGTTGGTTTTGAAAAGGGTTCACAATGTTGTCGCGAACGGGTTTGCGGCTAATCATTTTCAAGGGGATTTATGCCATTTTCATATTCATTCTAATATGAAACATAATATTGAACTATGAATCAATGAAGTATATGCAATGGCCCGAGTAGCATGGAGTGATTAATCGTGCCGAGAAGTAAGCAAATGTATTTTAGAATGGAAGAAATCAGAAAAGTTAATTTTCGCACTTTTGGCTCAGAATAATAAAAAATATGTATCTACCGTAGTGGCAGTGAGAAGCACGCACATTTGCAAGCAACAAGTTTATTTTTTAAATAGCGCAAAAAGTTTGGGAAAACGTGACGATCCATTCAAAAAAAATTGAATGCCCATACAAAAAACGTGACATAAGTCATTTTTCGCGTGGCGTAATTAATGGACGTTCCCTAAATAATGTATTGAAACGTAAATTTCCTGGAAATGCCAGGCTGCTAACATCTATATTCACTACCGACGGGAAGGTAATAACTCCCTGTATCTGTTTCTGGTGCTATTTTGTTTGTGGGATTAAGCAGATCCCAGAAAAATACGCTAGAAGACATTGTTCACAAATGTTATTTTCGACCTTTTGACTATTTTGTCTTAAATTAAGCAAATTAAGGTGAACTTATACTTATGACAAACATACAACGCTGACCGTTGTACGAACTGTCAAATATTTTAATCCAGTACCAAACAACACGTACTAGACTAATGCTTTGTTCAGACTACCCGCATAACGAAAAACGATTTGCTATATAGTCAAAACTATATTTAGAATGTAAGATATATTATGACATTTTATGTAATTGTTATCATATTGTTTATTCTCAATTTCACCATACAACTTCTACATTAACACATACTGTTAATGTATGCCATATTGTCATTGAAAGGTTTCTTATTGTCTGCAATCGGTCTGGATTATATACCAACTTTTTGACATAGAGTACAGCTAAAATTTTGTTCGTGAGAATTGCCATTTTTTATGGTAACCTTACTTAACCGCCTATTCAGCAAATTGTTATTTCGCCTTTTATTATCTTACATATTGTTAAAACTATAAAGGGGATTGTTAGTTTATAGTTGTCAAATATAAGGGTAATTGTCGTAACAATAACGGAAACGGTCGTCAATAATAAGGCAAAGTGCCAAGGAATGGTTGGTGATTATGCGGGTACAGACTTGTAACATAATGCAAGGGTGTTTTGAAAATTATCTGCAAGGAAAATGTCATCAAGAAAGCCTTGTATCATGGACCCAAAAGGGAAGGACGTAGTTGTGCCGAAGAAACATTGAAAAAATTATGGATCACTATCGAACTAGCAACAATCAATATGCAGCGATTAGTAGATTACTATTACTGCAGCTAGTTATCAATAACTAGCGATTTGAAATTGGTTCACAGTTGTAAAACCCCTTGGTCCGAAGTACACGTTGAAGCCAGCACCTTGTTATACATATTAGCGCCTTTGTTTTAATTTGCTGTGTTATTTTGACAGCATAGTTGAGAGTGTGTTCGTGTGAGTTCATTATTATGGTTTCAGTTGAAAATCGATTTTATCGACTAGCGACAGTCGATTTTACTCTTGTTCTGTACGTTAAACCTAATGTCGGAAGTAGAGCGCTGTACGGCGGATCTGATGCGCCATAGAACGCACTACTTCCGACATTAGGTATAACGTACAGAATGAGAGTAAAATCGATTGTCGCTAGTCGATAAATTCGGTTTTCAAGTGAAACCATAATATTAGGGGCGCATTATTAAGCTTGGAAGTTAGTCTATGATATAACATCACTCGCTGAGCAACTAGCAAAATACGTTGCTCTACACGCAACCAAATAATCTTATGTATTTCATAAGGTTCAACTTATGAACGATGCTTTGGGAATTCATAAGGCTGATTTATGAACGGATTGTGTTACACACGACGTTCTTCTCGTACGCTTTTATGCTTCCCTGATTACATGTGTTGTATGTGTTGTATGTGTGTATACTAGTGGGCAAGCCACTGGACTCATAACCTCAACGTTCAACGTTCGTATCCAGGTGGTACCATAATTTTAGTTTTCCAATATCATAATATTTCATACAAATTTTTTAACGGAAATTAATCATAATGCAATGTTATGAATATCGAAAGTTTTTTTCGCTGAATGTAGTTTTGCAGCAAAAAAAGGAGCCTCACCTGAAAACTCTGCTCAGGATGTAAATCGGCTTGTGACAACATTCTCGTGACAGAAAACAGTAGTTCTGGAGGTGACTAAACATCAAGCTAAGCATGATGATTTAATGCTGCTCGTTGTGAAATAAAGCTGAAGTTTTAATGAACTGTTGCTTGCGTGTTTTTCCTTATACGGCAAAATAAAAATCCCTTGAAAGTGTAAAATTCTAACCATTAAACATAAAAGAGAGTCTACCCATAAAATCAGTAATTTTTTTTTTTTTAGCTTTATTAGAGTGGCTTTCAGCCTCCTGGGCTGGTTCACCACATATAAAATCAGTAATGTATTTACCTCTTATATCACATAAATTACAGAAAATGGGTATATTTTTACCCATTTTCCAAAAATTAATCATTCTCGGAGCTACTTAAGAAAATACGCATTTCAAGACGTTAATGCCATATACTCATAAAAGGGTAAGTTAGTTTACCCATTAAATAGGTTGACTCCCTCTTTTGGGAAAAGGCCAGCATCGACTTAAAAAGAAGAAAGGTTACGGAATTTTGTTCAATATTATCAACCGGAATTTTGACAATTGATCTGAAGGGAACGGAATAATCGAGCGGAACAGTTTTCCGAAAGTAAAGGTGACAGCTCCCATTAATTTGCGTGGAAACCTTACAAATGCCAATTTTATGTTTCGCGCTTTTCATGTGGATACTGCTGCACAAATTTCTTTTCGAATCTTTACTTTTCCGTTTCAGTAAATGGAACTTAACATGGTTCCATAACCTGAACGTTCAAGGTTCGAATCCGTGTTGCAAAAAAAAAAATATTTTTTCAACATCATTAATTTCATTAGGCAAATTTACGAAATTCATACTGATGTCTTATGAAAAATAAAAATAATGCAATCTTATGAAAATCGAGAGTTTATTTTCTTGAGTGTATGTCTCACATAAAGCATGCGGAGATTTCATGGTTTCACTGTTTGTTGAAGTTGATTTACAATTTTATTTTGCGTAACGACGCAGCAGAAACAAAACACGTCAGTTTCAAAGCACGCCCGGATAAAAATAACCATACAATTACAATACATTAATATAAAATAACATTAAAATCTATTTCCGACCATGAATCTTATTGTTCATGAATCAGATAAAGGAAAAATGCATATTGTCATTACAATAGATCTACAATTCATTCCATATGCTTGGATTTTCAACAATTGCGAAACAATACAATTAATAGTTATTGGTTCAAATTTGTTCGGAAAATAATATTTTTTTCTATAGTTAAGATACATAACAACCTATTGTCGATGTCTCAGTTTACATTAGATTCTATTTTGGTAACAATAACTCCTATTGTCATCTTATAGTTGTGATCAATAAGATTAATTGTACATACTATAGATTCTATGGTATGGTAACAATACATTCAATTGTAAATCTATGAGATTTTTTTATTCGGGCGGCTCGCTGCGATCATCAATTTGAAGTCTATCAAATATACCACAAATGTTGAAGGTTCTACCATAAACGTAGTAAATTTAACTGAAATTTCATGGTAGTTTTGAAAATAGGCATAGTCGGGTAAAATGGTAGTTTTTACTACAAGATTTTTTTTCTGTATAGTGGAACTATTACCTAACCATGCAGGAAAAGCGATCACCATTGTTTACATGTTTACGGTGATTAGGTCATACCGGTTTATTTGGGGTACGGTGCAACTGGCGTTCGATGTTCTGTTGCATGTTGGAAAAGTTCCATGCTTTTGGCAGATGGTGTTAGTTACATAACTTCAGCGTATTGTTAACCAAAACGAACTCTGCTGCTTAACTTTTCCTAACTATCCAACATGCATGTGATTTCTCATGGAAGTGCAGAGGATTTCGCGGCTTCCTTCAGAGCAAGTATCACGTCAACATGTTCCTTCCCATCCTCGGCTTGACTAGCATTCGGGCACGGCTGTCGCCGATATTGCTTCATAATTGGTCACCAGTTATTACACATTGAGGATGTATGTTAGTCCCCAACATCGTCTGTTGGTTCTTCGTGACAATTCATCTGGCACTAACGGAGTAGCCTCCGTGGGCGGTCAATCATAATCATGTTCTTGCTCATTTGGTGGCGAGGTGGTTGAAGTGTGTCGGAGTGTGCTTTTGAGGGTGTTGACACAAGGTGGCCCAGTGACTTACCCCCGGTAGGGCCTTAAAGCATTTGTAAAGCATTGAGCTCTACCCTAGAAGAGCGTTGGGTCGTCCACGAAAATCAATGTAATTATCGTAAAGGGGAGTGTTTCCCCAGCCACTTTGCTAGAAACGGGCTTAAAACGCTTTGATTACAAATGATTTAAGGCCGTATTGCATTGTTCCTTCAGAATATGCTATAGTGTCCTCTGCTATTCGATTGTCGTCAATAGATGGTAATCAGTTTCTGGCGGCGAGTGAAAAGAAATTACGTAGAATGAAAATAAGCTGCCCCCCCCCCCTTTTTTTTAGACCCGACTATAATCAATCAACAAAAAAACCTAATTCATGATTAACGTTCTATAGGACTTTGCAACGCCAAGTTCAACTACCAATGTTTGTAATATACCATGAAAACAAACTCTTCTGGATATGAAACATCCCATCACTTCATTTCGCACATCAACATGTGATGCCAACCACATGGATGGTACATTTTTTTTTGCACATCAATACTGTTTCGAATCTCAAACAATCAGTTTGGATGCATTTGCATCTGTGTTATTAAAATGCTAATAGCAGCAGAGCGTTTCTGCCACAAAAGCCATGACAGTGCAACAACAAAGGTGCATACACGATATATGTTTCTGAAATGGTTTCTGCCGCACAAAGCATCTGCCTCTACCGGAAGCATATTTTATTTCATATGTTAATCACCAAGAGCCACATCAGCTTCATTAGTATGGAGCAGTAGAAAAAAATATTTTCTCGATTTTAGCTCGATAGATCATTTATGTATGCTTGAAGGGAGCATCTGAATGAACCCAAGGATTTGCGATTCGAAAGCGATATTGAAAGAGAACTCATTCCACTTTTAGTCGGTAAACATGAAGATGATGGACCCGTTTCCAGTGAAATCAGCGCCATCGAGTTTATTTTTTACCGAAGTTGATGTGCCGAGTTTCTTACCTCTCTCAAATTGTTGAAATCCCTTGGTAATTGAAAAGGATAAAGTACTTAAATGGAATGTTCCTAGGAAGCAGCAGCAGCCGAGCTAACTTTTTCACTGCCCAACTGCCAGCCGTCGAAATCTCCCGTCGTCCGGTATCCCTTTCCTCGGAAAAGAGTCTCTGTTGTTTACGTATTCGCGGTCTGCGGAGCATATTTTCCCGCAATTCATTTTCTTAGTCTGATCCTCTTTTACTCCGCTGCGCCATCCAATTATCGGATTATTGTGGCGGCTTAGTCGAGCTTCGCTTTTTCTTTCAATTGCTTGCTTCATCCTCCTCCGGCCACCATCAGAGGCATCAGCTGCTGCTGCTCATATCAACGAAGAATGGGTCCACCCACATCCCAAATCTTCGCACAACGCTCTCATCGAGCAGACTGTGGGTCCTTTTATGGGAGACAATCTGCAACGGAGGTAGAAAATGAGATCTACGAGCTTCTAAAAATTGGGAGGCTACGAGACCGACAATTGACTTGAGCTTTCCTTTGGTCCACCGTTCTATCCTCCTCTCCTCGAACCGCTCTCCTTGTTCCGTGTAGATACAACTTGATAAGAACTGTTATTTTATTTCATAAACGTCGAGGCAGGCCGGAAGAAACGGCATTATTGCACAAGTTGGCAGCAACGGTAAACGGGATGGTAAGGATGCCCGAGGAAAGAAAATTAAGATATCCCGCCTTTCTATGGTGAGGATGCTGGTAATTGTGATGTTGAGAGAAAACCATTGAAAACCTTTAGCTACGATTGTTGGTGGGTAAGCTTGGTGAACTTTACAGTAAACACATTCTGGTTTTTCTCGTAAACATTTATAGATTAAAAATGGACCAGTGGGGCAAAACGAGCCACTCCTATATTTCATGTTAGGAGCAGTTTTGCTCAACTTTCTATTGCGTTAACAAAAAGTAGTATTTATGGCATTTTTGATCAAAACAATTACCAGTTTGGCTTTCAAACAAATTATAAAATAACGAGGAGGAGCCCTTTAGAGTTCTGCAATGCGTTAACGTAGAACTACTAACTTTTTATAAGATAGCTGTTTTCTCATTAATAATGGGGATGCACCTAAATTTATGACAATTTTTCGAAATAATATCCTCTGTTAATTCTTTCTTTGGACACTTACGACTTTATGTTATTAATGTTCTAATTTTTAACATCAATAATATTAGAATCAAAACTACATATGGTGTCGTTAAGACCTTACATTTGAAGAAAAATCATAAAAAAGTTATAGATCATTTGAAAATAAAATCGATTTATATTGAGAGTAGTTGGAATCTAATTGATCCTGCCATTTCAAACTTCAGCCCAAAATAGATTGGTGTCCGTTGGCACAGTTTGTGTTAACAACACTTGCGAAACATTGCTTGATTAGAATTAGAATTTATCTCAATTTATAATGCTAACATGAATGATATGCATCTGTTTGCTCAAGATAATAGCCCAAGTAGCACAGCACGATCATAATTAGTTGCAGCAACTTGATTATGACTTACAAAGGTACATTTATGTTTTCTCAACTTAATGGCAACATGTGTGCTACTAGGGAGGGACAAACCGGCAACAGTGGAAAATGTTCTAAATTCTCTCTCTCGTGCTATCTCAATAGGTATAGGTATGGATAGATAACGATAACAACGATCATATACGATCGGTCGTTATATTCACCACTGTCCCTCGATATCGTTGTTAATACTGGGGCAGTGGATCAGTTGATAATAAACCTTTCGCTGTGTCACTACGTGCTACATTATTAAATTAAAAACAAATTGGTTTCTAGTTCAAGTGCAATTTGGACGAGTTGACTAAGTAAATCCGAATGGTTTCTCCCACCCCGTTGTCGAACAGCACCAATTATTTGCTCCATATCTAATCTAATCTCATCTAATCTCACACTAACGCAGCCAATTCTTGAAGGCATCCTGGAAAATGATGGTTTCTTGAATACATCATTTTTCTTGTCATCGGCCAGGCCAACTGCGTGCCGCAGAGAGGATTCCAAGAAATAGAGCGATTCCAGAAAGATCTAGAATCGCTCTACTACTTTGAATCAAGGGAAGGAGGAAAGCGTGGACCTCCCGTACCAAACGCTTCCATGTAGAGTTAAATAGTGTGATAATTTGTACTTTGTCGTTGGGAGCATAGATGCTAGAAAGATTGGTTTATGCTCCTTTTGCCTGTGGATGAACTTTTGGCATTTGAACCAAAAGCCTGGCAATAATTGTCAAGGTTATAGCACCTTAATGGTGGACTAAAACTTACGGCTCAATGGTGGACTAAAACTTACGGATAAATTCGGAGCTGAAAATAGCATAAAAAATATTGTGAAGGGATGTTATAATATAAAATGAGAATAAAATGTGTATTGTCTGCATGTCTTTCGATTGTGGTCCTGCAACAATTGTAGATGGACTTGCATTATCATTGCCATGAAGGAAAAAAATTTCATACAATACTCGGAAATTCCATGGATGATCCAAAATTATATACCGTATAAAGAATACTTACATTTTTCGTGGTAGGGTAAGATTTCAGCATACTAGCTTACCGGGGTCGCGCTGCCTACATTGTGTTGGTGGGACTGCCTCCTAAGGTATAGCTGACGAGATACAGTGTTTCTTACTGAGCCGCTGTTTGAGCCGCAACTCCTTGGTGGATAGACGCTCGGCACGCACCTCCTCAACCTAGCTGAAGTCAGAAGGACAACAGTGCCCAGGATGCACTGCCAGCTAAGTACGCAACCCTTAGCTGGCGGTCTTTGTCACCTCTTGACCCGTGGAAGCATGAGGTAGGAACTTGTGAGGACCAGAGCTATGTTGCGGGGACGCACGCTCCATCACATTTGTCGACTCACCATTTTGCAGCCCGCACCAATTATTTGCTCCATATTGACCATAAACTGGCACTTATGACCAATCTTGTGGTTAATTATTCCACATTTAAATAGCATTTAATTCCTTTTTTCTTTCTTGGCAATTCGAGTTTATTGCTTAAACAATTAGCTTATTGTAGAATTAAAGCCTTTGATCGACTTTCACTGTTGTCAATTGAGAGCTTTCGACGCCAGGTATTACTTTTGAATATGTTTAATTGTGTGGAAAAAACAATCATTTATCATTTCAAACAACGACCGAATTAAACTTAAAATTAAAATTTTCCACCATAACTTCCATCGAAACTCAGACTATTTTTGATCGGCTGATATTTTCATGAGTCATTTTTTCAGCTGCAATTATTATTTACTATACAAATCTTGAATTTACTCACATTTTGATTCTTCAATGTTAACTTGCCATTTTTTTACCAATTTTTATCTTTATTTTATTTTTATTTAAAGTATTTCACAAATTTTAAGAGTATAATTTAAGAATCCTATATTCTGTGTTCTTAAAGGAACCGAATTTAAGGAGACGTGACACTTTTTGCCTGGTTCTTGTTGTTTTGTGAAAGTGGTTTTTGGTTAAATTTGATGAATAAATATTTCTGAAGCTGTGAATGAGTGTATGTGTTTATCCAATCTAACACGCACTGGCCGGCATAATCATGGAAGACATCTGTTCGCAATCTCTTCTTCTCTCTCTCTCTCTCTCTCTCTCTCTCTCTCTCTCTCTCTCTCTCTCTCTATATATATATATATATATATATATATATATATATATATATATATATATATATATATATATATATATATATATATATATATATATAAAATGAATGTTTGTTTGTTAGTGACGCGAAAACTCGCGAACGGCTGAACCAATCTTGACGGTATCTTTGGATGATTTGTTCCTTTTTATCCAACAAAGGTTTGAAGGAAAAGAAAAGTTGGAAAACATTTAAGGAAAAGTCGGAAAATTGTAAAATAAGGAATAAGGACATTTTTACATTGAAAAAATCATCAAATCTATATATATAAAAATGAATATTTGTTTGTTAGTGACGCTTAAACTCGAGAACGGCTGAGCCAATCTTGGCGGTATTTCCGTATGATTTGTACCTTTTTATCCAATATAAAAGTTGAAAAACATTTAAGGAAAAGTCGGAAAATTTAAAAATAAAAAAAATCAAATTTCGTTTTTATAAATCAAATGTTGTTTGTCAAAAATCCAGAAAAATTACGAATGATTTTGAATACAATAAATTCAAATTTCTTCACCTTCAAACTTAGTAAAGAAATACCCCCTCAAGAAATACCCAATTTCCAACAATTAGTTAATAGAACTTTTTCAATTCAGATGCCAGTGCTAAATTGTCACATTGAAAATGCACAAAATGTTGTTGTTTTGGAAAGTTTCTTCACGATATCTTACAGCACTGTAATCAACTCATGTCGGTTCGGCAAAACATCATACAAAAATCAACAATTTTTCATGCGTTTGAACTTAAAAAAAACAAGTTCAGTATCCTAACATAATACACCAATTAAAATGGCCAATTGATCACAGATTATCAACAATTTGAAATGACTGCCGATTGTCATACCTTTAGAAGCCAAAATTGAAAATACCCAAGTTCTCCAGTATGACAATTGTTTGTCACTTCCAGATTGGCAATGAAGGACATTCATGCCATTTAAAAAAGGCGATGTAAATATCGAATAGCGATTTATTGTGTTAATCTCATCTTCTCTTCTCTCTACATATATATAAAAATGAATGTTTGTTTGTTAGTGACGCTAAAACTCAAGAACCCAATTTCCAACAATCAGTTAATAGAACATCTTCAATTCAGATGCCAGTGCTAAATTGTCGCATTGAAAATGCACAAAACGTTGTTGTTTTGGATAGTTTCATTATGATATCTTACAGCATCGTAATCAACTCATGTCGGTCCGACAAGACATCATACAAAAATCAACCATTTTTCATGAACTGGAGCTTCCAAAAAAACGCCTTCAGTATCCTAACATAATACACCAATTAAAGTGGCCAATTGATAACAGATTATCAATAATATGAAATGACTACCGGTTGCCATACTTTTAGAAGCCAAAATTGAAAATATCCAAGTTCTCCAGTATGAAAATTGACTGTCCCATTCAGATTGACTAAAACAAGGGAGGACATTCCTGCAATTTAAAAAAAAAACAATGTTAATATAGAATACCGATTTATTGTGTGAAACGATTTTAAAGATATTGCAAGCAATACATTAATGTTAGACGGAACGAAGTCCGTTGGGTCAGCTAGTACTATTTTAAATAACAATCAAAAGTAGCTTTGATCCGGGAGTTAAAAATTGCTAGGCCTATTGCAGATACAGTAACCCATTTCAGAATGTCTGGAGAGTCACGCCCATTCCGAGGTTACTTTCACTGGTCAGGTCTCACCATATTGCGCTGGTCCGCTATAAGACTCACTCCTCCGGAATTGCTTTGTTTCCATCGTCTTCTTTGTTTGTTGAACTTTCTGTCCTCGTTAGCAGTGTTGTATTTGGGTGTTCTAGTTTGTTTGTTCTCCTTTCCGTTGTATTACCTAAACTTATTTAAAACATTATTATAAGAGAAGTCACACAATAAAAAAGCTATTCTATTGGCTTTGATGGAATTTCAGTAATTGAGCTGGGATGATGTTTCATATATCCATTGGCATTGCTTCATGTTATGGTGAAATGAAGAAATGGACAGATCACTCTTTGTTTGTTTTTGGTTCCCTGCTTCCTTGTTCCCTGTTTGTTATGAGTCGTGTGAGCGTTAATATTCTTCTTTGCAATCCGCTTGTTTCCAAACTCTTCATCCTTTAATCATCATCATCTTCTTCTTCTTCTGCCTTACCTATTATTTTATAAATATCCTAGGCTGTTTTTTTTCATAGTTTTTACATCTTTCGTCTTTCTCAAATCTAGTAAATTCCTCTTTTTGTATATTTGGTACCTTGTTTTTGTCTTCCTTAATTAAATCGTTCCATGTTGTTGCAGATAATTTTTTTTTCTAATATCTGTTTCACCAAATCTTTCCTGCTATTTTTAGTGGGTGGCCGGTCTTCTCTGTACGTATAGCTTATTCTCATTAGTCGACCTTTTTTAACTCCAATCTTACCATATAATAACCTTGATAATGTTAGTCCTTCTTATTCTACTAAATTTTAACATTTTTGACTTCTCTCCCCATTATATTTTAACATTTTTTTTAGGATTTACATTTCTTATTGACCTTATATTTCTTTTTACTAATGCCGCTGCTTTATGGCCGTAAGTCAAATGGTGGTTTATATCTCTCTAATTGTTCCCTCACGTTTCTACTCCTTAATGCTAATTTTCATCTATTCCTTGTTGTTTTTGGTCTGTTTAATGTATCTTATACATATGTTCTGGGTTCACCTTTAGCTCACTCGGTAAAGGCACGATTACAAAGCAACACCATGCTGGAAGTGGCTGGGTTCGATTGCCGGTCTAGTCTAGGAATTTTTCGTTAAGGAAAATTTCTTAACTCCCTGGGCATAAGGTATGGTACACTCCATCTAGTGAAGCACCATACTGCAAAAAATGAGCGTTGTAGGTTAACGTTTACCCCGTGCTTGGAATAGGGTCTCGGGGTGCTTAAGTCGTTACCTACCCTAGTCGCTACCTACCCTAGCAGTCGAGTTATTAGTACGAGACACTGAAGAAGTCTGCACATTGTAGACGAAATACGCGTATCTGTCGAAGATAAGCAAAGGTAGTTGGAATTAAATGGAAGATACTAATTCTTCTTCTAATTTCTAGCTACCCTAGTATTTATTTCCCATCTAGGGGATTTAGGAGTGTGAATAGACAGTTCGTTAGAACCATTTAAGCTACCGGTAGTATATGAGCACGATCAAGTGCACATTCTTTTGCCAGTCAAGGTGATGGATTCGTTCCTGCCTTGACCTTCTCCGCATGGGGATGCTTGGCAAAAGATTGTGTGCTTGTTTCAAAACACTACCTCACATTGCCCTCCGCTCAATTTCAAAAACTACTTCTATTCAATTTTCACAGCCTACCGTGCGCTAACGGAACTATCAATACTTTCTCTTAACAACTTTGTTCTAGCAAAAAAAAAAGTGCTGTCTACTCCTAGAGCCTCATGGTGATGAGAAAGTATTTCCTTCTCAAACAACATCATCATTATAAATCGTTACTCCGCGTATGGGAGAATACAAAGAAAGACTATATCAGAGTAAAAATAAAAGTGTTTTCCTCTTCATGTGATGCCGTTTTGCTGTGCACTCCAATAATGCACAATTGTACTCGCCGTTGATGCTTTTATTCTTTTCGAGGTAGTCCATGAAGAGTATGCCATGAAAATCCCAAGAAACAAAGCGCAAATCTTTCCGACCCATTGAGCCTCCCTAGACCGCTTTGGAACACTCTTGCCGACTTCAGTCCATTGTCGGGTACTCATTCTGTTCGCTGTTGTATAATACCCAGACAACCACAAGTCGTATAACATTGTTCAAATAGTATCGTATAATCCTATATTGTTATTCAAAATCGCAATTAGTTGTGGCCTTAATCGTATTATGTTTAAGTTACATCGTAAAGAGTGCAAATTTTCGACTTCTGTACGATGTGTCATTTATTCATCGTACTGCGTCACAAACTAAGTCGGATATACATCGCTAACCTTCTAAAATCGAATTTGTTATTACATATACAATCGCATACGATATCAAATCAATTCGTTTAAGAAAAAAAATGAAATTAGCACATATATGGCCTCCACTTTTGCACGTATAAGCTATATTTTTGCATTCTATACGATTTGTTTACTTACATATATGTTTGTATATCATAAAAACAACTTTCAATATACGTGCATTTTGGTTGTCTGGGTAGTGGATCCAGGTTTCATTAAAAGTTACCAGTCGATGCCAAAAAAGTTATTTCTTCCCTAGGGCCTTTTGTACTATTTTCATAATACACTTGTTTCTTTCGATTGATTTTCTTTGACGATTTGATATTCTGTCCTGTGCTATTTTTCCCATCCTTTGGATTTAATAATTCTTTGAATTGAATCTGAATGAAACCATTCTTGTTGCATTGAAATATTTTTTTTTCTAGTAATTCGAACTCTGATGTGTGTATAGGGTTGTACATGTTTTCACATTTACCCTTCCTTTCTTAACATAAGCTGCGTTTCATCTCTTTTTAGTTTTGCTCTCACTGTTTCTATGAGAACGTTTTGATACATTCCAATAATCCTTTCGGTAGTTATTCGAACATTTCGTAGTTTGAATAGAGTGCACTTAATTATTGCTCACTGCCCATAAATAGCTACAATCGGTTCTCTTACTTTTATTCTATGGTTTTTTGGAGATCTCCCAACTAACTCTCTTAGTAATCTTTAGTTTCTCAATGTCTAAACCTTGAATCTTTTCGTATCCTCAATTTTTGTTGTTACATCATTTTTTTCTGCTTGGTCATTTAATTCTTTATTCATTTGACTCTCTTTTACCTGCTTATAATTTTAGGACTTGGAAGGGAATCTTCTCACAAATGAGTGCGTGTGGAATCAGTACTTCGAAGAGCATCGAAGAGACGTTAAATTTAGGTGGAACGGTAATGGATCTAGGAACACAAGCGGAAGATAATAGGTTTCTGACTTCTGCTTTTCAAAAAATCAAAAATCAAATTAATTGGTTGGAAAACAACAAGTGCAAGATAACCTTACAATTTAAAACTCAGACTTGAAACGTATTCGCTCTAAACCCGTTTGTCATGCTTCATGCTAAATTATAGAAATGGTTGCCTCAATGACATTAATATTTTCGAAAAAATGTGCTTTGCCCTCCCCCCTTCCTCCTGCGCGGGCTGTACCATACTCTCTCTGCATTTAAATTGTTTTCTCTAGTACACGTTTCCAACCGAACGAGTTTTTATTTTTTTTACGGCAATAAGAATGCGTTCAGCGTTTCGTCTAAGTAATGAAAATCCTAAATTTGGAGTCTTACTTTTTCCATGAGCAGAATTTGAAGTTTACCTTATATTTATCCGAACACACACCGCCCCAGACCAAGAACCAAGAATCGGCGATAATTTCAGCTCATTTTCCAACGTGTTCTCTTGCTAAGGTTATGCATGGCATTCGAGAAGGGAGAGAAAACAGAGCCAAACACAAAAGCCGCACCGAGGAAAATTATGCTCCAACAAAACGGTGAACAATTACAAACGGAATGAAGATTAAGTTTTCTTCCGGGACCTATAATGTTCCGGCATCGTTCGAAAATGGAATGGCAAGAAGGCTTGAAGGAAGCCGACGAGCAACACGCTTCCCTCCCCATGCCCCGTGCTTATCGTTAAATTGTCACCGTCTTGTGGTCAGAAAATGCGCGGATGAAATGCTCGTTACCGTCATTGTAGAACAGCAAAAAGCGGCAATTTGCACAAAAATTAAATTAACTCATTTGGTGGCGCATTTAATCGGAAGGTTGTTTTTTGCTCTTTGATGTCTCGTTACCTGGCTATTGTGTGAGGTAAAATAATAAAACACGGACAAGCAGTTTAAACAAGAAGAAACAGAAAATAAGAAGAAAGATTAATAATTTTCATTTAGTTCCAACTAACTTCATTGCTTATCTTGACAGATTTGCGTATTTTGTCTACAATGTGCAGTGGAGTATTAGTACACGACTCTGAAGAAATGTGCACATTGTAGACGACATACGCGGAAATTACTAATTCTTCTTCTCATTTTCTAGTTACAGGTCCTTTTGTCTGTCAAGGTGGCGTATTCGTCACTGCCTTGATCTACTTTGCATTGGGGACGTAAGGCAAAGGAATGTATCTCGGTTCGAGTACTATATCATATTTTTTTTAATTAATCATATATTTGTACAGGCTCAATCGAATCAACTTTACAGAGCCAAATTTTCATACTTTTATACATCATTTATCTTAAAACTAAGGTTAGGAGTTAGGAATTACAAATTACGGATGGGAAAGAGGGTGGGAATTTAAAGTATGGTTTACATAACACAATAAATTTAAATTCTAAATTATTGAAACACTTATAACTATACAATTTATGGTTTTCTTTTGACTTGAACATTTTTTGAAAAAGAAAAAAAAACCCACACACATACACAGATAAAAAAAAAAAGTAAACATACAGGTTAAACTAACTACAATCTAAGGCTAATGTTAGTCAAAAACACATAAATGAGTTTCATGTACTCCAAATCACGTACAGCCAAAATATCTCAAATTGGCACATTGGATTGTCTATCTCGAGCCCGAAGGGAATCACAAAGCTCCAATCTGACTCCACGATGTTCAACACAAGACCAAATAACGTGATCTGCGTCCTGATCCTTGTCCACACTCACAGAGATTGCTGTCGCTCAGCCCAACCCGGTACAAATGAGCGTTCAAAGAATAATGATTGGACATGAGGCGAGACATGACACGAATGAAGTCTCGACCCACATCCATCCCCCTAAACCAAGATTTCTTCGACACCTTTGGGATGATAGAATGTTGCCATCGCCCCAAATCTCCTTTACTCAATTTATACTGCCAGCTGACGAGTGACTGTTGACGAAAAATAGGAAAAAAATCGTTGAAGGCGATTTGTCGATCACAAATATCGCCTTCCATAGCGCCCACCTTTGCAAGTGAGTCCGCTTTCTCATTGCCCGGAATTGAACAATGAGATGGGACCCATACAAAGGTGATGATAAAATAACGCGAAGATAAAGCACTTAGAAGCTCCTGTATTTTCATGAGAAAAAACGAGGAGTGCTTTTCCGGCCTCTATGAGCGAATAGCCTCTATAGAACTGAGACTATCCGTGAAAATGAAGTACTGATCCGGTGTTAGTGAGGCAACAGTTTCTAGTGAAAAATGTATTGCCGCTAATTCAGCGACATATACGGCACAAGGAGCTTGAAGTTTACGGTTGGCGCTATAAATTTCATTAAATATACCCAAGCCTGCTGACTCCTCTATCAAAGATCCGTCAGTGAAGGACGATTAAGTGGAATCAACTTGGGCAAACTTTGCAGCAAAAATCACCGGAGCAATCATAGGACGATGATGCTCTGGGATTCCACGAAGCTCCTGCTTCATGGATAAATCAAAATGAACCGAATTGTCGAAATCGAAGAAGCAAACACGATTGGAAATGTTCGGCGAAGAGCTGACATCCTGTGTTATGTACAAATGGTACAAGGTCATGAAGCGGGTTTGAGGATTCAACTCAAGAAGCTTCTCAAAATTTTCGATCACCTGGGGGTTCATAACTTCACACCTGGTGAGGAGCCGGAGAGATAATTTTGAAAGCCGATCCGAGAGTGGCAATATGCCAGCCAGCACTTCAAGACTCATGGTGTGAGTCGAGTGCATGCAACCTAACGCGATACGAAGACACCGATACTGAATACGTTCCAGTTTAATGAAGTGCGACCGAGCCGCTGACTGAAAACAAAAACTACCGTATTCCATAACCGACAAAATCGTTGTGCGGTACAACGATAGAAGATCTTGTGGATGCGCTCCCCACCAGGTCCCGGTAATTGTGCAGAGAAAGTTGATCCTTGGCTGGTACTTTCGCTTCAGATACTCAATATGGGATCTCCAGGTGCACTTTGAATCGAACCAGACCCCAAGATATTTAAATGACATAGAATGAGTTATCGGCTTACCCCAAATTTGAAGCTTCGGTTGTGCAGGGTTATGCTCCTAGAAAAAACTACCATTTCAGTTTTCTCCGTAGAGAATTCGATACCTAGCTCTAGAGCCCAAGTAGACAAATTGTCTAAGGTATCCTGTAAGGGTCCTTGCAGATCGATCCCATTGGATCCCGTGACAGACACTACGCCGTCATCTGCAAGTTGTCTCAGCGTACAGTTGTCACTTAGACAACCGTCAATGTCTTTGACATAAAAATTATACAAATTTAAACATGATCTCTGGGGGAGACCCATGTAGCTAAATCGGGAAGCTGTCAGTCGTTCGTTCCCTTACTCCTACGGAAACCATATTGAGTATCTGAAAGCAGGTTGATCGTCTCAACCCATTTGTCCAGGCGGAAGAGGATCATTTTCTCCAATAACTTTCGAATACAAGATAACATCGCGATGGGGCGATAGGAGTTGTGATCGAACGCGGGCTTACCAGGATTTTGAAGGGTAATAACTCTCACCCGTCTCCAATCATCCGATACAATGTTGAGTTCCACAAACTGATTAAACAAGTGCATCACGCGCCTTTCAGCGACGTCTGGGAGGTTCTTAAGCAAGTTGAACTTGATCCTATCAGCTCCTGGAGCCGTATTACCTCACGAAAGGAGTGCGAGAGAGAGAGTTCTACCATTAAAAAAGGTTGACTGATCTCATCTATTGAATTCGTGGTTTCGCGAGGATTTATCCGTGCCGGCGCAGAATCTGGACAAACTTTTCGCGCGAACTTGAGGATCCATTGGTCCGAGTACTCTTCGTTCTCGTAGCTCGTAGTTCGGTTACTCATTCTTCGCACCGTGTTCCAAAGAGTATTAATCGACTTCTCGCGCAATAGCTCGTCCACGAATCTTCGCCAGTATCCACGTTTCTAGGTCTTGATAAGGCTCTTAAGTTAGCGTTCAAGAGCCGCGATACTTCGAAGTGCTCAGGTGTTCTACGTCTACGGAAAACTTTAACAAGTCGGACTTTTTACAGTAAACCTCGGTGCATTGCTGATCCCACCATGGAGAAGGAGGTTTCCTGCAAAATGACTTCTCTGGAACTGGTCGTGTTTGAACTTGAAGCATGCTGTCTAAGATAAGGTTGGAGAGGAAGTTATATTCTTCCAGCGGTGGAAGTTCTTCTACCGTCGTTACGGCTTCATCTACTGCTGTCCTGAACCTTTTCCAATCGATGTAACGGGTAAGATCATACGCGACGTTAATGGATTCCGATGGATTGATCCCGGTGGCAATCGAAATTTGTATAGGCAAGTGATCACTACCGTGGGGATCTTGAATCACATTCCATGTGCAATCCAACATATTGAATTCGAACTGACTGTGAGGTCTAATTTACTGCCAACTGAGGATGGACCAGCCAAACGCGTTACTTCGTCATTGTTAAGAACTGTCACATTGAAGTTGTCACAGAGGTCATATATCAAAGAAGACCGGTTGTCGTCGTACAGTTATCCCCAGCCTGTACCGTGGGAGTTAAAATCTCTCACAACCAATCGTGGATTAGGAAGGATTTTTTTGATTTTGACATTGCTTAATTAGTACGCAAACGGTAACAACCTTTTTCAAAACCTCCGTTTTGTACTATGCCACCTTGTTCTCGATGAATACCAACGGAAGCTTCCCTCGTTTGTAAACCGCACCCATACCATTACTGATGCTACACTTTGGAACCGAGAAATGTTGATTGGTGATGCAGGAATACACGCCCTCGTTGTCGCCCCGTTGTAGACCACTTTGTGCATTGTTAAGCGGTTCAAAATGAAGTCGTGACCAGCGTGCTGAAAGAGTATTTCACGGGTTTGATAGTTCGTTGCGTACTTACCGTACTTGGCCGACTGGACCTCACGCGTTCCGCGATCGCAGGTTTCGATTCGCGAATTTACGATATCGATCCAAAAAACAACTATGACAGACAGTCAACATCACGTTTATTCTTTATACATAAACCTAAAGCTGACATTTATACTTGTACAGAATATGGACATGATGCATATCTACACAATCATGAAAAATTTTAGTGAACATTTATGAACACCGTGCAAATGTTGTGTCCAAGATTGATAAAAATATCCGCGTGTAATTTTCGATTTGTGTGTCAAAAACCAAGAAATTTCTCAATTTTCATGTTCGTGAACGATAAAATATTTCAGAACCAACAAGCGCGCATTCAGTAGCCGAACTACTCGTTCAAGAATTAAGCAACCCACCACCAGATGTCATCGTTCCAGCAATGAATAGACCACCATAGGGGAGGCATATTAGCCCCACTGCGTGGAGAACTCGAGGCACATACAGCGATTCAAAGGCGATTGGTTCGAAGCCAACGATCATCCAAAGACACAGTCAATAGCCTGGTGATCCTGAAAGACTACGGTCGTACTGCCGAATTAAAAAGTCAAATTAAAGCCAACGTTATGCCTTGTTCAGACTACAGAATTGTAACATAATACAAGGGTGTTTAAAAAGTATCTACAAGGAAAATGTCATTAAGAAAGCCTTTTATTATTTTACAACGCTATAGTATGAACAAAGCATTACGGTAGTTTAGAGAAGATCGAGTGGAAGACATGTTGGACCATTGGGTATCCACACAGATAAAAAGAAACATTGACTTTTCTGCGTTATCTAGTGCACATAAAGGGAATGCTAGATTAGGCAGAAAATAATGGGATACTTTATGTAAATTTAAGCCAGATAACGCCTTAGTCAAGCCTGTTGTATGTAAGATTGCAAATATTGTTGTATTGCCTACCAAAGACTACAACCAATTGCGTTGTTTACGCCTCCTTTGGCTTGAAATTAAACGAGGGGAAATTTTACGCGCTTGTTAAAATTAATTATATTTTTCTGTGCAGGTAATAAGCTTCATCAAAATAAAACCTTCCCTTAGTTCAGTCGGTAAAGGCGCAGCTACAAAGCAAAACCATGCTGGAGGTGGCTGGGTTCGATTTCTAGTCTGGTCTAGGAAATTTTCGTTAAGGAAAATTACTCGATTTCCTGGGCATATGGTATGATTGCACTTACCACACAATCATACTAATGCAAAAATGGTACCTGGCATTGAAAGCTCCCAATTAATAACTAAGGAAGTGCATTTCTCTTATCTAATCTAATCTTACACTAACGCAGCCAATTCTTGAAGGCATCCTGGAAAATGATGGTTTCTTGAATACATCATCTTTCTTGTCATCGGCCAGGCCAACTGCGTAGTATGTGCCGCAGAGAGGATTCCAAGAAAAAGAGGGAATCAAGGGAAGGAAGAAAGCGTGGACCTCCCGTACCAAACGCTTCCATGTAGAGTTAAACAGTGTGATAATTTGTACTTTATCGTTGGGAGCATAGATGCTAGAAAGATTGGTTTATGCTCCTTTTGCCTGTGGGTGAACTTTTGGCATTTGAACCAAAAGAATGGCAATAATTGCCAAGGTTATAGCGCCTTATCTCGCTCAATGGTGGACTAAAGCTTACTAAAAATATTGTGAAGGGATGTTATAATATAAAATTAGAATAAAATGTGTACTGTCTGCATGTCTTTCGATTGTGGTCCTTCAGGAATATCATTGGCATTCATGGCATTATCATTGCCATGAAGGAAAAAAAATTAAAATTTTCATACAATACTCGGAAATTCCATGGATGATCCAAAATTGTATACCGTATAAAGAATACTTACATTTTTCGTGGTAGGGTAAGATTTCAGCATACTAGCTTACCGGGGTCGCGCTGCCTACATTGCGTTGGTGGGACTGCCTCCTAAGGTATAGCTGACGAGATACAGCGTTTCTCACTCAGCCGCTGTTTGAGTGGACAGACTTCTTGGTGGACAGACGCTCGGCACGCACCTCCTCGATCTAGCTGAAGTCAGAAGGACAACAGTGCCCAGGCTGCACTACCAGCTTAGTACGCAACCCTTAGCTGGCGGTCTTTGTCATCTGTTGACCCGTGGAAGCATGCGGTAGGAACTTGTGAGGACCAGAGCTATGTTGCGGGGACGCACGCTCCATCACATTTGTCCACTCACCATTTTGCAGCCCTAATAATTAAGGAAGTGCATTTAGAACACTAAATTGAGAGCAAGCAATAAGCGCATTGTGAAAACAATAAGCTTGAAATTCTAAAAGAAGAAGACAAAATAAGACCCCGAACCAGACTCGACTATTGTCTAATAAAATATAGACGTCTATCCGCCATCTTCAATTCTCCATCGTGCCCACAGGACCTCAAGTTTTACCGTAAAACTGATGAAAGGAGCCTGACTCTACAGAATCGACCACGTCAAATGCCAGGAGACCCCCCCCCCTCCTTATTATACGGTGTCATCGATCCAGGTAATCCGACTTACCTTTGTACTCTTGCAGTCCGTCAACACCCTTAAAAGACGTACGGGTCATGTTGAGGGTCCACCGAAGCTGCAGCTTAATCCGCCGAAAGCCTACATGGAAGCGTTTGGTACGGGAGGTCCACGCTTTCTTCCTTCCCGACTAAAGTGTAGAGAACGTCTTACCTTGACCCATGAGGACTAGCGCAATTTTACACGTTCATGTGAACTCTCATTTAAATTAGTTAAAAAGGGAGATCGTTTCACTTTATTTTCACAGAATAGTGTAAACATACACACTAATTTTTTTTCGCCAAATCTCGGCAACCAAATTACCGAGATGGGCACCGCTGAGTTCTCGGCAATCATCTCGGCAATAAGCAAATTTGCCGGGGATCTCGGCAATAAACAAATTCACTGCTGTCATTTTTTGCCGAACATCTCAGTAAACATAATAACTGACTGCTCGGCTAATCAGTGCTGAATTTCGGCAATTTTGGTTATTTGATTTATTTGGGGTGGACAAAAAAATGTATTGTGATAGAAGGTGGGTAACTAACGAATTTCTGTGCTGGCATTTTCATTTCATATATTTATTTCATACCGTATATTCTTAACAGAACTAAAGGAATTAATGAATCCTAATGGATTCATCGCAAAAAAATGGTCATGTTCAATTTATGTTCAGAGAAAATTAACAAACTTGTTACCAGTGGTGCTCAATTTCTCTACTTTTAAACAAGCTGCAGAGAAAAAGCCATAGAACAGTTTGTCGGATGGAGAACATGAAACACTATACACGGTGAACACCTTGCATAGAAGGATAAACGCCTGCAGAACATCGGAACCTGTCTTGATGAACACGTTCTTCCATGCAACGTAGCACTCCCCTTCTTCAAATTCTTCCCCGACAATTATCAGTTGGGGAATAGCTGGCGTAGGCATATTCGTCTCGGTCTGCAAATATAAGATATACATAATTACGTTTACTATTTAGGGTAAAAGGCGGGTTTAGAATTTGTGACAGTACGTGTAATAGGAGGGGGTAAAATGCAAAAAAAAAACGGGACTAATCAAGGTCTTACATTAATCCACTGGATTACACCATGGAGCGGGTTCATCTTTTTCAGGTTCTGATCGTCTTCTCGCGCTCGTTTTACCCCACGGGATGGGTTTTTTTTGCCGCACGACTGCCAGGGCTCGTATAAAATCATTTTTGATGAAGCGAAACACGTCACAATAACTATAGGTTGTAGTAAAAATTTAATTAAATATGAAAGCGTTTGTTAACGTTTCGCTAATATACATGCTGTTAAACGGAAATTCTAACGAATTAAAGGTGTATTTGAAACTGTGCCGGTTTAAAACACGTGCAATTAAAAAAAAGAAAAAAAATGGGTTCTGCTCCTTGATAAGGACGCCCCCTTATTTCCGTAAATTATTATCAATTAAAATTGAAAATTTTCTACACTAGTTTTGACAGTAAGCCAAAAAAAATTTTGGCTGACAGTACAAACCAGCGCCGAACATTTTCAATTAACTATTTTTGATCTCAGCAAACTGTAGTTAGTCAACTTTCAGCCCAGATTATATTCAGAAAGGCATTTTATTTTCCACTTACATACATTGTAAATATGATTTCGCAAACTTCATCACGTAAAACATTCTTGCGCTTAATTCAATAAAAATGCAGGTGGTTGCACAGCATGCCTGCTTGGCTACGTTGTTGTTTATTCTTTTCTCTATCACCCAGAAGGTGCCGCATGTTTTGAATATTCTACCTCTTCCTAACGCAAAACAAAGTGTCACCTTGATGAGGTGCTTATTTTCACATTTCCTTCAATCAACGTTCCTTCTCTCGACAACAACGTTGCTACTCGACTGAGCAGAGCAGTAGGACGTTGTTTGCCACGCAGAAACTCAATCCCGAAACAGAAGATATGAAAATTAATATTATAATAAGCACAACGCACCTGCTCCATGGCATTGGTTGGATTCGCTCTGCTCAAGTCGATACAATCTCGCTCGTGAGATGGCCAGGCCCTGGCAAGCAACTGGTAATCAAATATTTGGCAGTTTGGGGCAAAGCAGTGTTTTCGATGGAAGGTAGTAAGTGTGGAGTAGCGCAAAGCAATCGAAAAGTGACCCAACATGTGGGACACGTAGCGGCAACCTGTTTTTTTTTGTATTTTGCTCCGTCCAAAACTGTCCCCGTTGGCTCGAAAGTCAGTGCCTACATCGTAGGTAGATAAATGCTTTCAGGGAGGCAGATGGTTGGTTTTTTGTAGCATTCACTGCAAGTTCTTATTTTTTACGACTGTTGCCTTCCCTCCAGCAGAACATACAACCACCAGGATAAAAGTGCAATTTTCGAAGAGATTGCCCATGCGAAAGCTTCTTTTGTTGGCACCTGCCGCCTTAGCCACAGCAATCTGGACAATTGGTTGGCCTTAGATGGAAATGATGTGATAATTATCGCTCCAATTAAGATGAAGGCCCAGATGTTTTTCTTTAAGACTATCGCTTACCTTCTGCCGGGCATTTGTTTCTACAATAGAAGCACAAACAAGCAGCTGACAGGAGTAGATTTATATGGCGTGAAACAGGCGTCTTTATTCACGGCATTTCAAGCTTATTGCTTTCACAATAAGCTTACTGCTTGGTTTTGATTCCTTGTTTTTTAAATTTACCTCCACAATTATTCATTGAGAACTTTCGATGCCAGTACCATTTTTGCATTTGTATGAACGCAAATACAATCATACTCTAAGCTCAGGAGTTAAAAATACTAGTCCAGACTGGGAATCGAACCTATCTACACTGATAGGCAAAATAAAGTGCCCACCTCATCGTTTTTTTCAATTTCTCTGATTTACTTGGTTCAAATTGAAGTAAACACACTGTATTTTTTTATTATGTTATTTTTTATATTCATTTTAAGTTTCACTAATGGAATACTGCAAAAAAAAGGAGTTTTACTTGAAGAAAAAAAAAACAAATTGTGTTGAAAAAAAAAACAGTGACAAAATAAAGTGCCCACTTCATTTAGGCTACAGAACATAAATTAAAGTAAAATAAAAGCATTTCAATAATTGATGTGTCCTCCTTTGGCCTTCAGGACCTCCTGCAGGCGCTTCGACATGCTCTCGACCAGGTTCTTTAGGTGCGGTGGATCTAGCTCTTCCTAGGCGCGCTCCAGGGCTTCAAAATATTATTTTTATTGGTAACACCAGTTTTGTCAACCCTGGCATCGATTAATCGCCCACAAAATCTCTATGTGATTGAGGACGGGCTTTGTGGAGGCCATTCCAGTGGTTTGATCCGACAACACCGGAAGAAAGACTTGGTCTACTTGGCAGTATGCTTTGGGTCGTTGTCCTGCTGGAATACGAACTTCTCTTCAAGGCCCGTCTGGATCAGCGAAACCTCAAGATTTTCTCGCAGGATGTTGATGTAAGAATCTGCCGTCATTATCCCGTCGATTTTCACAATGCTTCCCACTCCACCCCACGAAAAACACCCCCAGACCATCACATTTCCTCCTCCATGCTTCATCGTGCCTTGGATGTGGCGCTCCTGATGCTCCTCTCCCGATCTGCACCAAACACGAACCCGCCGCTTTCGGTTAAACAGCTCGAATTTGGATTCGTCCGTCCAGAGAACCGTTTTCCAGAACTCTAGGGGCTTATCAGCATGCTCCTTAGCAAACTTAAGCCGTTTGGCTTTGTTTGCCTTGCTGATAAATGGGCGCTTCCGGGCAAGTTTGCTATTCAACCCCTGTGCTACGAGACGGCGACGAACAGTTCGACCGGAAACTGATAACTGAAGGGTTTCCTGGATCTCGCGGACAGTTACCTTCGGGTTCTTCTTGACTTCGCGCATGATCTTGGTGTCCGTTTTCCGCTTCCTGCCGCTGCCAGGGCGATCCACCACTGATCCAAACGTTTTAAGCTTCAGAAGAATCTTGCCAACCGCTGCCTTACTGATACTGTACTTTTTAGCGACAGCCCGGTGCGATTCACCGTTTTGCACATCACGAACGACCAATTTTCGGATACACAAGGGAATTGCTTTCGAAAGCACTGCGTTCTCCATTTTTTTCAATTGAATCAAATGCGATCACGTATACAAATGCACCAGGTTGAGCCGTTTGCTTCAAAACATGTCAAAATATCAAAACATAAACAATCGAGGGGTCTTCCAATGGAAACTTATCGAAAACATATCGATTTTTGAAGTGGGCACTTTATTTTGTCACTGTTTTTTTTTCAACACAAATTGATTTTTTTTTCTTTAAGTAAAACTCCTTTTTTCCAGTATTTCAAAAATGAAACTTAAAAAGAATATAAAAAAAAATAAGAAAAAAACTACACTGTGTTTACTTCAATTTGAACCAAGTAAATAATAGAAATTGAAAAAACGATGAGGTGGGCACTTTATTTTGCCTATCAGTGTAGCTCCAGCGTGGTGTTGCTTTGGAGCTGTGCCTGTTGTTGATTGATGACGAATTCGTGTTTGATCCAGTTCCAAACTGGATCGGGTATCAGAATTGGGTTGACTTGTTGTGTATCAAACATCAGTGTCTATGTGTTTTTCTGTAACTACTATCGGATTGATTTGCACTGACAATAAGTTCGGATATCGCAGGTTGGAGCCAGTTCCAACCCAGGTTCAAAAACGAAGTCGATATGAGTCAGACTGACTTTTTTGCGCATATTTTGTTTAAAATTGTCTCGTTAATGCCAAAAATGCGTTCATTCTGAAATGGAAGACAGTAAATGAATAATTTTAATTTTTACTAAAAATTTTGTGCTTTCAACATTTATTTGACACAAAGCTCAACATGAATCGAAGCTCAACTAAAAAATGCAAGAATCGCTGTCTAGAACTACTATCACTAAAGTAAACAAAAAGTCTGGTCAAACTGTTGAAAATGCATAGCATTATAAGTAACGGTTCCTTCTGGTCATAATCGATGCCTTGAAACTTCCTCATTAAGAAATCAGTGTGCCTTAAAATACGGAAATTGACATCAATGTTGGTTTGAGTAAGAATACTAGGTGAGTCGATACTACCGATTAACCCTTTTGTACGAAAAACACTCTCTCAATTTATCGTCAGCTGGTGTCCATACTATGAAGATGAAAGTGATTTAAGTATGCCGGTAAATTCGTGATCGGATCGCTTCTGTTAAATTTTATTACTTAATTTATTAAAAATTCTAGATATATATTCCTGGATTCGATTGATTTTTGCTATCACAAATGAATAGTGTTCTTTTAAGAAGAGTTGTGTGTGGAGATGAGTATCAAAGTTCTTAATTACGGATACTCTCTCCACATGATTACTGCAAAAAAAAAAATCCCCATTGTGCTTAAAGCCTGGCCGTGTTAAATTGCGTACACTTTTCTTTCAGTGTAGATTTTGAATTATTTCAGGGATCGCTGAATCTTTTCACTTTTATGACAGCTGAAACCATCAACTTTATTGCGTGGTGAAACATGTTTACATTCTTGTTATACTCAGTAAAATCTTTTTGTAATGTGGCTCACAAAGTTGGGAAGTCAAAATCATACGTACAAAAAGTGAAGAAGAGGTACTGAAGGCATACAAATTGAAAAAGGTGCCCAACCGTGATAACAAGCAACATTTCACTGCCAAAAGGTGTGCTAAGAAGCTTTACACCAAAGTTTTGCAAACATTTTCTTGTATCATAATGAACGCCGAAACATACGTACTCGAAAACTATAAACAGCTATCGGGTCTGGCTTTTTATACCGCAATGCAAAGAAACGCCGTTGCCAAGCCTTTCCGGACAACGAAGGTGTCCAAATTCTCGAAAAAGTATTCGATTTGGCTGGCCATAAGTAGTTGTGCCCGAAAATTTAGAAGTTTCATCCCTCCGGCACTATTAATAAGGATGTGTACGAGATAGAATGTCTGCAAAAGTGGTTGCTACCGTTTATCAGAAACCACGCCTCTCCAGCTCTGTGTTGACCTGATTTGACCTCTTGTCACTATGCAAAATCCGTCTTGGAATGGTATAAGGAACAAGAAGTCAAATACGTGCCAAAACAGCCAATCCACCATACTGTACAGAACTTCTCCCAATAGAGAAGTACTGGGCTCTAGCTAAGCGGAAACTCTTTGAAACTGAGAAGAAAGCAAATAGTACCGATGATTTCAAGAGACGATGGAGAATCGTCACGGCGGGCGTATCTGAGGATACCGTACGGAATCTGTACCAAGCATTTAAAAAATCGGTTCACTTAGCGCTAATTTTCACTCACACGCATAAACATTCAGAAGTGAGCGTAACCACGTTTAATTATTCCGATTCTGTTCATTACTATTCTGTTTTCATTCTATTCGTAGAAAACAGAATTGAGCAGAACTGGCAGCTGATCGTACAGTGAATGAATCGGACGGTAGCAATGTGGACGATTTCTCATTTCCTATGTTTTACCCGCTCAATCATTAACGATTGCATTCAGTTGGATTCAGCTGAGCGAGATGGATTGAATCCAGTATTTCAAATAAACACAGCTACATATTTTCAGTCGTCACTGTCTTGGATCTACAATCTATTCTGAAAATTTCACTATTGCATGAGGATGTTAAAACATGTTTTAAGTCCATCCTGACTGCCACCTATCGACATGTTTAAAAACAACTAGTAAACACACTATTTCCAAACAGCCCAAAATATAACAATTTTGACACACATCGAACCGTGCGCTCGTTCCATGTACTCGTGTAAATACAAATCTTCTGCTTATATAAGCTGCTCTGCTCGTTCAACAGTCATTCGCGATCCATACATAGCATTATGACTGATATTTATATGGCAATGATTTTTTTTCTGTGTAGACAAAAGACAACATAGGATAATTATTTGTAACTGCAACGCATAAATCTGGTGTAAGTCGATTGCAACCAAGTGAATAAGTGTTTTTGAATTACTGTTTTCAAATTTAAACAGCGGATCACTATCGGTAATTCGGATTTCTCCACATCGTGAATCTACTCAAGTTACATTCATTCAGAAAGTTTTGAAGCTTCGCTATTTTTTTTAAAACACAGATTATCCATTAAAGCTGAAACTAACGAACTTAGAACGCTTTTCATTTGTCTTTGTTTATGATGAATACATATTTTTATGAACTACAATCCTAGTCTGAAAGTTTTCACAACAAAATGATTTAAAAAAAAAAACAATTATGAGATAATTTGACATTTCATATTTTTGGTTCCTTACGATTCTAGTCTCTTTAAACCCATGTTTTGTAATGTTGGACTATTAAATTATTGATAAGTCAACAATTTTTTTTCATAATGTGTATCTTCCTCTCCATCGTATAAAGTACGCTTGTATGAAATGATCAACGATGCGGTAATCTGAAGTAGATCAAATAAAATTCAATTGAGTTAATATCACAAGGATTTTCAAGTCATGGAAATTTAATAAACTCATGTGATTTTAATGTTATTTTGGACTCCGAAGGACACTAAGATCGAACAAAATTCGCCAAACCACAAAGTTGATCATCTACAAGACATTAATTAGACCGGTAGTTCTCTACGACCACGAAACATGGACATTGCTAGTGGAGGACCAACGCGCCCTTGAATTCTTTGAACGGGAGGTACAATCTGCGTACAATCTACGGTGGATGGAAAACAGAACGTGGAGGAGGTGAATGAACCACGAATTGCACCAGTTGCTGGGAGAACCCCATCGTACACATCGCAAAAATCGGTCGACTACGATGGGCTGGGCATGCCGTAAGAATATCGGACGACAGCCCTATGAAACTGGTACAAGAAGAAGAGGTGCGCAACGAGCAATGGATCGGTCAAGTAGAAGGCGACCTGCGGACCCTCCGCAGACAGCGAGGCTGGCGAGGGACAGCCATGGACCGATTACAATGGAAACAACTTCTGTGTACAGCAGAGGCCACGCCGGCCCTAGTGTGATTGGTGAGGTAAGGTATGTGATTTTGAAGTTATTTGCATGCGCTTTTTATCTGGATGAAATTTAATTGAAAATCTATATAAATAAAAATGAGTTGGGGTTTCCTTTGTCACGATTTAACTCGCGAGCGGAAGGACCGATCAGCGTGAAATTTTGTATGCAGAGATTTTTGGGGCCGGAAAATAATCTTACGATGGTTTGAGACCCCTCCCTTCACTGGAAAGGGGGGCTCCCATACAAATGAAACACAAATTTCTACACAACTCGAGAACTAATCAAGCAAAAGAAACCAAATTTAGCATGTGTGAGTTTTTGAAGGCAAAAAAGGTTTTTATGGTAGCTTGAGAATCCTCCCCGTCATAAAAGGGGGGCTCCCATACAAATAAAACATAATATTCTGCATAACTCAGGAACTAATCAAGCAAACGGAACGAAATTTAGCTTATGGTGGTTTTTTAAGACAAAAAATGTTTCTATGTTGGTTTGAGATCTCTTCCCACCCTAAAGGGGGGGGGGGATGTGGTGGGGGGGGGGTTGGCTCCAATACAAATGAAATACACTATTCTGCATGACTCGAGAACTAATCAAGCAAATGGAACCAAATTTAGTATGTGGGGGTTTTTAGGCAGGATTTTTTTCTTAGGTGGTTCAAGACGCATCGAGGGTGAGAGAGGCCTCTAAAACCAATAAAATAGACATTTGAACCAAACATGAGTATTATCCATGCAACTTAAAAACAAAATGTGTATTTCTCGGGTAAGAAGTATATTCTGATAGAAGTTTGAACCCCTTTTTAGTCAAGAATTGCAAGAGAAAATAACGTACAAACTGATAGGATACGACTTCGTTTGTCTTTGAAATGCTTCTACGCAGAAAGGAAAACCGGTAGAAACTACCTGTCCAAGGGTTAAATTAATAACACAAACCTTTTTTTGCATAAATAACACACACAAACAAACAAAAATATATTAACCAGATTCATTCAGAACAAAAACCATAAACGCGCCAATTCTATTGATTTTTCATTCATTTAGTCGCATGCGTTGCAAGGCTCGCACCGGGTTCAGCTAGTAATAAAATAATTTCAACTGCGTATGATATAGATAAGACATAAACAATACAAACTTTGTAACAGTTTTGTTACAATGTAGCAAAATTGTATAAGCTATTGTTAGAATTAATCTATTTATGCACGCAGATTGTGCCTTCAAGGGCATTATTTTGTAGTTTGTTATAATTATGTTATGCATTCATCCAGTTTTAAAAGTCCTTTACAAATTTATATCATTGTCAGCTAGTCATAACAAGGTTTGTGGTAATTTTATTACTTTAATGTTATATCCCCCTGGTCGGGTATATACCGTTTTTTATACATTGATTGACATTTGTTTGGATGTATGGACAAAATAGAAGGATATAAGGACAAAATGAATAACAGTTATCTGTTTTGCCCTGTGTTTTTGAGAGCACTTCTCTTCTCGAATATGGAATATTTCCAGCGTTTCAAACCTGTTGTCAAATTGGCACAGATACTTCCCTTTTCATCTTCTCCAGAAACCTTGCAGCATTCATTGAGTTCCTTCCAGATGCATTTTGGTAAATGACTGTGAGGCCTAGACAACCCAAGAAGTGCGTCAGAGGCTCAAAATCAGTGGGGTCATCGGACAGGAGAGTTAAAGGTCGATAGTTGGGATATTCTTCAGCCTGTAGCAGAAGTGAAGTCTAATCTGCTGTCAAAAAGAGTGTTGACCCTCGTTCAACGGGCTTTACCTAATCGCATCGCTGCCCCCACCTCTCCTCCTTCCCACGAAAAACGGTGTACTGGGTGGGATTAAATGTCATTGATTTATACTTTCAACGCTCTCCTTGATCATTTCTAGGCGAAGTTCTTTGCTCCGTAGAAGTTTCGAGAATTCTTGCATCGTTCTGCTTGCACCGTTATATGAATACACTTCCCTCTCCTAGCAATGCAACGCCTTATCAATAAATTTGGATACACTTTCAAATTATGATAAAAAAAAGTAGAATATATATTTTCGGGTTCATTTGATTGAAAGCAGTGTTTAAAAGGAACATTTACAACATTTCTCTTAGAATGACCCCGCTCCCCCACTGTAATTCTATGCGAGCTTCAAACGTTTCTTAAACGCGCGGCAAACGTCACGCACAGAATGCATGGGTATTTCGCCTCGAATTTTGAATTTTGAACTACCTTCTTGAACTGATCCTTGTATTCGCTTAGCTTCGATATCATATAGGGCTCAAACAAAAAAGTCGGGAGGATTCAAATCCAGGGTATTATAGACAAGAAAGTCGGTTAGTTTGTCACGACACCAGACATGACATTAGCCAGCCCTGCCTCACTTCAGTGATGATCGTGGGTTGATAATCGCAAAACAAACTGATAGCATGAGTTCAGACGATTCACGGCACTTATTTTCTCAGATTGCAACTCTGATTGAGTGATAGAAGTTCAAAGTTTAAACATGATCTGACACATCAAGAACAAACTACAAGTTGTGAAATCTCGAAGTCTACCACTTTTTGTTTTGAGTTGGCTTATCAGTTTGTAGGTATCTTTCCGCTTCAAAAAACTCTACAATGCATTCGTGTTCCGTACATGTGAATTAAAACACGTTCATTGCTTCCGTTCATAACATTAAGGTTTGAAGGCGTTTTAACGACAGGGTTGAAACAGGTCCTTATCACCTCAAGCTGAAGCCATTTATTCAAAAAAATATGAAAGGAGAAAGTAATTTATAGACGGTACGGGCATTTAAACTTGTACGTGGCGACAACGAAGCAAAAGGACTTTCTCGAATGTTCGCAGTTTTGCGAAGTCATCTCTCACTGGAATTCTCATTTACCGTTCCAATTTAAAGTATTATCAGTTTGCAACGCACGTTTGGCCCTACACAGTGGAAATCCTGATTGCACTGAATCGCGTTAATTATAGCTAATGGCCATTTTTGCTGCCGCCGAATAATGATTGGATTTTTTATCCACCATCTAAAGCGAATCAGAGAGCAGAAACGGTGAAACATCTGCCGATTTCAATGCAGCTGGAGTGACGATACGAAGGCGCGTGTGTGGAGCCCGCATTCAAATAATACAAAATGATGCATTTAAGTTCGAACATGCGAAGGATGCAAAAATATCAATAAACCAAATCGCTAAAACGATCGCGCGGCGCCCCACGGTAGGTGCATATAGTGGTTTGACTCGGATGTCTGTTTATGAGCAATATGAAGAGGGCGAGTTTTTTTTATACAGTAGAATGTATTTTGTTAATGTTAACAGATTTACCAAAAAAATTAAAAAGTTGTTGTTCAGCACGTTACTATTATAAATATGTAATTGCTACAATCTTCAAAAGATTGTAACCCTGAACAGGTCGAAGTTTTCAGTGGCTGCGATTCATTTGGAAAGTATTTGTGCGTTATTGTTAAGTATGCTTGCTTCGAACATTAGTTTTATAGCAAATGGGTCCAATAAATATGGAATAACAATCATGCTTGAACATAAAAGAAGATATAAATCATAGTATTACAGTATTCGAGTGCTCACAACTTTACAACTTTGGACGGTTTTGGGAAAAAAATCGTCTCTTTTTTCCTACATATTTATTCATGCATAGAAATGAATAACACTTTACAAGTGAAAATATATATCTTTACTTTTATTGATCTACTTCTGGTATTCATTGGAAAAGAATAAAGTACCCACAAGAGGAATTGTAATGAAAACAATATTCAGTATTTAGTTTGACAACCTTTCGTCCGAATCACTGCTTGTAGATGTCATGGCATCCCTAGCAAAGGAAAATAACAAGCTGATATCATATAAGTAACAAGTTCTGTTATCCCAGTTATCGCTTTGTTTTCCACTGTTATCACATAACAAATTTAGTTATCACTATTGGTAAATTTTGTTATCATGTGTTATCATTTTGAACACACTATTTATTATGAACGTTATTAGTTGAATTGTAAAACTATGAATATTTTCAGCATATTTGAACAAGAAATTTTGCTCTTAATCAAAATATTTTTTTCAGTCATCAGCATGAGAATTTGATTTCAAATTGATAACAGAATTTGATACTATTTCAATAAATTTGCTTACAATAATAGGATTTGTTATCAAGTTGTTCGTAGTGATAACAAAATAAGTTATTATTATGATATTTAACGAGTATTTTTTTTACAATCCATTCTGTTATTTTGGCTGTTTATTTAGCCTGAATGATAACATATTCAGTGATCAAAAAATGATAACCTGTTAATAGAACTTGTTATCAATTTGGTATAATCCTTTCCTCGGGATGCTTTCGACGAGGTTGAGAAGGTATGCTTCTTCAGGGAGGCCAGATAGTTTTTCAAAATGTCTGTAAGGAACATTGAAAAATGTCTGCATTTGCCTATATTGAGGATTTTGTCAAAAAATTGCGAAAATAATAAATTGGTGAGGTGAGTATTTTATTAGAGAGCAAGGTGAAGAAGGAATATTTCGTAAAAACTAAGGTTAACTCATACTCTCTAGTACATTGGATTTGGAAGCACTAATTAGTTACTTTGTCTTTTTTACAACTGGCCCAAACATTCTGGTGCATTTTTAAGCAGTCTTCGCCTTTTCATATTTACTCATATTCTTGAGATCCTTCTTATTTTTAAGCTAGTAACGTATGCATTAAACAAATGCACCGATTCTGTATGCGTCTCTCGTGTGTACAGACTAATTTGTTTAAGTTATCAACTACCCAATTACCGGGCGGCTGAAAGTGCTGGCGAAAAACATCTTTTAATAGTTCATAATAGATGACGTAATAGCTCAAAATAGATCTAGTAGGTCTGATGCTAGACGGCAATGACTAGCAGGAGGCCTGATGCTTTACGCCTTCACTAACGAGGTAAGCGAATAAATCATCTATTCCAAGTACTCAAAGAAGGCCTTTCTGTGTCTGACAATAAGCGAGAAGGAAATGTGCAAGATGTTTCTCTTTCCATCGTGGCTTGAGATGAGCGAGTAGATGTATAGTACGAAGTGCCTGCCGTAAGTCGCCTCCTTCTTCAAGAGGTATCACACGAAGAAGAATGTGGTCTCTTGGGTATGCCCATGGTGTTTTTCTGGTGTTCTTCTAATTTCGTGATAAAAAAAGGGAGGCCAAGGCCATGAAAAAGCTGCTAATATCCATCTTTTTATCGGCCATGGATTAGATTTCGGTCAATTTGGATCATTTTTGTAGAAAGTTCAATAAACGTACAATTTAAGGAAACTTTGTTGCATTGAACTATCTTTTGTATATGTTTTTGCATCGCAATTCAAAAATAGTCAATTTCTTTAATGCATACGTTATCTCAAACTTTTGGAAGTACTGAAGTTCGTTAACATTATGCAATATACCTATGTATTGAAACTCTGATTTTGCTTTAGTTCTCAGAACGGTATCGAAGACCCCGTCGAAGTCTTTTTTAAAATCGATGATATCTTAACACTATTTGATACTTAACTTTAGCTCACTTACAAATCCTTCCGTATCTTTGCTTCGTATTTAATTTTCTTTTTGATTTTTTTTTATAATTGTCTGAAGTTTTCTCAAATTGGACTATTATTAAGTAAAAGTTATTTCACATTCGTTTGTTATTATGAAGTAATTTGAAAAAGTAAAGTATTGAATCATTTTACTTAGGTATTTACCCCTTGAACTTAAAAATTGTCAACAAATATCGAAAGGCACTGGTACCATTACACATTCTGATTTATGTGAAAATAATCGTTGAATGTCAGCAGAGATTCTATGGTATTACTTCAAGAAAAAATGTTTCCATTAAAAATTCATCTCTCTTTAAGGCTTAAATCTGCATTATTAAACATTATTGAACTTCTGCTAAATTTCGCAAATCTTTTTAAATTTTAACGGAAGTTTTTTGCGAGTAATATTGGATTTACCACATTACAAACCATATCTTAACTTCTTGATTATCTGATAAGTTTTCTTAATTTCTATGGGATTATCGAGTATTAAATAGGTTTGAAGATATTCGTTTTGTATCAAATAAACTTGCTTCGTAGTTTTCCAACACGAATAAAATCTCAAGAAGTTTAAAAAACGTTTTGCAATATTATTGTTGTAGAAGCAGATGTTCGCTCATCACCATGAGGCACCAGGAGTGCACATTAATGTTTTTGCTAGAATGAAAGATCTGAAGAGAAAGTGTTGGAAGTTCCGTCAGTGTACGGCAGGTAGGAAATCGAACATATGTTTTTAAAAATTGTGCGAAAGAGCATGTGTACAATGGTATTCGAAGCAAAAACGTCATTTTTTGCCTAACATCCCACTGCGGGGTAGGTGGTGGTACGGACAAGTGCGCCACCTTAACAGGCAAAAAATGTAAGCGCTCATGTACCACTGATGGCTTGTGATAGTTATTCTAGCGATATATTGTGTGCACTCTGTTTTTTTTTTGAGGCGCACATGAGAGAGGAACTCTCTTCTTTTTTTGGGTTTGTTTTTGATTCGCAACGTCTAAGATCACTCAAGTTTTTCTCGTCGTCCCTAACGTAGAGACCTCGGAGAGAAACACCGTGAAGCGTTGCGATACTGATCCCCACCAGTATGATTAATGGTTACCACCATTTATGGTTTTTACATACTCTAATTGTTAGGTTATGTATTCTCCGTGCGTGGAGTAACAATTATGATGTAAAAAAAGGAACTTTCAACACTTTCTCATCAGATCTTTCATTCTAGGAAAAACATTAATGTCCACTCTTGGTGCCTCATGGTGATGATCCAACATCTCCTTCTACATCTCTTAGATTGTTAATATCATTCCCAAATGATAATTTGCATTCTTTGAGCGTTTTCTCCACACGTTTGAGCACTCGACACTGAAGAAGCCTGTTAGTAGCAGAAGAAATAGGCCTATCTGTCAAAAGATAAGCTTCTTGTAGAATTTAAAGGAATTTGCTTGCGTTTACTAGCGAAAATTTGAAAAAAATTGTTTCAAGGTTTTATTTTTTATTTTTAATCAAATGAAGTGTTAATTTTTCTCCTAGTTTTCCAATCACAATCTTTCGCTCATACGCTCAAAAAAGTTTTTTTAAATAGTGTTTAAAAAAAATGAAAGTGACATATAAATTTAAGCATAAGTTTGAGCAGAACGTGATCCTTTATACTGCATTATCTGAGAGAGGATTTTACAAATCATGGTTCAATCCCAGTGGTTTGGCTATTAATCAAGAAGTGTATCAAAATCAATGTTTGAAGAAAACATTGATTCCATTTCTACAAACATATCATGCTGATGGAAATTACGTGTTTTGGCCGGACAAAGCAGCGTCGTATTATGCGAGAACAGCACAAGCCTTCTTGGAAAACTAAAACATTTCATATGTATTACCAGTACGTAGGTGGTTTCAACAGTTCGCTCGCCTGGCATTATATCAACACATTATCGAAGCAACTGTTCGACGATACGTGTTATGTCTACCGGCTAGACCGATCGTCGCTCAATAGCAACAAAAAATTTGGTGAGGAGTTCTTGCTGTGTGTTCAAAATTCAGATCTCGACTTCAAAGCCTCCCGAAGATTCAACGGTTGAACCAACGTGGTGATAGGTACTTGATCCCGTATGCCCTTGAACCAAACAAATCTATTAATTTTTATTTTTATAAACTGGCATGAAGTTCACAAAGTGACATTTATGTAAAGTGACCTGGCGGGTTGGAATATGCAACGCTTTTTTTGACGTTTTTTGATGTCAGAAATCAATGGTTGGTTCGTTACTTTAGGCAGTCTGTTTTTTTTGTAGCGTGTTTCATGGTGAAATAAAATGGTGTTTTCTTTCAATCATATATCATAATATTTTGAAATTGTTTTTTAATAGTCCAAATACTCTTAAAGGTACCTTATTATAAAATAACGCCATGAGCATGTTTTTTTTAAATTAAATACATTCTTAACTCATTCTTCATCTGAATTAGAATTATGTTTGCTCGATATGGAAAATTGCATCGCGCTAATGATTTAGTAGGTTCATATCCAATCAGTCACTTTTTAGGAATACTGTCTTCTTTTTTCTAAAAAAACCCATTTTAAAATAAAACCCGAAAACAACGAAACTACTTGTTTCTCAATTGAGGATAATTAAGCAAGTTATCAAGCGCTGCTACGGTATGTCTGTACTAGCTATTCAACATTATTGATTTTTTTTTGCGGTACAACTCTCACTCATAATTCAACAAAATAAAGCTCACATTGGTAAACGTCAAAATTTCAACAGGAGCATACTGTCCCATTGAATCTTCATCCATGTAGGTTCCTCACCACCTATTTTCTTATTCAAAAGACATCGGAAGAGCTTAGAAAGTTAGATGAAATTCATTCAACGTGCTCGATCCAATCACAAAAAGTCGTCAATCTGCTAGAACATCTTGGGAATTTCAATCAAATTAAAAGAAAACATGGCCAAAATAATGTAAATGAATCCCACCTCTTGCCAACCTGAAAACCTCTTTCCTAATTGAATTTGGGAAACAATAGGAGACTCGCAAAGTGGGATATAAAATTTTGTTCCTCGGTTTGCGAACCACAATTTCATCGCTTATTACAGCTTTCCCAAAATTCATCGTGGACAAGATTATGAACGATGCAAATAACACCTCCACGCTTTCTTAGGCTACATACAAGCTCCTATTTTCTTGTTTCCGTTAAAATCACATTTGGCAACCATTCTCAATCTATAGGGCATTGCATGACAAAATTTAACCTCACTTTTCACCATGAGAGTATAAGAGAAAGCAACAACCGTCGTGTTACCCATCCTTGTTTTTCATACACGAATTTCTGAACACAAGATCAGCAGTACCTGTCAAATCTGAGGTGTGACGCCACTGTGAAATGGACCATTGTAACGTGAAGGCTGCTGTCGCTTACATTTCTAGACAAAACAGTCAAAAGGTCGAAAGTAATAGTTTGGTCGTGTACGTCTGTTTCATAACCTGCTACTAGACGAGTTTGTGATCATAGAAATCGACATGTTTAGGTTGTTTGGCGAGCGGATTGGTTAAACGATGAAGTGTGTTGAGGAAATTTACTTTTGCAGCAAATCGTGAACTGACCTATTTAATTTCGCTTTCGCACACATGCACGGAATCGTACTCATACAATATTGTTAGTTTGTGTACAGATTGCGGAGCTGAAGAAAATCTTTATTGATCGGAAAGTAACCAAACTTTGGACAAGTGGGCGAAAAGCGTGGGGTTCGCCATATCCGCAACAAAGTCGCAGACATTCCACTGCAGCTCAAATGCACGTCGAGATTCGGCGCAAGAGATCATCATCGATCGAAACCCCGTCCCGAAAACCAATCGTTGATCCACGGAATTGGACTTCTTAGCCGAGGAGGACAAACAAACTTGCAATCACTCGCCCCAGTCTATAACCGAATGGTTCGGTTCAGCTCTGGAGCCTTCGTGACCAGCCCGATCAACTCAGTCATGGCCGAGGCGGGCACACTTCCCTTCGAATTGCTTTCGGCACAGGTGATAGCGCAGACGGCCAACAGAATGCCACAGAAGAACCGTAACAATAACACCCTTCCTTTGATTCGACGAGCATCGGATTGGCTCTAAGAACTAACGGGCAATACATTACCAACTTACAACCCTAGTAGCACACTTGTTGCCATTCTGTTGAGAAAACATAAATATGACTTGCTAAGTCATTATCAAGTTACTACAACTAATTATGATCGTAGTGTGCTACTTGGGAAGGTCGAGCGATCGAGTGTGGCACGCTCGCAAACCAGCAGTTGTGTGGGGCGTGAAGCGATCAGTACGAGCTGGAGATCCACCGGAAAAAGCGCGACCAATCGTACAACAACTTTTGGTAACACGTTTCAACCAGTCAACCGTAGTCTACACCGACGGATCGAAATCTGAAGATACTGTAGAGGCAGCTCTTTACAACAATGGCATAGCTGGAACATACAGTCTTCCAAAGAAGTGCAGTGTATTCTCCGCGGAAGCGTATGCAATATAATTGGCGATTGTGACACCAAACCTGAGCGATTTGGTAATTTTATCTGCAAGTTGCCTACAGGCCTTGGAAACAGAGAATCGAAGTTTAGAGAAGTGAAGATGTGTAGTACAGCTGATCAACTTGTACTTACACGTCTAAGGATAGGCCAGACATGATTTACGCACACATTCCTATCGAAAAATGAGCCCCCGCCGAACTGTGACTGTTGTGACACGGTGCTGAATGTTAAGCACCTGATATTAGAATGCAAGAAATACGATGCAGAAAGAAAAAGCAACAACATCGAAACTAGTCTGCGTGATTCCCTGGACAATACATATTAACAAACAGCACACAGCAACAGGTCTCTACAAACGACTTTGAAAGAAAACAAGAAAAAAGTGAATAGGGCCTGTTCATAAACCACGTAGACTCATTTTTGAAAATCTCAGACACCCCCCTCCCCCCTCGTACACTTTTCTCCATACAATTTTTTGAATTTTTGTATGGAGCGTAGACTTTAGTTAAACCCCCGCCCTCCCCCTAGAAAAGTCTACGTGGTTTATGAAGAGCCCCATATGATGAAGAAGAAAATATGAACTGAAGTAAAGAAGAGAAAGAAAAAGAAGAATAATATGTAAAGTTTCGTAAATAAACAAACAAACAAACCAACATGTTCCATGTCTAATGCATCCCAAAAAATTTTCACCCATTGCAGCCTCGGGTAGGCCGTGAGTAAACGGTCCAAGTCATACTAAACGCAGTATTAAGTTATTCTCGCGACCAAATTTCAATGAAATATTGACTTCGTAACGCTAACGCAACTATTCCAAATAAGATAAGATGATCCGAATAATAATAACTTTCCAAAAGATTTCTTCAAAAGTTAATTGGCAGTTGACAAACCATTCATCAAAAGAAATAACCGGAATGCATTCTAGAAGCTTCAAATTTATTCAAGATACCTTTAAACAGCTCTTACCTCATCGAAGCATCCCATCAAAAGAAAACTGACCGGTGACAGATGTCGAAGTAGTTAACCGCTTCGGTTTACTCACATGGTTGTATATTTTTACATTTTTTTAGTGTTTTAATGACTACATGGTGGCATAATGGAAATGAGAAATGGCAGCGAAGGGTTACGCTTACCGATCGCAGGCTGCCTCCGCGCTGTTGTTTGAGGGCGAAGGTAATTTTATATCTCAGAAATTGGATACTGGCCGAAAGGCCCGAGTTCTTCCCTACTCTCTATCTGGTAAGACAGGTTTTTTTGCGAATCACGAGCACGATAAGACGCAAGGTAGCTATTATCCTTTGCGATCCTACGTGGTTGCATACATCTTTTGAAGTAGTGTTGTTGAATGTGGTAGTTGGTCCAAAAGGAAGGCTGCGGTCGCGTGGCTCTGATCATATTTTTGGAACTTATATTTTTCTTCCTCTCTTCTTCCATCTTCATCACGATGATGGTTCACATCAATTTGCTTCTGCTTCTGGCATGCCGAATTTTGTTGCCCAGCGGTTGCTGATAATGATGTTGAAAATCCTGTCTAGAAAGTGTTCCGCATTCACAGGAATTTTTTGCCGTTTGCTTCTTGAAAAGCCGGTTACCTGATGACTTTAACAACTTTTTTTAAAGCACGAGAAGATAATGTGTATAGTATTCCGGAAAGTTTTATGCTTAATAATAAAGTGTTGGATGCCTTCGAAGGCCTGGTGCATTGCATGGGAAAATTGTTTTATTTTTCATGCCGATTTTCCCTTTTTTAATATGTAGAACAAAACTTGTTTATTTGTTGTTCAATTTTTTTAATACTTTGGCTTGTTGTTGTTAATTTTAAATGATCTGTGAAACTCATATGAAACACTGAAGCTGGTTTAAACAATTACCTTATTTGTCAGTCAACGGCCAGAAAAATGGTCAACTGAACTCTCTTATATTGCATTGCGTATTTTAAAACGCTTTTGGAAACTTCAGAATTTACAACAACAATATTAAGGTTTTAAAACTAATTACCAAGAGTTCAAATTACCAAAGTAACACCAAACAAGTTTTTTTGGTCAATTATTTTGAAATTTTGTTATGCAGGAGTATTAAGAATGAAAGGGACAACATTTTTTGGCATATACAAGCTGAGAGGATGTTGTTGCAAAACATTTGCCTTTCATAAGTCACTCATGTAATTTTCTAGAACATACACACTACCAAAATCTCGTGTAAATTTCTGTCCCTGAGACCGACACATGCAAGCGTCCTTTTGCACATAAGAATGTGTTGAAAGAGATGAGAAAATAAATTCAACCGAACACATCTTTTGTCGAATTGCGTATGTTTCAGTTTCAGGAGACATAATTTTACACGAAATCTTTCTTTACGTTCCCCGACTATTACATTCCCCGACTTTACGTTCCCGGAGTATTTACAAACATGGATTAGGTCTCGTGTGAAATTCATAATTTTTAAGTGTGTATAACTTAATTTTTGACTTCAATATGGCGCAATTAACCGATCTTTTTTATAACATCTTTTAGGTTCTATAAGAAGTTTTAAATATGAACTGCATAACATGCTTTTAACATGATGATGTCTTATCTAGGTAGTTTATAGCATCTCAATAACCGATAGGTTATAATCAAGTTATTGAAAAGAGAATCTAACTGCAGAAATGCATGAACATAAAAATTTAATCCAACAAATATCAAACAAGCAAATGTAAACGCAGATCGAATTTAATAGTTATGCTTGTTATGAGTATGATGAATTTGATTGTGAATTCCCATTTGCCAAAGCCCATTTGCAAGATATCTTCTTACAGCTCCCCATCTAGAGTATCGCACAAGCTGACGAGTGCAACGGGTAGGACTATAAGTGTACAGACCTGGGGGGTGAGTCCCCGGATACGCAATCTTAGCAGGCTATACACTGAACAATGACAATTACAATTACAAAGAAACAAAAAGTCGTTGTGAAAATATCACCAATAATCTCACATACACCCTGCATGCCACTAACATCTTTTTTCTCTTCTTTTTTTATGCTACTAACTCTATGCTGGTGGTTTTGCTACCACTATGGCCCCGAGTGGTTGCGAAGTTCAAGCACCGGACGCGGTTTAAGTAGCCGAGAATCACGGTGAAATGGAACGACAAAAGTACAAAGTACCTTCCTAACCATGATCTACCTGCAGTTTTTGTAAGAAAATGATGCAAAGTCTGCACACAAAGAGAAGTATCATCAGTCAGTATATAAGAAATCAAACAGAAATCAAATAACACTGAAATTTTATTAACAACATACGTGTTTGCGAAGAGAACTTACGTAATTTAATATACACACATTAACATTTAAGGTCATTTTGTAGCAACGCGGCCATCTCATTCCAAGAGCTCTACAAACCCCTTGCCCTAACCTAATCCTTATGCTCTCCCATGGTGTTCAAGTGGTCCGCATAGACTAGTTCGCTATTACCCCTTCCTAACTCTCGGCTTTGGATTGACTTGCGCTCTCATTGACCCACCAAACGCTGCAAAATGAAAATGAAAAATGAAATAAAAAGTTAATAAATTTACCGGAGAATACGCTTCTGAAACCCCGCGTAGCAGATATAAAGAGACGCTTAAGGAGGGATATACAGTTAGAACGAGAAAAAAAATCATTATTGAAAATTTTTTTTCAAGAGGAGGTTTGTACTCAAATCAATCGAAACTTTTGAACGGGTTGAAAGTTTTAATTATCGGTCTGCGCGCGAAAAAGGCGTCTTCGAAAAACGACGAAACGAAACACATGGATTTTGAATTTCGAAAAAAAAAGGTTTAAGGAGCTTATTCTACGGGAACTTTACTAACTTTTTATGCAAAAAAATGAATTTTTTGGTCATTCTAACTGTATATCCCTTCTTAACCGAAAAGAACTATTTTCAATGGGCTTTTTCTCAAAACAGCATTTTCGGAGTTTATACCGATGATAACTCGAAAACTAATTATTCAATTATGCTGAAGCTTATAGGATTTCATTATTATAGTATTACTTTCTATATGAATTAATAATAATTGTAATATTTTATTATGAAATATGGAAAAATTTGATAAGATAGCGGAAACAATGAGGATTTTTTCAAAAAAAGTTACGCCACAAGTGAAATTTATTTTTTTTACTGTTTTTTCAATTTATCTACTGTAATTAATGTTATTGTGTTGGGTTAGCAGGTTTCAGATCAAAACTGCGACCAGGAAAGCCGGAACAAGCAAAATACAACGACTTTTTCAACGCACTCTAACGGCCGCTATTTTGTTAAAAAAAAATTGAAAAAAATATCTTTGTATACTTTTGTAAAAAAGTTTTAAAAAATTCAAGGGGAAGTTTTAATGATATGAGTTAAAACTTCCCCTTGAATTTTTTTTTTCAAAAATGAGTTTTTTTCTCGTTTTAACTTTATATCCCCCCTTAAAGGTTTTCGTAATGGGGCCCCCAGCATCCTGGTAAATAAAATATGGAACCATTCGATGCAAAATAAACTAATCATTTTTATTTGAAAACATACACAGAAAAAATATGAGCATTAGCAATAGTGTATTCCAAAATATCATATAAAATTCTATCATGTAATCATATATCTCGCGAAATTTGAGCGAATGGTCATGCACACAAATGGAACACTACACAACGTTAAACTGTAAATAGCTATTCGTAAATGAACATCATATTTCTTTGAATAGACGTGGCTGGGTAGCACAGCGGTTCCCGATCTGCTTACTGAGCAGATGGTCGAGAGTTACATCCCCGGTCCGTCCTTGTCAATTGTCACTTGCCTGTTTCTATCATCACTAGATTACAAATCAAAAGCAGTCTACTGCGCTTTCATTGATCGCATCACTTACCACAGTGAATCCATGATCTAAAAATAACCTGCCTCACTAACCCAAAATTATCCTTACCTAGACAATTGTGGAGACGCAGAGGTAAAAACGGTCTCTAAACAACGATTGTCAACCTAATCATCCATCCCCCCTCTCCCAAGACCGTAAGGACGTGGCCGGCGCCGGCACTGATCTATAAATAGAATGAACTAGTGAACAAAATGAAGATTCATCTATGAGGAAGCTTCATCTATGTGGTTTTCTGTGCAATTACACTTGTTCTGTTAAGTAACGAAGTAACTACTACGAAATGCACAGTCTTTTTTTTTTTTTAAAAAAAAGCATCATATGTCACTGAAGTTCAGCTAAGTCAAATTATTTTTACACGATCCTATGTGAAAGTACTTTAAGATGTAGAAACAGCAAGTTTCATTTGAAAGAAATCAGACGCCATGGCATTCAGTCGAGTTATTAGTTTGAGACCCTGAAGAAGTGTGCACATTGTCTGCACATCACGAAAACAATGAAAAAATGTGTGGAAGACAAATTAGTTTACAAATATAAAATCTTGTTGTTTAAGATTATTTGAACCATGAATCGCTGCACAGGTAGCAGAAAAAATTGGAAGCTGTCGCGCTGTACGAGGTGAGGCGAAAAGTAACCTCCTTGACCGCCAAAATGCGATGCTACTGAAAAAAAAAGGTTATAGTGCCTTTTAGCCCGTTCATATTTAGACATACACGCCATATTTCAGTACGATACTGTCCTTAGTTTTGTTTTGACAGCTGATTGTTGTTGACGTATTTGGCATCATGTTGAATATGGATAAAGGCGATTTTCGTTCTCTCATAAAACATTCATTTTAGAAAGGCAAAACGGCGAAGGAAACAATAGAAAATTTGGAGAAGTATTATGGGGCAAATGTTCTGTCATATTACACCGTTAAATATTGGTTTCGAGGGTTTCGTAATGGCTGCATCTCCACAACTGATCAAGACCACAGCGATGCGCTTACAGAGGAAAATGTCAAAAAAGTCCATGAAATGGTGTTGACTGACCGGAATGTCAAGGAGCGCGAGCTAGCAGATGCCACAAAGATTAGTACTGAGCGTACAACCCATATTTTGGGCGAGATTCTACATATGAAAAAGTTATCCTGCCGCTGGATGCCACACATGCTCCCTTCTGACCAAAAACACGAACGTGAGAGCACTCCAAAACAGTGTTTAGGCTTGCTGATGCGGAATCGGAAGGACTTTCAGCGTCGATTGGTAACTGTTGATGAAACCTGGAGCCGTATTTTGGATTTCGAATCGAACGAATTTTTGTATGAAGCTTGTGAGAAAAAGTTTTTCGTTCCGATATCCGAAATACGGCCCCTGGATTCAATATAACACACCAGCGAACATAATGAGTGCCCGGAAATGGATTGAAGTCGGCACGTGTGCTTCGAAGCGGCCTAGGAAGGCTCGATGGGTCGGAAAGATTTTGGCGTCGGGTTTCTGGGATTTGCATGTCATAATCTTTGAGGACTACGTCGAAAGGTATAAAACAACCAACGGCGAGTATTACTGTGCATTACAGGAGCACAAGAAGAGAAAGACAATTTTGTTTTTGCAAGACAATGCACCGGCGCACAATAGCATCACAGCCACGGTCAAAATCAAGGACTTACGGCTCCAATTGCTCCTGCATCCACCGTGTTCTCCCAATTTGGCTCCCTCGGACAATTATCTGTACCCCAAAAGAAAGCTCCTCAATAAAAAATTTTGTTCACGCGAGGAAATCATCGACACCATAAAGGAGTATTTTGCAGGCCTTCCGGAAAATTACTTTTCGGACGGGATCAAGAAGTTGGAAAATCGCTGAAATAAGTGTATCGAGCTAAGAGGAGACTACATTGAATAATTTTTTAATTGATTTAATTCAGTAGCTCGAGCAATCGTGACAAAGCATAATGCTTGGGGTTCAACCACTGATAGATACAAAAGAGGCTGTCCGCGAAACAGATGAACAAGTAGATTCCAACAGAACAAATTGTCGAAGACTAGCTGACTATGGGCTTAAGAGTAGGTTCACGAAACGTCGTCATGTTTGATCATATTTGATGAATTTTTTTTTTCCAGGCATATGGTCAAATCTCGAAGTTTACGAAGTAATTAAATTTTTAATGTTTTGGTACATGTTAGTCTCCCAAACAACAAATATCTGTCCAAATTTGTTGCAGCAACTAGATTGTAACTTAAATGAGTCACATTGAAGTAACATAAACTGAGTTGCAACAAGTTTACCACTAGGGCTTAAATTGACTGTAACTAAAAAAATATGCTACTTAGTAAGATTATTCTTCGTTCATTCGAAAGTTGAGAAAATTTGCTATATAATAATCTTGTATAAACTATGAGTAATTATCATTTAGAGTTGGCTTAGGGGTAGAAAAGTTTTAAAAATCTCTTTTTTAAGGTTTATTTTTATGATTTTTTTCTATGAATATAACACGCAATAAACAGCAGTGGTTGATGAAACAAAAACATGGCATTGAAAGTCCTCTACAACTCTCTCATTCACTGAATTACATAACTGAAAAAAAAACGGAACCAGGTGGAGATACCCAGCGTTTTTGTTTAATGATTCTGACATGGGATTGGATCTTGTATATATGGAAAGAGCTGTTACTGAATCTGTGGTTGATCTCACTAGACCATGGTGACTCGTGAGAAAATATCTGATTAATGAGTATGAAGTTTAAACTCTCGGCAGCGTTTAAATTTTAAATTTGGGGTAAATACAGGGTGCGGCAGAAAATTTGTTCTATTTCTTTCAAATCCCATTTTCAACTAATTCAAACAATAATATAAACATTTTCGAGTGCAGTTACCTTTATAAAGTCCTTTTAAACAAATTTATTCAGTGTGTCCTCCATTTTTATTAATAACATCCTTGAGCCGACGCCGAAAGCCAGAGCATGCCTTTCGGATGTAGTCCTCCGACATTGACTGCCATGTGCGTGTTATGGTTGACTTCAGGGTTTTCACACTAGGGTGTGATTTTTTGCAGGCTCGTGCTTCAACATATGCCCAAATCGAATAATCCAACGGGTTAAGATCTGGACGGCTAGGGGGCCACAAATCCTTCGGCCAAAACTTCATGTTATCGTTCAACCATAGTTGGGATCGATTGGACGTGTGACACGGCGCTCCATCCTGCTGTAGGACAACGTTTTGGTTCTGGGAGAAGTTGGCCTCCACCCAGGGAAGCACTTGGTCCTTTTAAATACCGATATACACTTCGGTATCGATTTTAACTCCAGCATCAATTAAAACAGGCGGTATTTTCAAACCGTTGGACGCTACCAAGCCAAACATCATGACACCAGCCGGATGTTTGATTTGAAATTTCAATTTCACTTGTTCCGGAACGTTCTCCATTTTCTGCGGTGCGTGCGGCTGTTGGCCATAGCATCGATGCAGAAAAGCTTTTCGTCGGGGAACAGGATTATCATTTTTTCCTTCTACAACAAGGAAAGCAATCTCTTGGAACGAGTCACTCGTAGTTCCTTGACCCGTTCCGTAATCTGTAAGACAGTTCTTCTTTGATGATTTTCCGCATGGATTTCTCCGAAATATTGGCTTCCTTTGCAAGTTTTTCTTATGGAACGCACCGGGTTGCGAGCAATTTTAGCATGGACCGATTTGATCACGTTCGGCGTGCGTGCAAAGCGGGGACGTCCGCTTCCCGGCTTCCACTGCTTAGGACCATCCTGCAGGGACTTTTTTATGCGGTAAACTGTTGCCAAATGGCACCCTACCACCTTGGCAATCTCATTGGGGCTTCTTTTGGGCGAGCAACAAACTGGTGATCACATTTTCGCGAACATTTTGACGAATTTGCAATAAAACAAATAGAATGTTTGGATGCAGCACTTGAAAGTAAACATAAATAAATACACTTTCGACTGTCACTAGCTACACGAATTAACCCAATACTCAAGTTGGAACATTGTCGCATTATTTTCTGCCACACCCTGTACATTATTCCTGTCCATCACAGCATCAACCCCATTATGCATGAGTGCGATAAAAGAGAAACAGTGATTGGCTGGTTGTCATGCAATTCATTTCGTGCTTTATACAAAATGGTTTAATGATAACTTTTCACTAGATAAAAAGCAATATGAATGTTAAATACAATATACAAGACATTTGTTCTATGTAAAAAATCAATGTTTTCGAAACGAGTGGAAGCTTATTAACAAAAATAAATTTTCAGCGTACGTGTTTGATCAGGCATTCTTTAAATAGGTCGTTGCACTTTTAATACAGCTGTTTATTTCTATCTTTAGGGCTAAAAATGTTGGCATCTAGTGATAACAAACCATTCGTCAAGGAAGCGCAGACAAGTTTCTTCCACAAAAGCACTGTCGGTCAGTGGGGGATCGATTGTATATAAAATGTACATGTTACATTCTCACATACACACATGTCTCAAAAACCATGAAAACGTTTCTTCTAATCTTCTCTGCGCACGAGAAAAAAATTGGATGTTGTTGAAACATTTGCACTAACTCGTGAAATGTGTGATCTTATGGGATACGAAAATACACTAAACGATGCTATTACATGTATTGTGAAACGGGTTTCCCATAAAATTCGTCACTTTCGCATCAACATCGTATTATCTTTTGGAAGAACCGCTGTTAAGAGCATCAGGATGTTCTACCTTTTTAGCGCAAAATGCAACTTTACCACCACGTTTCATTTCCTGGAATGCATCCTAAAGCGAAAACAATCGTTGAATCGTGTGCGTACACCTCGTCGATGAGGCAACATATTCGCGAGAAAAGAGAACTGAATAATGTATAATACCCCAGTAAGGCCAACGGGCTGAGTTCAAATGTCATGCGGGCGGTAACGAGTAACACCTGCGATGAATTGGAAAAGTTTCGTTAGTCTTGTTACTGACTGTTTCCAACGCGATGCGATGATGGTAGAATTAGCCATGTGAACCCAGGCGCTAAAGGATCCCTTTCCGGTTTTACTCTAGGTTCTCTCTTTCTATGCTTGGGTCGAAAGCCGCGATAATCCGATGTAAAGTAGGTTCTTGAAAATGTGTGATAAAGTCATTGAAGGAGCAGTAGCAGCATCATTCTGGATAATGCACGTACACAATATGACCTAGCTGGTTGTGCTTTCGCTTGCTCACGGGTACAGAGGTCTAAAACCACACCGGAACGGCCCGATCCGTATCGCACATATATCTTTTGGCAGGTTAAAAAAAAATACGCCTTTTGGCTCAGACACGTAATTCTAGACGTTGTTGCAGCGGCGCAATTTCCACCTTACCACATTTCTTCTGTTCCCCCGAGCCCATATTTCAAAGCACGGAGCTATTCTAGGGAAAATTAAACAGAAATTTATTTCAGAGATGCTTTATAACGTGAAGAATCATGCTGTTAAATATGAACGTTGTAAATTATTGTTCAACCTTTACATGGAAATAAGTCCGACGCTGTTCTTGAGCCTTTTTGATGCGTTCTGTACATTCACCCTTTATTATTTCACCATTGCCAGTCACCCATCTTCATGAAGTGGATATGCTTTTTCACAAGAATAATTATGCCTACCACCATGAGGGTAACAGCAAGCATTCACACTTGTAAGCTATTTGCAACTCTAGGGAACACGTTTGATGGAGATATTGTTCCACTGTAGAGAATTTCACCCGAAGTAAATGTTGCCAGACGTAAAAAAAAAACCTACCAAATTTGTTTGAAATGCAGACTTTATTTTTAGTATGAGCTGGTGTCAGAAAATTATCGCATAAACCACAATCTAGATTGATAGCATAATAATGGAGCCGTATGACAGTAAATAAACAACTTGAAAGCTCACCTTTTCAGATAAGTCACAATCAAGTTTCAAAATTAAATTAATTACATTATCGGGAACTCCAAGGAAAATACCGCCTAGCTAATTCATTTATTGAATCAGCTCCGAGAATACTCAAATCTATTTATTTTGCTTTGCAAGATTGTGTTCGTGTTATCTAGAATGATTTTTCTGGTATGATTCACATTCCAAACCGATGAAAAAACTAGATGAGGCAGCCCCAAGGGGTTGTTTGATGTTGACGTAGAACTAGAGTACTGGAGTTAATAAAATATGCACCTCTTATATGTTTAAACTTTCTTCTCAATTTTCTAAATTTTCATATGAGATAGTTCTTCAAAGCATTTTAACAAAACTCAGCACTATAGATCTTCTTCTTTTAGCATTGCTTTGCATTGCTTTCACAATTCGCTTATTGCTTGCTCTCAACTATATGCACTTCCACAGTTATTAATTGAGAGTTTTCGATGTCAGGTAGCATTTTTGCATTAGTATGATTGTGTGGCAAGTACAATCATACCCAAGTAATAATTGCAGTTCTGTTCCAGCCGTATAGCACTCCTCCCGGCTCTGTTGATGAAACTACATGTTTTGTTCACCAACACCTCCTCTATGCATCTTTAAAGCCGAAATGTGTACAAAGTGGCCCACTCTATAGACGGTGGTGAAAACAAATTAATGAAACCTTTCTAAGACCATAAAGATTTTGAAAATGATCTAGTGAAAGATGTTATGACCACTTGAGAACCTTCATAAAACCTATTGGCCACCATCAAAACCAGTATAGGGCCGAATGGCCACAACTGTCAATCTTCACTGTGATATCGTGGTTGGTTTTTTGTTGTTCTGCTTTGTTCGATTCTCTGCTCTTCTGATTCATTCAACAGTAAATAATGGCTAAGAAAAAAGTTCAAATGTTTGTGATAGCAAAATATATAAAACAAATTGAGTCTTTATAGCGTATCATGCTCCAAATCATATGCGCATTTGATTTTATGGTGAATATTGACACGATAAGAGCTGAAAATAATTGCGCCTCGGAAATTATGCGAGTTTACAATAACAAAAACCAAATTGAAAGAAATATATTCGATAAATTTACTCAAGAAACTTCTGAAAATTGATGGAATTCAATAAGGTTATCTAAACGAATACCGAAGTTTATCTCAAATCTACAGTTCAGTTGTATTACATTTAAAATTTGGTGTATTTATTTTTCCACATTTCAATTATATCATATATATCAATATGGCGATTGCAAGAAAGCACAGTTTTGCCAAAAAGCCAATTTAGGGCAGTTCGACGCATTTATATTTCGGCATGAAACATACATATTGACTTTTGTACCATTCTAAAGTGTCCTTTGCGTAATGACATGACGCCAAATCAGGCCAAAATACTACTTGACCTTCGTGCTGCCTGATCATCGGCAATAATCGCTTGTGGAGACATTCATTATTATTTTCGAATCGCAGATCGTACCGCTTCGACGCTTACACCCTCTTCCTTGGCCAATTTTCTCAAGGAGAGTCCGCTCACAGTGCATCATTTGTGAACGATACTTTTTCGTTGTTCCGGAGTAAGACCGCGCATTTTGATAGGTAACACAAAACTGAGCACTTTTTAGATGCTATGTCATTCAGAAATGTGCATACAAAAGGACGCAGCCGAAACATGTTGAAATATTTCATTATATTCAAAGTGACCGTTAAAACAAAGTGTGCTTATACTTTCTGGAACAGTCGTTATAAAATAGATCCTACTGCGATCCTTAGCCTCTTGTCCAGTAACTCTTATCCCTAGCTCTCCGTGCTGCCGACTGGGTGTGATCTTGGTTATATGCTGACAGGGAAGAGGGACTGCCTTCTTCAAAGGGTGCAGTCTATCTGAGCGTCTGTTTTCCATGTCAGGGTGGCTACTTTTTACCAAAGCTGTGGTACCACAAACGAGCTGCCACCAACACCGCCCAGACGAAGGGAGACCCGATGACGAAAATTAAGTGTTCTACGCGCATCTAGAGCAAGTGTTTGATGGTTGCCCGCAGCGAGACGTAAAAGTTGTCATTGGTGACATGAACGCACAGGTAGGACGGGAAGCAATGTATAGACCAGTAATATGACCTAACAGCCTGCATACCGTATCGAAAGATAACGGCTAACGATGTGTGAACTTTGCGACCTCCCGTGTTTTGGTAGTCCGAAGTACCTTCTTACCCCGTAAAGACATGCACAAAGCCACTTGGAGATCACCTGACCAACGAACAGATAATCAAATCGTCCATGTTCTAATCGACGGGAAATTCTTCTCCGATGTCATCATGGTTTGCACTTATCGCAGCGCCAATATATACCCGGACCACTACCTAGTTGCAGTAGGTATGTGTTCAAAACTCTCGACGGTGTACAACACACGTCGAATTCGGACGCCACGACCTAACATTGAGCTACTTCGGGAAACCGGAGTAGCCCAAGAATACGCGCAACAGCAAGAAGCAGCCCTACCAACGAAAAAGATGCTTGACGCAGCCACTTTTGAAGATGACTGAAGAGATATTTGAACCACCATGGTAGCACTGAAATAATGAAAATGACTGGTTTGATAGCGAATGCAAGCAGTTAGTACGAGCGCAAATGTGGAACAGCACAGCCATGCACGAAACCGGCAGAATTCTATTCTTCGAAGGTGTACCGTGCTAACGATACACGACATTTTACGAGATGTTGAACAACTTGGGCAAAGGCTCAAGCAGATATGTGCAAAGACTTGGCAGAAGCAGTACTTCGACGAGCACCTGAACGCCAATGTTATAGCGAACGAAAGTGGCACGGTAATAATACAGGAATATGCATAGACATGCATGGATGACAGGATCCCGATCCCAAACCCTTCAGGAAGCTGAGGAGCAAATTCATCGGTTGAAAAACAACAAAGCTGCTGGAGTTGACCGGAATTCGGTGGTGAAGCACTTGCCAGGGTGCTGCATTGGGTAACTATCAAGATTTGGGAGGAAGAGTGTATACCAGATTAATGGATGGAAGGTATCGTGTGCCCCATCTATAAAAAGGGCGGCAAGCTGGATTGCTGCAATTATCATGCCATCACGCTACTGAGCGCTGCCTACAAGTTGCTCTCCCAAATTAAAACGTTTGTATAACAAAAATGGATTTTTTTCGGATGATGATAAAACAGCAATGATCGAAAATTGCTTTTGATAAATTTTCCATTGAAGGTAATAATTTAAGTTTACTTGCAAATAAATTCTACGCCCTTCCAAGCGGCCTTCCAGCAGTTAACCGGAACATTCGCCATGGCGTGTAGGCATGTTTTTGAGTTATTTCTTCGTTTTTTTATCAATTCCTCCTCAGTTTTTGCGACAAATTTGTTGGAGTAGATCTTACGCTTTAGGTTGGCTCAGAAATACTCGATGAGGTGCAGATGAGGGACGTTGGGTGGGTTCGCGATCTGGGTATCAAATCGTTATTCAGCCGCTCCATCTCCTCCAACGATCGCTTCAAGAAGTGGGCCGACGCCAGGCCCAGCCAGAACACCGCGTCTTCACCCTTATGGTATTTCTCGATGAACGACGCAATCCAGCATTCATTTTGGGGAAATCCCCGCTCACGGCCAGTCAGAAGCGAAAGAAGAGTGGCTTCGTCATCCCCTTCTCGCTGATTCTCAGCCACAGCAGCACCTTCTTGGGGAACTTGGTGTGTGAAATGAACTTCACCTCGGAGCTCACTTCCTTCGTGGGGGAAGTAAAATTCGCCAGTGGTTGCCATCCAGGGTGAGACAGGTCTCGGGTGAGATAGGTCACCACCGCCACGTCGTGATTCACCGGGAAAATCGAGTTGACCATCTTATTCAGCCGCTGTCGCTGCGTCGTTGCCTGCAGCTTCGAAACCAGTGGACGTGACTTCCGGTTCCTGGCATGTATGTTCATGTTTGCCAGGTACTTTTCCCCTGTTTGAAGCGCACGCAGCGATGTAGCCTCATTTCCTGGACTTCCTCTTCAGCATCTTTTGGAGCTTCTTGTCGCTTAGGGTCGTCGGCCGTCCGGAACCGGGCTTTCTGCTCTGATTGTTGTCTAATAGTGACAAGATGTTGTAGATATTGGAACGGGCGTATCCGGCGTCTACAAAGTGCCGCAAGATGTCCGTTTTCGACGCGGTGAGGTGCCGTTCTTTGAACGCACACACTTCGGAACGGAGTTGCTTCATTGTTTTTGCCATCATGGTTAGAGTTCGACTGATAGAGTTGTCAAATTTTGTCTGCTGACTCATGAGTTACTCTGATTGATGCTGCATGGGTAGTTTTGTCAGTGCGGGTGAAGGTAAGCCCATGAAAAATGGGTAATTTTTGTTCATTTTTTTTAATGCAAACGTTATGCCGCTGCCTGTCACCAATTGCAAAGGCGTTCGAAGGGTAATACCAAGCGGGTCCAGATTTTCACGATTCGGCAAGTGCTGCAGAAATATCGTGAATATAACGTACACACACATCATCTTTTCATAGATTTCAAATCAGCTTATGATACAATCGATCGAGACGAGCTAAGGCAGATTATGCATCCCGAAAAACTGGCACGGATGATCAAAGCAAAGATGGAACAATGATGTGTGTCAGGGTGTTATTCAAAGAGATGAGATAGACATGAGTGGCACGATCTTCAGGCAGTCTTTTCGACTATTTGGCTTCACCAACGACGTTTATATCGTAGCTTGTTAATTTGAGACGATGGCGGAAACGTACATCAGACATAAGGCTGAAGCTGGTAGGATTGGGTTTGTTATTAATGCTTTAAAAACAAAAAAAAAACCTGAAGGGAAGAGGCTCACGAGAAGACAATGTTAGCCTTCAACCACAAGTTCAGATCGACGGTGATGAAATCGAGGTAGTAAACGAATTCGTGTACCTGGGTTCATTCGTGATCGTCGATAACAAAACCAGCAGAGAAATATAGAAGCACATAAATAGGGCGAATAAAAAAATACTTTAAAATATCGCGGACCTTTTTAAACCAGCAGTAAGGATGTTGTTTGGGCCACTCACAAGTGTGGGTTGTTTATTTCAGTAGAATTCAAAAATACGTTAAAATTTTGAGTTTGTAGACCGATTTCAAACGATTTCAACAGAATTGATGCTGTTGCTCCCACTTACAAATGCGAATGGTTTAATTCGATAAAATAAAAAATAAAACATTCACATCGAATTTGAGATCTGATTTAAACCAACAGTAAGGATGGTGTAGTTTACTGTCGGAAGACAATTACCCCTCCGTTGATGAGGATTTCCATCAAGCAAGGTACAATTGTCATTCATGACTTGCGTCCGATAACCACAAATCCCTCATTCAGCCTACGCTTCGTCTGGCACCTTGTGTCCCGCCATTATCTTGTCGACCTTGTAAGAACTCTATGAATCTTAAAAACAAAACAAAGAATACAGATCTTGTATCAAACCATCCATTGAAGAAATGCTGACAAGGGACTTACATAGACGCACTGGTGATCAGTAGGCGATTCATTTTATGAATACACACACATACACCGGAATTATTCAGCAAGAGTTTTTGGTTACGTCACAGGCAATCATAAGAGTAAAATACTCTCTTTGTTCGCTTTGTTTTTGCGTTGCTAGTGTATAAAAGCATGACAGAAGCGTTGATGAGCTAATTTAAAGTAGTTGAGAACATTTTAAGTTAATGTTGTTCAACACAATTAAGGTTTGGTGCTGATTTTACCTTCATCAATTTTTTTTTCAACTACTTGGCAGCGTTGTGCTTGGAATAGCTTGGAGCTAGCTTATAAGACTGTTAAAATGTTACTCAAGAGACAACTGTGAATGTGCAACTAGAACACGAAGTTGGCGGCGATGATCGTTGAACCTCCAGTAAGAATGTAATAAATTAAAAAAAAAACAGACTAATACGAAGCGTGCCCTCTGGCAACATTGTACAATGCAAGAAACCACTATCCTTCATTAAGGTGCATACTGCTTGAATGTGTTCACCTAGACAAGAATTATGCAAAGCCTTCTCGGAAAAACGGCTTGACTGTGCCATACTCAGACTGTGTTTCCGAAAGAATCATGGATCCCCCTTTCCGTTTCGCACTGTTTCCGTTTTTATAGAGTGTGAGGGTGCCACACACTTCAATAACCTATGTGATCTGCGTCGTTGATAAGGCAGGTTATGCTGCTGCTCTTTCCATATGTTTAGCGGTTGGGTAGAGTTTGTCGGTTGACAGACGGTGTGCCGTTTTTACGAGCTTCAACCATCACCGGTTGCTCTCTACAATCGGAGAGTAAGCCCAAGAGAGAACATAAAAAATGCATTTTGAGCATGAGTGAGTAATAACATAGAATGCGAACGGAAGACCATTGAGATCCTAAAGGTTATGAATCGCATTTACTGGTGTGACGCAAGCGAAAAGTATTACAAAGTGCGTGACATTGGTAATGTGTAACAACCATCTAAAAAAAAAAGCTTATTACGGTCATCTGTCCACCACTAAACGTTTATCGGCGAATACTGTTTCGCAGTACATTCATGCATTCAAGCAGACCAGCAATGGCACTTCAAGAAGAACAATAAATGCAATTTTCCCTTTCACTGAACAACGTGCTGCGAATGTGAATTCGGTCGTTAAACGTTAGAGAGCTTTCGGATAGAAGGAGAGAAACAACGCCAGTCAAACTTCGCCGTGTCCAGCCACAACAAACAGCAGCCGAAAAATAGCACTGCCGAACCGCTAGCAGCTGGCGCGTTTTTCTGTCTCGCATTTCAGACTCAGCTCAAAAGACGTTACCAAGCTGCTTATTTTCTTATACCTTCGTTCGTTCGTTTTAATTTATTTTTATTTTTTATCAATAATTCGTCGTATTTGTGTGGATATGATGATGATGATACGACGTGCAGTGCAGATGTTATACATAATTCTATCGCAAACTTGAATTCATTGGATAGGCGGTGCGCCATATTCAGCAGGGGATACGACTTTTGAAGAGAAAAAAAAAGTGATATGTTGAAACTGTGGATATAAAAAATACGTTTGCCATTTCCTTAGACTTTCCATATGCATGCGAGATGGTGCTTAAAAGGAAGGAGCGCAACGTTTTGCTAGAGTGCTTTCTACAAATGGGGTAGAAAATTGAAGCCAACTTGGACTGGAGGTCAAAGTTGCACATTCACGTATGCAGGTCTCCTTTTAATTTATAGTTCACTTGGGATCATCTGCGGAGCAAAAGGCGTCTTAAATACTTTTTATCCAACGGCTTATCGTGTCCGTTTTTATAGAGTCTGAACGGTTTAATTTGACCGCGTGAAGAATATTACCGGGACAATAGTATATAGTAGACAATAGTACCTCGTAATTTTGCTATTTTAATTTGTTTTTGTCTAAAATATTGACTTTTTCATATGTTCATCAAATTTTCAGAAATCTTGTTGACCAAGCATTACAAATTTATCAGTATTATCAAGCAATTTTTAATAGAAAAGTTGTTAGTCGTTCTCTATTAGACTGCTGTAAATTCATTAACTAAGATGCTCTCCGCAGTATTCTTTGCTGATAACTCGGCTAACACAGTCTCATCGATATGCAACATTACTGCCGAGTATTTTAAAACTGCATTCTCTTCTGGACATGATAGGAATCGATGCGGAGGTTCGTGATATTCGGTTGTATAACTTTGGCTTGGTCAGGATTGAATATAATGAAATATTTCAACATGTTTCGGCTGCGTCCTTTTGTTTGCACATTTCTGAATGACATAGCATCAAACAAGTGCTCAGTTTTGTGTTACCTATCAAAATACGCGGTCTTACTCCGGAACAACGAAAAAGTATCGTGCACAAATGGTGCGCTGTAAGCGGACTCTCCTTGAGAAAATTGCCCAAGGAAGAGGGTGTAAGCGTCGGAGCGGTACTATCTGCGATTTGAAAATATAGAGAACAGTGTACGTTTGAAGATGCGCCGAAGAGTGGTCAAAAATCCGGTCCTGCTAGTCCGGATATGGATAAAAAGATCAGGGATGCCTTCAAGCGAAAACCAGCGACTTCCGTTCGGGATGTTGCGAAAAAACTAGGGACTTCGTCCAGTAACGTCAAGCGTGCCAAGGAAAGACTTGGGCTAAAAACATACCGAAAGCAGAAAAAACCCAAAAAGAACCCCACACAGGCCGCGTCCGTGAAACCACGGGCCCGCAATCTCAACGATTCGTTATTGTGTAGAAATTCTAGGTGTTTAATAATGGACGATGAAACGTTTGTGAAACTAGATTACAAAACGTTTCCCGGACCACAATTCTATACTGTAAGCGAAGACAAAGACATCCCCGAAACGGAGAAGCCAATTTGTATCGAAAAATTTGGTAAGAAGGTGAAGTGTGGTAAAACATCTAGTCCGTATATCACAACGGAGACGATGAGCACTCAGAAATACGTTAAGGAATGTCTCCAGAAGCGATTATTTCCGATGATCAGACAGCACGAAGGTCAAGTAGTGTTTTGGCCTGATTTGGCGTCATGTCAAAATGTATGTGCTGAAAGACATGAATCCGCCGAACTGCCCGGAGGCACGGCCAATCGAGACTTTTTGGACTTAAACCAAAGCAAAGCTTCAAAAATTAATAAAACCAGCGGACGACATCCAAAAATTTAAAGAAGATCTTCCCAAAGTGGTCAAAATGGTGGGAAGTACCACTGTGCTGAAGTTAATAGGTCATTAACAAAACGCGACGCGAGACAAGACACAACACTTATCGTTCTTACAATTTAAAATAAATTTACCTTTTGGTCGACCGGTTTCGGGCACAATGCTGCCCATCTACGGGACTATGTCCGACCCGTGTAGATGGGCAGCATCGTGCCCGAAACCGGTCGAAAAAAAGGTAAATTTATTTTAAATTGTAAGAACAATAAGTGTTGTGCCTTGTCTCGCGTCGCGTTTTGTTAGTGTCGTGTAGTTCTTACGTCAGCATAAAAATCATAACAATAAGTTAATGGGTCATGTTCGAGGAAAAGTTAGGAATATTGGCTATGATTAAATATTTTGATTAAACGAGAGTAAAATATCATGTTAAACACAAATACAAATATGATTTGCCAAATAAAATTATTAAAACTAAAAAAAAAACACGACTTTTTTGTAATTTTGAAGGTGTGCTTATACTTTCTGGAACAGTCTATAACACACACTACACAGTATTGTCCAAATCACAGTGACGTTACACCTCAGATTTGACAGATACTGGTGCCCTTGTGTTCAGAAATTCGTGTGCGAAGAAGAAGGACGGAGAACACGACGGTTATTGCTTTCTCTTATACTCTCATGGTCAAAAGTGAGGATAGCTTTTTCAGTGGAATAGCCTATAGTGAGCCATACAAGAGTGATGCCATAGAAGAGAAACTGAAAGACGGCAAAGTGTAAATTTCAATTGGATTGAAGGGATGAAAAGGGGGCAGGCTACGGGGTAGAATAAGCTCTTTCATATCCAAAGTTTTGCAGCGGGCAGACGTTAAAAGTTAACGTTAATACAGGGAAGAATAAAGAAACTGAAACTGGACTCCAACTAGACTGCCCGTACAGAGAAACAGGTTGTTTCAGGCAAGAACATAGTTGAACAATTTGCTTAAATCTCCCCCGTAGCCATCTAGTGTCCCAATTCCACAATTTTACTATCCCAGGACCCATTATTACCGGCATTTTAAATCCGGAGTGCATATTTGCTCAATACCATTATCCTGGTCATCATATCAGCATCGTTCCGATCCAACCAACGATCGTGAACTGAATAACCAGGGTATCAGACCCAGCAGGCGAACCGCAAAATCAACGTGCTTATTGTGCGACGTGGACAGCGCCAGTCCGTCGATCACGTGTCGTAGAAGCTCACCGCCGACCGGCCGTAAAATTTCACAACCCAAAACACCCACAAAACCTATCAGTCGATAAATAAAAAAGTTAATTGGCGAAAACAAGCGGTTTCTTTTAGATACCTTGATCGAGTATTTATCTATGCCCGCAGCCGACCCTGAACGATAATCGTGTCAAGCTCGAGCTACCGCTAGAATAACAGAAGAGGTTATTGTTAAATCAACCCTCAGCGATTCCCGTGGTTAGGGATCGAGGGCTTAGGAAGGAGCAGGGTTACGGCTTATCATTTTTGACTCAGGCATATTCATTTGCCAATATCTCCTTTCAGAGGATCGATTTGATAATATGATGTATGATGAACTTGTAGTGCATGAGTAGTCCTACAACTTTGTCTAACAGTACATTGCTCTAACTCCTATATCTTCGACATGAGAGCGTATATTCACAGTGATCTTCACGATGATAATCGCGTGATCTTCACCGCGAATATCATCGCGAAGATCACTGCGAATATACGCTCTTATTCCTCAGATATAAGAGATAGAGCTATGTATTGTTAGACCAAGTTGTAGGTCTACTCAATCACCATAAGTTCATCATACATTATATTTTGAAATTGAGCTTCTGAGAAGAGCTATCGGCAAATGAATATGGATAAGTCAAAAATGATAAGCCGCAACCTTGGGAAGGAGATCCATCTGATTCCCCTTTACAGGCTCTCCTTTCCTTTTCCTACCCCGTACAGGGATAGCTAGGCAAGAGATTGTGTGCTCGATCGGATACCGCCTTTCAAACATGCCCTACGCTCAATTTAAACTACTTCTATTCAATTTCAGGGACCCAACAATAGCTTCTCTTCACATCTTTGGTTCTAGCAGAAATTATTGTCCACTCCTAGGGTTACATATTGATAAGAATGACGCCATGGTGGACGAAAACATGCGTGTAGGCATGTTTGTGAGTTCTTTCTTCGTTTCATTTATCAATTCCTCCTCAGTTTTCGAATTGTTGGAGTAGATCTGACGTTTCAGGTTGGCCCAGAAATTCTCGATGGGACGCAGCTGGGGGACGTTGGGCGGGTTCGACCACATCGATATTCAGCCGCTCCATCTCCTCCAACGATCGCTTCGAGGCCGACGCTAGATCCGGCCAGAACACCGAGGTCGCCCCTATGGTGTTTCTTGATGAACAACCTAACTTCCGGCAGGCATTACGTACTATAAATTTCTCCGTTCACGGCCAGTCCGGAGCGAATGAAGAGCTGCTTCCACATCCCCTTCTCGCTGATTGTCAGCCACAGCAGCACCTTCTTGGGGAACTTGGTGTGTGAAATAAACTTCACCTCGGAGCTCACTTCCTTCGTGGGGGACGTAAAATACGAAGTGCCCTGCCAATCGTTGCCATCCAGGATAAGATAGGTCTCGTCGTCCATCACCACCGCCACGTTCCAATTCGTCGGGAAAATCGGGTTGACCTTCTTATTCAGCCGCTGCCGCTGCATCATTGCCTGCTGCTCCGAAAACAGTGGACGTGACTTCCGCTTCCTGATATGTCCCGGCCAAGCGCACGCAGCGATGTAGCCACTTTTCTTTCGGTCTTCCTCTTCAGCATCCTTCGGAGCTTCTTGTCGTTCAGGGTCGTCGGCCGTCCGGAACCGGGCTTCCTTTCGATGCTCTGATGGTTGTCTAATAGTGCCAAGATGTTGTAGATGCCGAAACGGGCGTATCCGACGTAAAAAAATGACGCACGATGTCCGTTTTCGACGCCGCGGGGTGCCGTTCTTTGTTTCTTTGTTTCTTTGTTTATTTGTTTCACTGTTTTCATCTGACTAGCAATCTTAATGAAATTTTGATGGGGGAAATCTTGAATGATTCGGCCGCATGCAGATATCGTATTATGAAGACTAAAAAACCCCATATCTTTTCTGAATCATCAACTACAACTTAAAACCTAAACAGAACACATATTTTGAACCTTGATTAAAACTAAACATTTGAAATTTCTTGTTATTTCTTCTCAACGCCTTTAACGTGTAAAAAAGACCGTGTAAAAAAACCGTGCTAATTCCGAAAAACCGTGTAAAAAAATACCTTGATTACATGTTAAGTCTTTTGCAATGAAAAACACTTAAAAGATTTTCTAAACAGTGGAATGGATAGCAAAACAAGTTACAAGAGTCAAGCGAGGGCTCCAAGGCCAGAACACAAAATAGAACCGGAGTGAATGTGTGTGGGGATAAGTGGGGATAATACAAGTACATTCATGATGGTATATCTCGAGACCCTTAATATCTGCAAAGGTGCGGTCTTAAGCAAAATTGTTCAAAAGGTCAAGGGCATTCGAAAAGTGAAGCGTTTTGTTCGGAATTCCACCACTACGTGACACTAGTAAGCATACGAAATTGAGCATTTGCAACTTGTTCTGTTTGGAGATTCTGATAAGATGGATAATTCTAGTCATCGGAAAAGTTGTTCAGCAGATCAACGGCATTCAAAAGATGGGCCGTTCTTTCGGAATTCCACCGCTACGTGGCGCTAATGAGCATGCAAAATTGAGTAGTTTCAACTTGTTCTATCTCATGTTTCTGATAAGAGAGAAAGTTCTAGTTTTCGACAAAGTTGTTCAGAAGGTCAAGGGTATTCGAAAGGTGAACCGTTCCATTCGGACTTCCACCGCTACGTGGCGCTAGTGAGCATGCAAAATTAAGCATTTCCAAATTGTATGTCTGAATCTTCGAACAGGCACACAATGAAGTTATTCGTCGATAATTCTCGACGTTTCGCTTATCTTCGCTTATTTTTGAACGCGCACTCTTCTGAACGGAGTTGCTTCACTGTTTTTGCCATCATGGTTATAGTTTGACTGATAGAGCTGTCATTTTTTGTCTGCTGGCTTATGGGTTACTATAATTGATACTGCATGGGTAGTTTTGTCAGTGCGGGTAAAGGTAAACCCATGAAAATTTTTGTTATTTTTTTTTTAAATGCAAACGTTATTCGCCTAGGGTGCTGGTCTTTTAAATCGACGTTATTGGGAGCGACGTAGTGGTTAGCATTCATTCTTCTCATGCCAGAGTCACGAGTTCAAATCTCACAATTCTCGAAAATACTCAAAAGGAGTCTATGATGGGAAATGAACCAAGCCGAGGGGGAAAATCTCGATAATAATGAAATATTAAATCCACATTTTTAAAAGGGATGAGGACTCTGAAGTACGAAGTGAAAATGAAATAGGACTGAAATACTCAACACGACAAAAACACAAAGTCTCGCAAATCATACTTAAAGGGTGTCCACGATGAAATTGCCACACTATGAAATTGCTCTAACTTTTTAACCGTTGGGTAGAATTTAATGAAAATCTGGGTGGATTTAGTTCATAGTGCATTATTTACATCCTGCAAGTTTTAAAGTCCTGTAATCAAAACTCGCGGAAATGGAGTCGAAAGAACAGCTCGTGCGTGATAAAATCTTGCGCATTCATCACGAGAACAAGGATCTCTCGCATCGTTCCATCGCTAAATCGTTGAGAATCGCAAATTCCACGGTGTCGCGAGTGATTAAGCGGTTCGAGGAACGGTTGACCACCGATCGGAAGCCCAGAAGTGAAGGAAAAAGTATTCCGTACAACACCAAAAATCACAACCGCGTAGTTGGGGCCTTCAACCGAAATCCGAACGCCTCCATTCGGGATGTGGTCCAGAAGGCCAAAACTAAGGCTGGGCTTCGAACGTTCAAGGTACAAAAGGCCCCTAATCGCGAAGAAAAGCAGAACAAGTCCGTCAAAACCCGTGCCAGGAAGTTGTACCTCAACATGCTGACGAAAGTTGAATGCTGCATCATGGACGACGAAACATATGTGAAGGCCGACTTCAAACAGATCCCCGGCAACCTGTTTTTCACGGCCAAGGATAAGTTCAGCGTTCCGGAGCATGTCCGCACTCAGAAGATGTCCAAATTTGCGAAGAAATTCCTGGTTTGGCAAGCCATCTGCACGTGCGGGAAGCGGAGTGCACCTTTCCTGACCCAGGACACGATGAACGGACAGGTGTACATAAAAGAGTGCCTCCAGAAGTGGTTGCTTCCTCTCCTGAAGGCCCACAACGTCCCAACAATCTTCTGGCCGGATTTGGCCTCATGCCACTACTCCAAGGACGTGCTGAAGTGGTATGCGGACAATAAGGTCAATTTCGTGCCGAAAATGTTCAACCCTCCCAACACTCCGGAGCTCCGCCCCATCGAGAAGTACTGGGCAATTATGAAGCAGCACCTTCTTAAACGACCTAAGGTTGTGAAGACAGTCGAGGAACTGAAGAAAGTATGGGTTTACATGCAAAAAACGGTTGATTCACAGGTTGTGCAGAATCTTATGGCTGGGGTTAAGGCCAAGGTGCGGGCATTTGCGTATGGACTGTAAATAAAATACGAGTAAAATGGTAAAATGAAGTTTAATAGTTATTTCTCAATCCCTGAAAATTTGATGGCAATCGGATGAAAATTCGAATTTTGCGAACCGATTTTGTGTGTGGCAATTTCATCGTGGACACCCTTTAGAAAAACTTATTTAAAACACTGAAATGATTTTTGTTCACGTTCTATCAACAATTTTTGAACGTTGTAATTTATATTATATAGAACTGTTTGCTTGCATAATGATTTAGATATTCTATTCGGAAAAATACAGCCACATGAGTTTAACCCAAGGGGTGAGTCGCTCAGCACACTTTTCTCCTGTGCTATTTTTATTTAGTGTGTGTAGCCTGTAAGATGCCCAAGGTGCCGATGTGTTGACAGTCCAAATTTTAATTTTTGCTGTTCCTGGCAACCAGGCATTTGTTTAGGTTTCTACAATAAATAAACAATACAGAAAATAAGCGGCAGTGCAATAAAGCGGGTCGTTTCTAGGATTTTGAGGACATAAATTATGAATTTCTAAATAAGAAACCGGGGATTTCTGGTACGTTGTTCAAGTGGTTGCAGAACTCTTTGATTCTTGCCTATAGCGTATTTCACCCGTGCACCAAACGACAATGTAAGGATGAAAGAATTTAACTGAGTTTTTCACTATTTGATTCTTTTGCAGTTGATTAGAGGTGAAGGTTAAATTTTGATGGCTGATCGATACACAGTCCTAATAAAGGTTACAAAAGCAGTTCGTGTGGTCGAATTCTGTTAGTCAAAAGTCCAACGCAACTCCCAGTGCAACCCGATCTAGAGTCAAGAATCGGCCTTCCGAAATGAGCGCGCTGCAATTTGATAATGTTCCGCATGACTTTTCATTTTTTTAAGGTTCTCAAGTCTACTGGACGTGATCCACTAACTGGATCTGCTTTTGGATCAGCCGTTTCCTCAGATATAAGAAAAATTTCCTGTGAAAAATCACATCGAAGTGAACAGATAAACGAAATATGCAATGAATCTACGTGGATTAGTTTTCCATAAGATTTGCAGTGTGAATTCAACATACAAAACTCTCGCTAGATTGACATGACGAAATAAACAAAGCGAAAAAAGCCCTAGAAGCACACTTGTTTCTATTAGGTTGAGATAACATGAATATTATTTGCTAAGTTATAATCAAGTTATTACAACTAATTATGATCGTAGTGTGCTACTTGGGAAATGTCACCAACAACAACACATATTGGCAAGGTTGCTGTTTTTTTTCTTCTTAAAGATCTACTGTCAAAAGTGTTCCTCATTTGGCTTAATATGTGGTAGGGATTGAAAATTCCCTCTCCATGGCTGGATTTTGTACCTGGACGTTGGTGGGAGGGCCTAATCTCATGTTAACGATTCATTGGAGATAGCTGATTTATGAGATAGATGTAGCTAGGTCATGTCATTGTATGACCTTCTACTCTAATGAACCATTCATGGGAGAACCAAAGGTCCAGCCACACAAAGTAGTGATAATATCACACTCGCTCATCTTTCTATTTTATAGCCACGTCGTAACACGCATGTATACAGGCACTAAAGTTGAGTGTGATATCGGCGGGATGGGCCGCAAGTCACTAAAAATTTAATCATAGATAGATTTATTCAATTTTGAAAACATTTAATATTCAATTTGAGTTGGAAGTTTGAACTGTGTCATAGAATTTCCTATGCAGGGGACTTCTAGACCGTGGCCATAAGTATTGTGGGTTTGTGGGATGCGGAGGGTCCGTTTAGGAACTCAGAGTATCGTATCACTGGGGTTTGTCAAAGGTGTGTTTTTTCAGAATGAAAGAGGTGTGCTACCGGCGGGCTTTGCCGCAATTTACGCTTAGGCGAAGCTAGAAACAGTTTGTAGACGCCTGACATCAAATAGTTAAGGGACACGAAAGGAGGTGCAGTTTTCATTGGCGTGGCAATTCTTTCGTTGTTAATAAATTATAGTTTAAATATGTGCGGTATACGACAGCCGACTTTCAAATTATAGCAAATCATAGAGAGATGTTACTTTGACATAGAAACTTGCAGCGTAAAAGCAAAATGAAATTTACAGTGGCATCTTAAATAGCTTGGTCACGTTGATACGAACTACAGGGAATGGCTCTCTCTATCTTTTCGGGATTTGCCGTATATCATTGTAGTGCAGAATTGTAAATTAACGATTTTCTGATCACTTTCACCTTTTTTTTTCACCTTTAGGTTTCTGTAAACATTTCACATTCCATGACGATCACAAAACGTTCAGAGGTGGAATATATACGAATCGTACTGCAACCCCACAGCAGAAATGTTGAGCCATTACAAGGCTTGTACCCCAAACTCTATTCCCAATTGCATCTAGTGTAGATCTCCCTACTTCTCTCCCACTTCTCCCGTTCGGTGCACCAGCCCTTGTTTGTGTAGCGGAAGCAGCACCTGCTAAACCAAAACAAAGTGAGTCACCACCGCGACCAAGTTTCTCATAAGCGAGAGCGAAAAACATCGCCACTCTTGCGATGTTGTTTTCCCGCTCTCCACTCTCGAACCGACTGTTGCGGAGCATAAAATCTCGAGCATAAACCCACTCTCTGAGCATTTTCTCCCACACTGTCGTCTGACACTTGCCGCTTGCCAGAACCAGCATAACAGTGTATGGAAATGCACTTTCGGTGAGAGCGCTGTATAAAAGCTATCGCTAAGGACTCGCTTATAGTCAGTTCAAGTTGGAACCGTTGGGCAAAAAGGATACTCTGCTTGTTGAAAGGATTCTCAGCTGATTGCGCTAGATGTGATTCAGTAGTTCTGCGTTCTATGCGTGTTGTGGCTGCATTGATTGGCTACTCCGTGTCCAGTGAGCTGCGTTCGGGTGACGAAGGTGATAGTGCGTGAAATTGTACGAAAGTGGATCACTACTGCTGATGGAATAGTGGCAATTGAAGGACCGTCACATTTGGGACATGATGTGATGTGCTGTGTTTTTTTTTCTCGTAGAATTTCTGCTCGGTGCGCTTTCGCTATTGATTTTTCCTCAAACGAAGAGTTCGCCGTACTGCTGCTGCTGCTGCTGCTCGTGGCCCGGAGTGCGAATTAAATATTTATGAATGAATGAAGTAACGTTATCTAACTGTTCGGTGCAGGGCTAGGAAAAGGATTTTGTTTTTGCAACCGTGAATCGTTTCGTGAAAACGTGCATGTTAGTGCTCAATGACACACTGCTAGCGAACGAACAGCGAATAACACAACTATCAAAAGGTGCAGAAAGGATTGAGCCGTAATCAACTCGTGGGTTGAATTGGGCACATGTGCGATGTGAGTTCTGTACCGTCGTTTATTACTTTTTGATGGCCTAGTCGTATTCACCCGGAAAACTAGACATGGGACTACAGCGTATGTCAGATGGTAGTTCTTTTTTATCACTTTAGTGCCCGGTTATCATCGTTTACGTGCAACATTCTAGTTTGTTAATGTATTTATTTGATCATTCATTTTGAGGAGCGATAAAAATAAAACAACTTGACATCCTGAAAAAAAAGAGTGTCCCCGACATATGACCAATTTCGTACATTTTCCGGCTCAGTGAGTTCATCGATGGTGTTGAGTTTGGAGCATCGATTATTTACCTATTCATTATTCGTAGTCTGAGCCGCAACGGATGCAGAAATTTATTGGAATAATTGCGGCAAGTTGACGTGAATTGTTGAACCGAAGTGCGGAAAATAAAGTACAGAGAACGTGTCACGAAAAGGCCACGAATGTGGTAGAAGTGTGAATTGCCGGTAGTGTAGTATTTTATGAATCATTGCGAACCAACACGGCAGAGGAATAATTAACAAATTTGGGCTATAATTGAAAATTTATTGTGCATCGCATCGACCGGAAAATCGCAAACCTCCTTCCGTGCGGGAAATTCACATTCTCCGCTTTGCGGTTTATAACTGTGTTCTCAGTGGTGCCTGCTGGGAGTGGAAATTCTGTATGTTTGTGTGTTTATCCTGGTGTATTCAGTCAATAAATAACTGCCAGCTAAGCGAGTAGAAATTGTTTTTTGCCAGGCAAGAAAGAAAGAATAATCGTTTCGTTTCTTCTAAGAAGTATACATAAACGTTCCTTTATCCTGGCAAACAAATGTTCAATAAATTAAATAAAATGGTGAATTTATTGCCAAGGCTGGTGATTATCCTAGGATTAATAACGTTATCGGTTACGAGTGCCCTTGGAGGGCCGGCCAGTAGTCATAACGACAGCAACAATAACAACAATGTGAACCGGGCAGCTAACGTAAACCTCCCACGGTTCGAGGATAAATCTACGGACCCATTCGATGGGGAATCGATTGTGCCGGTCCTGTCGCTCGAGGATCAGGTTCGGTTGCTAACGAAACAACTGAATACGCTCACCAATCAACGACGTGAGGATTACAAAATGCTCGAGAACAGCTTGAAAAAGTACGTTCGGAAAAATTCGGTGCAGCTAACCAACGCCGAAATACGGGAGGAATTGGACCTGATGAGGTAAGCGGGTTCAGAAAATACGTGATGCCTTTTGTGATGGGTTTTGCTCCGTTTGAATGCTATGGGGCGGATAGGCTCTGGGTTTGGGCATTCCGTTGCCAATCGCTTTGCTTCTGCTTTTGCGTTGTAGATTTTGAGCCACGTTGTTTCGAAGGGCTTATTTTTGTTTTCTTAGCACGGAAAAGAAGGGCAGCAGACAGTGACAAATAGAAACGATGATTGGAAAGCTTTTGATTGTTGTTCATGATTTCTGTCGGAGTTGACACATTTTCGTCGCAGTCAAAATGAACAAAGAGGCGGAATTTATGTTTTTCTACAACCGACAGTGATGATCTGAACTCACCTGAATAAACGATAGCGAATCAGAAGCTGGACATTTTTTTGCTGTAGATATACACTACCAATCAATAGTACCGACTCACTTCGAAAAATATATAAACACATACTTGAACATATTGCACCTTAAACAAAGTTGTTAATTATTTTAAGGTCTTCCAGATGGTATCGACTTAGAATTCGATCACTACGCGGCACTAGAGAGTGTTCTCGTAAAAAAGCAACAGACAAAAATGATCACCAAAAAATCATTTTAAGTCGGATATTAGAAACACACTTAGAAAATTTTACAGTATTCGCTATTTTTTACCAAACTTTCAACAGCTGAACGTTCGGTAATCCGATTCTCCGGATTTCGGTTAAATTTTACAGTATTCCAGTAAAAAAATAACCGGAACTTGTCAAATTTAACCGAAATCCGTTAAATCGGATTAACGAACTTTTCAGCTGCTGAAAGTTCGGCAAAAAATTACCGAATACTGTAAAATTTTCTAAGTGTGTATTAGCTATTTTTCACAGTTGGTTTGTTGAACCTTCCTTCCAAGGCTAAATGCCCGCACCTTGGACTTAACGTTACCCATCAAATCTTATGCAACACTTGCGGCATCTTTCTCACACACTTTCATCCACTTTTTCTTCAAATCCTTGTCGTTTTTGCAAATTTTCCCTGTGTTCTGGTTTCGAGTAATTGCGCGACGGCAGAACCGGCCAAAACAAAGTTTCACCTTCGTGGGACCGGTGGAATAACAGCATGCGTTTCTGGAGGCATTCTTCTTTATATTTATCTTTATTTGTTCGTGGATGGTGCTGCTCATTATCTACGACTTGCTAATTTTGCCGCACCCACATAACGTCTGCCACACCAAGTACTTCTTGGCAAATTTATCAACCTTCTTCTTCCGGAACTTCTCCGGAACATCCTGGTGGGGCTTGTCGACAAAGAACTCCAGGCTGGGAATCTGCTTGTCGCCCACTTCAATTACGTCTTGCCGTCCATTACTATGCATTCCGGCTGCACCAACCACTCGCGGTACAGTTTCTTGGCGTGGGATTTCGCCACCGTTACCTGTTTATCGGTTCGGTTGGGCGCCTTTCTTGCCTTGAAGACATAGAGTTCGGCCCGTTTCATTGTCTAATGGTTGAACGAAACGGATGAAATGTACTTCTTGGCCACATCCCGAATCGAAAGGTTCGAATTGCGCTTGAAGTAATTCCTCACCTCCCTTTTCTTCCGCTGTCAGTTCGCCGCTGAGTCAACATCATTGGCGGAACTAGACAATAAGTCTGGAGGGGGCCTGGAGGGGGCCTGTCCGAAGGATTTTTTTTCATTTATAAGAATATTGGAAAGAGCGACGAAAGTAGCGTAATTTTTGGGGACAGGTTATTTTAATTGATAAATCAAAACAGGTTTAATCGAATTATTAGGTCTATTCTGCGCCTCGGAGATACCTTAAAAGAATCGAGTGTGGTGAATATATACCTAGTATTATTCCGTATGGATCAAATAAAGAATACACTCACACGAGGTTACTGTAGTCACCTTACTGAATTCTGTTGTGAAGTCTCAACTCATCCGAGGCGAAGAATAGACCTGAATCTGTATAGAATCAAGTTTGAACTAAAAATCTTAAAAATCCAAAGAACAACATTAAGTCAATGAACATTTTAAATTTATATCAGAATTTAGATTGGTTTGGATAACGCGTTGAAAGTCTTTAAAATTGCCTCGTTCAATACAGATTCCTTCACAACTCCGTTCCTAATGCTTAAATTAGCCAGATTTGAAAATCGATTCAGCGTCATGATACTTCTCAGTCATGTTGCGTCTCATGGCTGAGAATCTCCACTCGCATCCAGCTGAGCTTATGGGAATGGAAGTCAACACCTGGAGCAACCAATAGTTAAATTTGGTGTAATATCAACTTTAAATTCCGCGCACAAGGTTTCCCAAGTTATATTTAACTTTTTATGGTGCAAAAATTTCTAACGACAGTTGCTTATGCTGGCTGGTTTTGTTGTTTTATATTTAGAGCATCTGAATAATGGTCTATAAACTCCTGCCAATTTGCCTTATCTAAACGCGATAACGAGTCAATTGACTCAGCAAACGGCATGTTTTTGAACATCTTCTCCAGATGTCCTACAATATTGTAGGTAATCGACAATATATAAATCAACATAAATAAACCAAAAAGACACAAAAGATCTGAACTGCCGGTAATCGCAAGCTAGTCCCTTCTGAATTTTTATCAGTTTTTAGTTAGCATCATGAACCAGTTTATATATTAGTCTTCGTTGCTATTATTCTCCTAGTGTAAGCTTGACTCATCACTGTTCCTCTATTCATTATGATCTCTCCATGAAGCAGGTTATTCAAAGAGCTCCAGATTAACTTCAACCTATTTCAATTCCCCATATTTTTATTGAAAAGTACCAACATGTCAATTGCAATAGAAGAGTTTTGGTGATGGGTCGCGCATTGATGGATCCACTGGTTTCAGTGTTTACAATGACTACTCATCTGCCTTCCGGAAACTTCAGAAACCTTGTTCCGTATATGTTGCTGAGCTAGCAGCAATCAATTTCTCATTGGAGATTATTACCGACATGCTCATAGATCATTATTTCATCTTTTCGGATAGTCTCAGTTCTATTGAGGCCCTCTGGTCGATGAAAACAGTGAGGCACTCATCTTACTTTCTTTCAAAAATAAGGGAGCAGATGTGTGTGTCGGTCGAAAGATCATGTAAAATTACCTTTGTATGGCTCCCCTCACATTGTTCAATTTCAGGCAATGAGAAGGCGGACTCTCTAGCAAAAGTAAGCGCGCACAAGAAGGCGAGATTTTCGAAAGAAGAATTTCACATGATGATTTTTTCCCATTATGTAGTACGTTAATTAGCGTTAATGAATAAACTTCTATCTCCATATTTTGCTTATCGACATTCGTGAGCTTTGAAACTTTTAATCAATCTGGGGAGTCTATACTCTACTAAATTGTTCGTACGAGAGAAAATAATATCGTGAATTCTAAAAGGTGCCGTTAGAAAAAACTCATTTTTGTTGAACCTTTTGAATAATTAAAATAAAATACGTACATAGAAAAGTTCTTCATATCTTATGTTTCAACTTACCAGGCTCTACTTTTCACTGTCACTATTGTTCTAGTTATGAGTTTTGGGGTTTTAATATTAATGAGATTGAATTATTAGGATTCAGAATTATTTAAGTCTAAGGCGTAGGGATTTTGTTAAGCAGTATTTTGAAGCAAAATTATTATAACAAAATATAAGTAGTAGTAGTATTTATTCAATGATGGGGTTTCCGTCAAAATATGCTGTTAAAAGGATCAGCATACAACACCTTACTGGGTTTCTCTCAGAGGTTGTTTAGTAAACAACGACAAAAAAACATTACTGGTAAAAAAGAGAAGTTGTGTTTTCAAAAACCTCAAATTGAAAATTGATTTCCATCACATCTGTTCTTTAGGGAGTGTAAAAATAAAGATTTCATATCGTTAGAACCATTCTGGGTGTTTGGCGGTATTTGAGCATTATCAAGCGCATACATTTTTGCCACTCAATGCAGCGGATCCATTTCCTTGACCGACCCCGCATGGGGATGTGTGGTAAAAGTGTGTGCGCTTGCTTCGAAATACTTCTTCACAAAAGCCCTACCCTCAAATTTAAACTGCTTCTATTCAATTTCATAACCTGCCGAGCTCTCTCGGACCTATCGATACTTTCTCTTCATATCTTTGGCTCTAGCAAAAATTGCTGTTCACTACTGGGAAACCATGATGTTGGGAAGATATTTCCAATTTTAACATACGCAAACTCTCGAGCGAAGTGATGTACTGTTGATATATCGGAGTTCTCATGGATCTAATTGTCGTTAACAATGGTTTTCTTGATATATTTACCAACTTTTCATGCTTTAAGGCACAGTGGGGTAAGTGAAAAGTGTGAGGAAAATGGTATGCGCACTTTACTCTTCAGGAATAGTTACTCATTCAAACTATTTCTGATGGGAGCAAAGTATAAAAAAATCAAACTGGGAAAAAACCATACAATTCCGTAGAGATTAGTGTTTCATTTCAAATTAGAAATATATTAGCGAAAAATCCTGGGGGGGGGGGCTACAGAATTCTGGAGGGGGCCTGGCCCCCTAGGCACCCCCAGTAGTTACGCCAATGGTCAACATGGTCTTTTTGATCGAATTTACCACACGAGACACGGTCGAATTGTCTATGGGATTGGCCTGGATTTTCCACGATCTGGCCCATAATTGTTTGTCGAAGCACGTTTAGCTTGGAAGCCATCTCGATAACCACTTGACAGATTGTGACATATTGCACATGTAAACATTATTCTAATTGCTAGTTTTACCCATGCAATAAAAAGTTATACACAAAAGAAAGTGTTACATTATTTTTGACTACAATCTCTAGTGGGAATGAAAAACAGATTATTTTCAATAACTTTATATCATGATCCAAGACCAACAAGAAAAATAGAATCTACTTGAAAAGTTGTTCATAAGGTCAAGAAATTTTGGGAGGTGGAATGTATGATTTGGAATACGGTCTCTACGTGGCGCTAGTGGCGATGGAGAAGAGAAAAAAGTTGAACGAGTTTATACAGTGATCTAAAGCACCTAGAAGGTTCAAACCACGTTCAAGGTTGTTCAGAAGTTCGGGACTTTTAGGAGGTTGAGATTTTGGTTCGAAATTCGGTTACTTCGTGGCGCTACAGATCAAGAAAAAGAGAAAAAAATTGAACGAGTTTATATAGTGATCCAGACTACCTAGAAAGGTCGAACCTTAATCAAAGTTGTATGGTAATGGTAGAACGTATGGTTCGGAATTCGGTCTTTACGTGGCTCTAGAGGTTACCCAACAAACATGCTGATTAACTGTTTGTTCAAACAACTTTTCCAAATTTGGAGGACAAGCGGTTATACACTGATGTTTGTTGGGTATGTTAATAGGAGCATTTTCAACGAGTTTATATCGTGTTCAGTGCCTGTCAAATCATCTGCACTCGAATGAGGTGAAAATGAAGACAACCCTAACGGACAGACCTGCTGTCTTAGTGAATTTTTAATTTTGAAATAACTGCCACCGTTGAGTTTCGAAGCCATTGTTTGGTTTTGTTCATTCGTCGGAATGGATGTTCATTATCGCCTGTACTGTTGTCAATATCAATATTCAATTCCAAACATGTACAACATAATTTTTTATTTCTTACGCCTAGATCGATAGGTTACACATACTACAAGTTTTAATTTTGATAATACCAAGAAAAAAAGCGTTACCGAAAATGAAAACGGACCATGATGTAGTTCCCCTTTTTCAGGATTTTCCCTTTTAAACGTTATTTAGTTCATTATTACGTGATTTAGTTCACGATGATTTTAGCTTGTTCTTGAATTCATGATTGCAGTTCACGGATCTGGGCACGGATTTTTTTCCGTGTACCTTTTTCTATTACCGAGTCTTTCTACTCTGCGGTTGACACTATTCTATTTTTTTTTGTTGAATTGAAAATGACTTTTCGATATTTGATGATCATTTTCGATTTTAACAAAGCTGGGCTGGAAATTCATGATTATCAAGAAGCAAAATGAGTTGATTTGTTCATCGCCCATGATTTCTAAGACTTTTTTAAACAAATTAAATTCATCTAAGCTGACTCAAAATGATTTTCATTTCGTACACAGATAAAAAGAAACATTGAATTTTCTGCGTAATCTAATGCACATAATGGGAATGCTAGATGAGAATGGCAGAAAATAATAGGATATTTCATGTGAAGTTAAGCCAGACAACGCCTGAATCTATCCTGTTGAATGAAAGATTGCAAAAAATTTCGTTGTTTACGCCCCAACGAATTTGGCTTGGAATTAAACGAGGGGGTTATTTTTAATTCATTATTTGTTTTGTCTTTGATAGTAAGTGATAATAACAGACACTGATCCAGATCCAGAGCACATAGAAAGTTCAAACCTTTGGAAAAATTGTACAGAAGGTCAAGAACTATCGAAAATTAGAAAGTATGGTTCAAAATTCGGTCACTACGTGGCATTAGTGAATTTAAAGAAACAAAGAGTTTGTGAGCGAATTCAAAGACTAATACTGACCACCCAGAAAGTTGTATTGGCCTTTGTATTTTTGTTTCGCAATAACTTTGAATCCTGGATGATTCAACACGATGAGTAACTATCAGAGATCAAAATCTGATGGCTGAAAACAAGAGGAGGAACAAATATTTTAGTTCTCTCTTGTCTTGGATTGATACGCCAATTGTAGTTAACAAGCGGTGTAAAATGATCCTGAGCCTTTTTAGTTCACTTAAATTAAGAATCACTTAGATATACAATACGATACCATCGAATCATATAAATGTACTATGAGTTAGTCCTAAAAACACTCGAAAATGGGGGGGGGAGCGACCCCGGCGTAGTGGTTAACATCCATACCTCTCACGCCAAAGTCACGAGTTCGAATCTCACCCCCGTACAAGCTGCGAGTGACTACGAAGGGAGATGAACCAGCCAGGGCTAAAATCTCGATAGTAAAGGAATAAAAACAAAAACACTCGAAAATGAAGTGAATCAGTCCTGAAAAGTTTGGACTTATTTTCAATACGAATGAACCATAGCGTACAAATCATAAGAACATTATCTTAGTCAATACTCAATAACTTGAACATAAACATAAAGAATTCTAAGAAAATCGGAATCGTTTCTTAAAAATTTTAAATACCTAAAGTTTGAAATTACTTGAATATGAAGGTAGCCTAAAAGAGCTCGAAGTCAGACAAACCGGATTTTGCAAACAAAGAGGGGAAGTAAGATTCACACGTAAATTTCTTAAAATGAGATCTTCCTTATTCCTTATTTCTAAAACTAGTTTCATGTTATCAAAGAAATGTCATTCACGAACAAAATAAATGAAAAGGGGGCCTAAATAAGACCCTAGTGAGACTCCAGATGTGACTTGAATAGGGTTTGATTTCTTTCCTTTGAATCTAACTATTAGTTGACGGTTAGTGAGATAGGGTTTGGACCATTTGAGAAGTCCTGGCTCAATTCCCATTTTTTTTTGTAATTTGAATAGAAGCATAGGTATGTCAATGAGATCAAATGTGGAATCATATGAATATAATATTAGTCAGTCCTGAATCCCTTGGATATAATGTACGTCTATCTCTACTAATGTGCCATTTACAGGAAGGAGAAAATATTCATTTGAATACTTAAGATTGAAAGGTACGGGTTTGAAACTTTGAAACACAGCCAAATTCTTTTGAACTATCCCTTGAAAGTAAACTAATCTGGAACTTTCGTCTAGAGCAGACTGAAAAATGGGGCACCTTCTCTACCTTTTCTTTCATTCGGAAAACTCTCTGAAAATGAAACAAAGGCAATATTATTTTATTTTATGAAAACAACTGAAACAAGCAGTTCATTCGTTATTTCAAAGAAATTCTCGCACTTTTCTGTTGATGCCACTTACTAGCTAGTGCACACCTTCTTCAGTCGAAGTTTTGGCTAGCTGATTCCACCAGTTGTTCATCTGGCCAATGTCACTGATGGCAACTGCCTTCTTGTAATGGCAGCTGGCTAGATCTGACCAAAACGTAACTGGACCTCCATGGGACTTAACGGTGGGTAAAATCTGTTTTTTTAAATCCTCGAAGAAATCCGTTTTTGCACTTCCGAGTTTATTGTTTTATCCGTCACAAAAACTCTGGTTTGCTTGCCAGATGGATTTTGCAGCTAACTGTGCACAATTATTTTTCTTTTCTCTTCCTGCATGATGAATATCTTGGAACTACGTTAGTTTAAAACTGTGAAAAAAAAGACCGAGCAGAACAATTTACAAACATCAAAACGCTGTGAAAAACTTGCATATTCGACCATTCGGAGTACAGCTATCTCTAAAATTAAGTGCCAAATTCTAAAATAATCTAGCCTACGTTTTTTCTTTAGATCCATGGTGTTGCTTTGCGTTGTGATGGTATTGAGACACGTATGATGTAATGGGTCCTCCCTTAGCTCAGTCAGTAAGGCGCAGCTACAAAGCAACACCATGCTGGAGGTGGCTGGGTTGGATTCCCGGTCTGGTCTAGGAATTTTTCGTTACGGAAAATCTCTCGACTCCCTGGGCATAGCGTATGATTGTACTTGCCACACAATCATACTAATTCAAAAATGGTACCTGGCATCGAAAGCTCTCAATTAAAAACTGTGGAAGTGCATCTCAACACTAAGTTGAGAGCAAGCAATAAGCTAATTGTGAGAACAATAAGCTTGAAATGCTACTGAAGAAGAAGAAGGTGATGTAATGGAATTAAATATTCAATTTCAAAGATAATCTCAACCGTGAGTGATCATCGCTTTAAATCAACGATTCGTTAAGTTACGATACATTTAAAATCATAGGAAATTAAATCCATTTGTATAGAAGATGATCTTTTAACAAGATTTTGTAAATTTCACAAAAATGGCTAACTAAGACCCTGTAACCCGGTGATCAAGCTTTAAGTTGTGAATAGTAATAGTAAACAGGGGAATACCACAAAAGTTCAATTCAATGGTTCTACGCTCTTAAAAAAAACTAAACCTTAACGCTGCTTTGCAGGAAAGTTACGAAAGAAAGCATAGATATCAAGACTACTTGAAAATAAAATATATTCGATATCGTTCAGATGAACGGCTTTAAAGGTAAATTAGAAATAAATAAACCGAATGGCACGTCATCGATGAACAGTTGTTATCAATGAATTAAATTTTCGAATAGAAATGATAAAAATGAGAAGTGCATAAATCGACAATCGATTTTTCATTAATTTTGATCAGTAAAATAGAACTTCTACTGAATAATCTGTCAATTTTTTGCAATATAAAGATATCCGTCAGAGAACTACAACTTTTCAGAAAATTCGTATGAAAAAATTGTTAAACATTTGTATTTATTTTACAGGTGTATTTTGTAAAGTGATGAACCGCCATTGAAAATCTTTTGTTAAGTAAATGCGTTATCGATTTTCAGTAAACCCATAATAAATACGCAAAATGTGAAAATCACTGGAATTCAGTCGTATTTACTGAACGTGAGAGTGTAAATCACACCTGTCAAATCTCTGCCATTTTCGCGTGCTAAAGCGGCGGCTGACTTATTTGCGAATGTTTAAACGTAGGCAACAACAGATGTTTCTAAAATCGTTAGCTGTGAATGTTTCTCAGCCAACTCCTAAATGCATCGGAAGCCATGACGTCGTTCCCTGTATTGATGGTGTCAACAAAACTGTCCGCGTCGATGAGCCATTCATGTATATCCCAATATTGCAGTGTATAATCCTGAAACCAGATCTCGTCAGGCGGTTGAGAACTCAAAAAAATCGACACGTGGTTTCCACATGAAATTTCACGTAACTTTAACACGTAATTAAATCTTCAGTAAAATCAGGTGAAAATTACGTGCCAGTGAATTTTACGTTAAAAAGCACGTAACATTTATGTGATTTTTACGTAGAATGAGTATTTACGTGGAAATCATGTAGCTCTTACGTGAATTCCAAGTGTTTTTTTAATTGTTTTGACAGTGAACGAAAATTAAGTGCGTTCCTCGTGGAAACAACGTGTCGATTTGTTTGATTGTAGGATTATTTTACGAGAATAATGATTATTTAAAACAAAAACACCCGCTATATGCGTTCAACTTAAGAGAAGGAAAAAACAAAGTTTTAAATCGATGTTCTTGTAAATTTTACCGAAATTCGGTATTGATGGATGATTCAGTATTCAGTAATTTTTGGTAGCTATTGTGCATCCAATTTCACAGTTTTTTATTGTAAATTTTACTGAACTTCTGTGTCGCTTACTGAGTTTTTCAGTAATTTTTGACAGTTGAGAGTATTTGAATCGTTTAACGATCGTTCAGTAAACATACTTTTGCTGAACAATCAGCTGTCTGAATTTCTGTAAATTTATAATAATTTATAATAAAGGCATTCTGTAAACTTGGTGCGTAGATAGATTTTGTATTGCGAGAAATTTACGGAAGAAGCCATTGTTTACGTTTGTCGAAATATTTAATTACTCAGCCCTTCCGAATGCATGGAATGAATTTCGGGTATCATTCTCCCACATGAACGAAACTAACTATCATTTGCGACCGTTTCACTTGTAAAACAATCATCAATTGCGAGGCTGCCACAATAGATCCAATTTCCAATAAATCGCTCGCATTCAGGCACACATATATAGTCGCCAAAATTGATTTCTGCTTCAATCTTCTCCCCCGCACCCATGTGATCGAATTGTTCTTCAACCCATGTATGTGGTGGAATGTGATTTCGGGTGACATCGAACACGGGATGTGTAGGTCGAATCAGTTTTCTATGAAATGAGCTGTCACTAATGGAGAAGAACGCGCTCGGAGGCGTACATGTATCATGGAATCGACGTTGGGTTGTTGGGAAAAGTGTGGGTGGTACATTCGAATCCGAGCCAAAGTGATTGATTCGAATGTAAAAGTTCGATTTAAAATTATACAGAAACCATTTTCGAAAATTAGGAGGAAACATTTCCTACTGATGTATTGCTTGCGAGAAATTCAAGTTAAATGCTTCCGGTATATTTCACGCTTCGAAGACTATCGGTAAAATGAACGGTTGGTTTCACTTACAGGGAAATTGCCTGAATAAGCATCAACAAAGAAGTCCTGTCACTGTTTTTTGGAATCTGACGAGAGGAAAACGAAGACATTACATGCTTACACGCAACGATGCACTGCACAAAAAATCTATTTAAATGTGTTTGACGACTTTTATAAGTATGATAAAATGAAAAATCGAAATCAAAAGCACCTTTGTAGAGTTGCTAGCGATTCGGTCTAGCAACACTTGATTCTACATGGCTTGTCCTTTTCCATTTTTGAATGTACTTCAACGACGATTTGCAACACGTGCAATTCTAGTTATTTCTTGGTGTGTCTGCCTGTCTGCTTGCCTGAAAACTTAGCCACATTTGGTAGGCTCACATCGTAGTTTTATCATTCCAACCAAGGGGATAAACAAACACACCCAACACTCACCACATTAGTTTGCTCACATGGCCACGGTTTGCTAATTATGTCCTGGTCTCAGGGGATCCTTTCTTCCGGTGCAAACGTGGGTAGAATTCATCTTATCAATAGTGGCGGGTGATGTATGAGCCAAGATAGCCTGCCGGCTGGAGACTTGTCAGGCTCTTCACTATGAGTGGTGTGAACAAGCTGGCCTGGGATGGGCAGTATTCTTCCGAAGTGGTGGCGCTTCGTGAGCGTTTGTATGCATAAACAGTACGTTTGGGAATAATTAGATCAAGTCTTATGTGTCCGTTTACAGCAATGATAAAACATCCAATTATGTGCAAACTTGGACCCAGACCGATCGTATGTCATCAAACAAGCTCAACTTCATCTTCTGTTCTTATTTCTTGTTGTTGGCGTTTCAAGCTTATTGCTTATCGCAATTTGTTTCTTGCAGGCCCTCAACTTAAAGAGTGTTCACGATAAAATTGCATCACATGTGATAAATCGCCAATATTCGGTCTTTCGTCCCTTAACGTAAAATTATCTTTATTTCTTTCGTTTGTTGATGGTTTAACATGTTCGTATTTTAAGTGATACAGATTTATCTTTTCATATTTGGAGGGATTTGGTTATTTTGAATGTAAAAAGAAACTACCTAAAACAACTATATACAACCTTCAACTACCTAATCTACAATTTGCAACTACCCCAGTTAGTGCTCAACTTCCGAGTAGAACACACGCGTTTTTTCTGCCGTGAAGTCGAATACAAGCTAGTACCAGTGCCAACTGTTTTTTTTCTCCCCTGTTCATCGTTGAGCCGTTCCGTGTCGCAGTGCGTCCAAACGACTCCGCGATGGGCCGTCGGGAAAATACATTTCGAATAGATTTTGCGAACGTGCCGAAGAAGCCGGACAATCCTAAAGTGCACAAGTTCTGTGCGACCATGTTGGGTCTGAAACAAGGTGAAGTGTTACGGATCCAGAACAGCAGAGCCCTCGGTGTTTCCTTCGTGAAAGTCGTTGACCTGGCGTTGGCGCAACGAATTTGCGAAGAACACGACAACCAACACGAGATCTCAGTGGACGGGAAAAAATACCCGCTTAGGATCACTCTGGAAGATGGAGCAGTGGAGGTGAAGCTGCACGATTTGTCCGAAGACGTGTCGGACCGAAAAATTGCTGACTTTCTTGGAAAGTACGGCGATGTCAACGCAATTCGTGAACAACGGAGCGGTGCCGATACTGATTTCCCCGGGATTTCAACGGGTGTTCGTGTTGCCAAAATGACGGTCAAACAAAACATTGAGTCGTGGGTCACTATCGACGGTGAAGTGACGAATGTGTCGTATTTCGGGCAGCTGCAGACATGCCGACACTGCCGCGAATACATACACGTCGGCGCTACGTGCGTGCAGAATAAAAAACTGCTCGTGCAAAAATCTTACGCCGATGCCGCGAAGCAGGTGCCGTCAAAAAAAACGAGTCAAATCGACCATACCAACACAAACTCAAACCAAATCGCTCCCAGTGCGAACCAAACGAAACCAACCCAGAATCAAGCCACACGAACGATGCCACCACCGAAACAAATGCCTCAACGCCAACAACAGAAGTTAATGCCACCAATTGTCCTGACCGAACAAAATTTCCCCGTTAGCCACTATCTCGGCTTCGACTCAACCATCGGACAGCGGGTTGTTGACCCCTTTACAGGTCATCAGCCCCCTGCTAGCGGCGGAGTGGATCGCAAAACTGCTAGTGGAAAGTCCGATGGTAACGAAACAGATTCGTCTGTCGGTTCAACCAGCTTCAGAAGGCAACTCCGCACCCGACCACCAGGCAAGAAGGCTCGCGTGGAGAACGATTCTAACGACAAGCGAGACGGGAGTAACGAAATGTCCTAATGGCTGAGTTCTCCAGTTACAACATAGCTTCTATAAACATCAACAATATAACGAACGCAACAAAAATTGACGCTCTCCGGACCTTCGTTCGATCGCTGGAGCTAGATGTTGTTTTCCTCCAGGAGGTGGAGAATGAGCAGCTCTCGCTTCCGGGTTTCAACGTTGTCTGCAATGTGGACCAGGCAAGAAGGGGAACGGCGATCGCGCTAGCGGACCACATACAATTCTCGCATGTGGAGAAGAGCTTGGATGGCCGCCTGATAGCCTTAAGGGTGCATAACACGACTCTGTGTAACGTTTACGCGCCGTCGGGTACAGTTTTACGTGCGGAAAGAGAACGTTTTTTCAACGGCACGATCGCATATTACCTTCGTTTCAACACGCAACACGTCATCCTCGCTGGTGATTTTAACTGCGTGCTTCGTCCGTGCGACTCAACGGGCGCAAACAATAGTCCCGCTCTCCAGGCGACCGTTCGTCAGCTTCAGCTTCACGATATCTGGCAAAAACTGTACCCCACAATCCCCGCACCCACGTACGTTACACACAATGCGGCATCTAGGCTCGATCGCATATACGTCAGCTCTGGGCTTTGCGTACAACTGAGAAGTGCGGAAACGCATGTGTGTTCCTTTACAGACCACAAAGCTCTAACAGCGCGAATCTGTCTTCCCCACCTTGGCCGTGAACAAGGACGCGGTTTTTGGTCCCTCCGTCCTCACCTTTAACTGCCGAAAACATAGAAGAGTTCCGTGTTCGGTGGCAGTTTTGGACCCGCCAGCGGAGAAATTTCCCCAGCTGGATGGCATGGTGGCTCACATGTGCGAAACGAAAGATAAAATCTTTTTCCGCTGGAAGTCTCGTGAAACCTTCATCGCATACAATGCGGAATATAATCGCCTGTACATGCAGCTACGGCTGGCGTATGATGGGTATTACCAGAATCCCACCATGTTGGTTACCATAAATCGCGTCAAAGCGCAAATGCTTACGCTACAGCGGCAATTTACGCAAAACTTCATGCGGCTAAATGAGACTTTCTTTGCGGGGAAAACATGTCAACATTCCAGTTAGGTGATCGGAGGCGGAAAAAACAAAAATAACAGAACTGCAGAACGAACGAGGAGAACAACTTCAGGACTCCCTAGAGATAGAGCAGCACGTGTTTCGTTACTTCAGGGATCTGTATTCAGCGGAAGAGGCGAGACAGGTGGAGGGAGAACGTTTCGAAAACGAGAGAGTCGTGCCTGAGAACGATGAAGCCAACGCTGCCCTTATGGCAGAAATCAGTGTAGACGAGTTACAAAATGCCATCCGAACATCGCAGAAAAGAAAATCGCCGGGCGGCGACGGGCTGCCGGTTGAATTCTATCTACGAACTTTTGACGTCATATATAGGGAACTCTATTTTGTTATCAACGAAGCCATGACGAATGAGTTTTCTTCGAATTCACCGATGGCACAATTGTGCTCGTCAAAAGAGAGGTGGAGATGGGACAGCGAGAGCATATCGCCCGATCAGCCTGCTCAACGTTGACTTCAAAATTCTCAGCCGTGTGATGAAGGCCCGCCTGGAGCGTCTAATGCGGAGCCATCGACTTCTGAGCGACGCACAAAAATGTGGCAACAACGACCGCTCTATTTTCCAAGCTACACTCTCGCTCAAAGATCGTGTCGCTCAGCTAATCGCGAGAAAGCAGAGAGGGAAGATGATATCGTACGATCTCGACCACGCGTTCGATCGGGTCTCTCGCGAGTACCTACATCGATCACTTCGTTTGCTGGGTATCAACCAAGATTTCGTCAGCTGGCTTTCCCGTGTGGCTGATTCCTCCTCATCACGCCTGCTTGTGAATGGGCACCTTTCTCAGCCGTTTCGCATCGAACGATCCGTACGTCAGGGCGATCCTATATCGATGCTACTCTTTGTTCTGTATCTCCATCCCCTGCTCATACGAATTGAGCGTGTGTGTGGTGATGAGCTCTGCGTTGCATACGCTGATGACATCACAGTGATTGCTACCTCAACACGAACGATCGATCGGATTTATCAGCTGTTTGATAGCTTCGAGATCGTTGCCGGGGCGAAATTGAACCGGCAAAAAACAGTGGCTATTGATGTAGGTTTCATTAATGGGGACCCACTAACGATACCAGGATTGCAGACCAAGGAGAGTGTTAAGGTGCTGGGCGTCGTTTTCACCAACTCAGTGAGAATGATGGTGAAGCTAAACTGGATTGCCTTAGTTTCCAAAATCTCGCAACTTATTTGGTTGCATAACATGCGCTCCCTTACCCTGCAGCAGAAAGTGATCTTATTGAACACGTTCATAACAGCGAAGGTGTGGTACCTCTCGTCTGTAATTCCACCGCTGTGTATGCATACAGCAAAACTCACATCAGCGATGGGGACATTCCTGTTTCGTGGACTGCCCGCACGAATCCCTATGCAGCAGCTGGCTCGTAGCAGAGAGCAAGGCGGACTAAAGCTCCATCTGCCAGCGTTAAAGTGTAAAGCGCTGCTCATCAACCGCCACATGCAGGAAATCGATTCCCTTCCCTATTATCGTTCCCTTCTCTCCCAGAATATTCCTACCCCTACCGATCTTCCTTGTCTCAAACTCCTCTCTCAGCAAATTCCTTACTCCCACACCACATCCAACAAAACCCTCCAGCGATCAAATTCATCGTTTCTACCTCGAACAAACTAGCCAACCGAGAGTGGAATTGCGCCATCCCGCAGTGAACTGGAGGCGTGTATGGCTCAACATTGGTAGCAGAGATTTGTCGTCAGCCCAAAGAAGCAGCTGGTACATGCTTGTTAACGAGAAAGTTGAACACAGACAACTATGGCACACCATTCGACGAGCGGACAACGATCAATGTTTACACTGCAATGCAACAACGGAATCCCTGAAGCACAAACTTAGTGAGTGTCCTCGAGTGATGGCGGCTTGGTCGCACTTGCAGAGAGTGATAGCGACAATCCTGAATGAACGTATGGATCTCTCGTTTGCGGAACTGATTCATCCAAGTTTAAACACCATAGAAAGACGGCAGAAAACAGAAATCCTCAAACAATTTATTAATTATGTCACCTTTGTCATTCGTTGTGATAATGTTGTAGACGTAGGCGAATTGGATTTCCACTTACAAGTTGAATTGTGATTAATTTGTACAGTATTTAGTTTTTTAAGCAACTCAACAAAATAAACGAAATTTTACATAAAAAAAAAAAAAAAAAAAAAAACTACCCTACTGAATACAGATTACTTTTCAGCTTATGTTCCGATGAAAATTGTTCTTGGTATCAATAATTTTCATATTTTTTTTAAGGATGTTCACCTCCCGATAAAAGCATATTATCCTTGTGTCGAAGGGACGGTTTAAAGGGTGTTCCGAAAAAAATTTGGTCAAACGGTAATGTGTGTGAGTCGATCAATGTTTTTATTAATAAGTCAAATTCCTTTTCTTTATCCAGTTCAGTTATAACAGAATACAGGAGAAATATTCAGCATAGCTTCCGTTTTCCGAATACGAGTTGCCGGGTCTTTCGTTTAACACCTGCCATAAAATTTTGCACAGTCTCCTTGTCCACTTTATTCGCCGCAGAACGCCAGTTTGCCATGAACTGTTTCTCGCTCACAACAGCTTTTTGAGTCTTCTTAAGGTTCCGGTTGACGATGGCCGCCGGTTGACGTTGTTGGCAGCATACCATCCATGGCCTTTTTTCCGTAATGGCAAGATGCCAAATCCGGCCAAAATAGAATGGAACAATTGTGTCGCTTCAGGAAAGGCAGTAGACGTTTTTGTAGGCACTCGCTCAGATAAACGTACTGGTTGACGGTTCCGGTCGCAATGTAAACGTTGCTCTTCAAGCCACAGGTACAGATGGCCAGCCACATTTTCCTGTCCGGTTGCCGTATAAAATTTCAGTCTTGAAAGCTGTTTAAAGTCTGCCTTGACGTAAGTTTCATCGCCCTGTACCACGCAATCAAACTTCGTCAGCATCGTCGTTTACAACTTTTGCGATCTTGCTTTGGCCGACGTGTTTTGTTTATCGTCGCGATTTGGAGTCGCCACTTTCATTCGACAGCCCAGCTTTTTTAGCTGTATTAACGGTTGAAGGCGCCATTCCCAGCTTTTTGCGACATCTCGTACGGAGAGGTTGGGGTCCGCTCGAAACAACTGGCAACTCTTTTTGTCGTCGCTGTGGTCTCCGGCTTTCGATACCCCCCCCCACCGCCCCCCCCCCCCGAACTCAGCTTTCCTGAACGTTCACCGAACACTTTTAATACGTTGGTTACAGTTGATTTAGCCACATTCAACAATTTCGCCAACTTGGCGTGAAAGTAGTTTGGATTTTCGCCATGCACGTGCAAAATTTTGATGCGTTGCTTCTCTTCCTTCGACGACATTTTGAACTGAAGTGCTTATCTCAAAATCAAAATAGAGGCATGATGGTACACGCACACATCTTCAAAATGAGGGGTGTGTAGCATTTCTTAATACACGATGAAAGAAAATACGTCAAGTTTAAATCGACCAAATTTTGGTCAAAACACCCTTTAGTATCATCCTCAACGTTCGGTTCTGCGTGACTTGCAACTTGTTTCTTTGAATTTGTGCACATTTTTCACACACTGGAGCTGGGTAAAAGACCGCAGGCACAATTGTTTGTTTGTAGACTGCCATTTTGTTCACCATTGAGAGGCCAGATCTTCGACCAATCATCGGATATAATGACCTAACTATGGCGGATCACTTGACTAACGTTCTCTCAACATGCGATCGGAAGAGAAGTTTTTCATCAAACAGTAATCCTAGATATGTTACTTCGGCGGACTACTCAACCTTTGTGCCATCCCCGATTATTGTACACGCCGGAGGCGGTTTCAGTTTGGGTGAATGCCGGTGGAGGTGTGTTTTGTCTTTTAGAGGCATTACTAATAATTTTCCAGTTCCTTGCATTATCGGCAAAGGTGTTCAGGCACCGTTGAAGTTTGTCCGTTATTTCGCGAGGCATCCTGCCCTTGACGGCTTTTTCGGTATCATCTGCGAACAGGAAGAACACGCAACCATCACTATGAGGAGGAATGCCAGAAGTGAAGATGCTATAGATGCAGCGGGCTCAGCAGGCTACCTTGTGGCACTATTGCTGGGATCGAAAACCTGCCTGATCATTCAACGATACCCTAAACTACCTTTCACAAGGTGTGGTTGGAAGTTGAAGTTACAAAAGCTTGACAGTGTCAAACGACTTTTCGACATCTAACAAAGCCATGGCTGTGAACTTTGTTACTTTGGATGTTGTTCTTAACCCGAACTAGCTGATTAGTGGTGGAATGCCCCTTCCTGAAATCAAACTGTTCCGGCAGGAGAATGCTCGACACACTCGAGCAAACGATTAAGAATGAGCTTCTCGAACAATTTGTTCAGGGCTGAGAGAAAGTTTATTGGTCTATAACTTGAAGGAGATGTTGGATCCTTCCCGGGTTTGTGGTTCGGAATGATTTTGGCTTCTTCCCAGATGCTTGGAAAGTAGTGTAGCTCCAAGCATCTGTTGAAGATAGTACTCAATAGCGAGTGGGCTTTGGTGTTAAGCTCTTTTAAGATCAAATTAAAGATCCCGCCAAACCCTGTATTTAGTGTACTTCAGCGCTGAGCCAACCTGATCGGTAGTAATCCTATCCTCTGGGGGAACGGCATTCTAATTGTTGACGCAAGCCAAGCAAATGCGATGCGGCAATATGATTGGCGATCGCATCTGCTTTCTCCGCTGGGGTTAGTAGAATCGAATCGACAATCTTCAGAGGAAGAACGGGTTTGGGACTTTAGCTACCTTCTCGAATGGTCTCGAATGATTTCAGAGCAAGTTCATTCTGGAAGCAAGCTGCCAGTTTAGATCGGCCACTACTTGTTTCCAATCCAGATCCCCTGTCCTCTGAAACAGGCATCTACGAACATTTCTTAAACGGATCAAAAGTTGGGTGTGGGAATCAATGGCAACAAACTTATCCCTCACATGAACTTCTCGGGCGCACACCTCGTCAGGCACGGTTATGGCTTGTTGCAGTCTCTCCAGCGCACGGTTGATGTCATCGACGGAGTCGAGCGATGGGTTTTGAGATAGGTGAGATAGGTCTCGTCGTCCATCACCACCGCCACATCGCAATTTGCCGGGAAAAACGAGTTGACCATCTTAATCAGCCCGTGCCGCTGCATCATTGGCTCCGAAACCAGTGGAAGTGACTTCCGCTTCTTGACATGTATGTTGATGTTCACCAGGTACTTTTTTACTGTTTGGCCTGTTGAACCGACTTCCCGGCCATGCGCACGCAGCGATGTAGGCTCTTTTCCCTCGGTTTTCCTATTCAGCATTCTTTGGACCTTCTTGTCGCTCAGTGTTGGCCGTCGGAAACCGGGCTTTCTTTCGATGCTCTTTGAGCGTGCACACTTCTGACCAGAGTTGATTCACGGTTTTTGCCATAACGGTTAGAGTGCGACTAATAGAGCTGTCAAATTTCGGTTTGCTGACTCATGGGTTACTATTGGTACAGCATGGGTAGTTTCGTCAGGGCGGGTGAAGGAAACCCAAGAAAAATCGTAAATTTTTGTCCATTTTTTTTATGCAAACGTTATTGGCATTCACGAGAGACGCGACGCGAGGCATTCCCATCTTATGGCCGTTTGATTATTGTATTATTGTCCCTCTTCTGGGTGTTGGTTTTGTATAATAATGTTTGTTGTTTGCTTCTTAATCTAGTCGAGAAATGTTTGACCCAACCAGAAGCCGTTGTAACTTAAACAAGTTGCTTCGTGAGATCCGAGACGTTTGACTGCACTGAAACGTGGAACTTGTTTTTCGCAGTAACATACGCCAGTCTGATACTGGTCTCCTGGAATTTTCTCGCCTTTTACGTATGTCTCACTGTCAGTGATTCAGGAGTATGTGTGTATTTTTTAGCATTTGTGCTTTTTGTAAGGTGCAAATTTTTCGCGACATTACGAACAAAATGGGCGAACGGTTGAAGGCAGCAACCACTCGTTTGTGATCCTTAAAATTGTTAATAGTTTTCTTCCACTCAATTGCTTCCGATCGAATGTTCAACTTTCTCCAAAACATTTTTGCAACAAAAGACCAGAAGTTGATTATTGGGGTTAGGTTGAAAGATGTGTTCCCAACATTGCTCAGTGCAGAAAAATGTGGGATGGTGAGGTGTACGAGATGTTTCTAACGCACTTTCTTTTCCAACGAATGCATTTTTGAAACTACTTGAAATTTTACGATGAAACTCACGTTCTGTTCATTAATGCACGTTGTGGCTATCATGCCTTTAATTTCACTGAAATGAAAGCAATTGGTAAAACGTTACAGTTTTTTGAACGTGATGCAATTATTCGGTAGACACCCTTTAGTTTGAACGAATGATTGATGAAAAAACTCTCGTTTCACTATTCTGATATGCAATTCTTGCGATGAAGACACCTACTAAGTCTAATCCCAATCTATCCCGATTCCACTGCAGTGTATTGTTTCATTAATCCAACCAACGAAAAGTGTATGCTCCATTGGAGTAGAATCAATTAGGGTTTTCGTTTTAGTAGTCCTTGTTTCCGCGAGTTAAAACTCCCTTCCTACTCTTCCTGTAATTGTCACTGGATTAAAAACAAAAACCAAACAATTTGCTCGTTTGCCAAAAACAACCATCGAAATCGGTCATCGTCCAAATAGCCTCCACAATGACTGCGGGCGGCACCCGACATTATCCCGACCTGAAACCCGAGAGTACGGTCAATTTGCAAATTGTTGTGCACAGTGGTCCTGAAATAATTGCACCAAGTAGGACGCGAGAGTGGTTTGTTTTCCCCAATCGATAATAATCACCCGAAACCACAAAAAGGGATACAAATGAACAGCAGTTTATATTCACATCGCAACGACGATGTACAACAAGTCGACTGAATGTGGAAGGGCCCGTGCATGAAATTAACGTTGAAACGGAAATATCGGAAATGAACAAAAAACGCACTTCAAAATTGGCACTTTTTTGCCGGGAAAACAATGCACAAAATGTTCACATACGACAACTGTTGATATAATTTTTCGGCTGACGTGAACAGTTGATGTTTCTCAATCGGAAAAGGAGGGGGCAAGGGACCAGGAAGTAAAAAAAAAACATTTTCGCGGAACACGGTCAATATTCCCATGTTGTTGCGCTGTCGTTTATTTAAATGGTTTGTTGAATAGATTAACAATTTGTTTTTTTTTTTCACGGAGTGGATTATATTGATTGTAAAAATAGGACAGCTCTGGTCTACCGGGATGAAATCAGAACAAATTGAACAACAATGCAGCTTGATAAAAGTTCGATGTTGTCTGATGTGCTGCTTGAGGCGGGGCTTGTCTACCAGCCACAGGACGAGTGGCTTGAAATAACGCTGCACTGGCTCTGGTGAAGGATATGCGCCTCGTAGAGTTGGGTTGTTGTTTTCGATTTGAGACGGAATCTCGTGGGGTATTTACAAGTTCAAAATACTTCTGCCGTTTCGCTCTGTTTTGAAATTTTTGGATTGTTACTACTCTATCCCAACGTTCACATGTTGAAGGGCCATGGATGGATGTAGCAGTAATTTAAATTGAGCAATGGATTATTTTAATGAATGGAGAACGGGTTTAACCGTCGGAATACGCACGCTAAAAAGTTACGAGTTTACTGGTTAAGCTGAATAGATTATATTCACCATCTTAAAATGATTTAAATTTGGCTTAATTAAGTTGATATGCCTTGTCAGAAAATAGTTATTCGTTATAAATTAACTGTTCTCATTCATATATGAACAATGATTTTCTGGATCGTATGATATGTACTACCACCCATTGTAGCAGGAAAACTAAGTCCGACAGCAATGGGTTTATTCTCTCTGTTAGACTTGATCAAGCTTTAATATACACTGATTATCCTAAACATGCCATTGTATGAAGGGCCAAAAACGGGTTGTGTGGATCGATAGCCAACATCACGTATACGTTTCCACAGGGATATAAAGAATCTCCTTCCAACAACAAGATTGAACAAAAGAGCCAGCTACTTAACATGAGCATGCCCCAATGAACGGGAAGATGAGCCCGCCCTCTTCACGAACTGTTAGCGAAGCGGAGTTGGCATTCCCACCATCTAGAGTGCTTCAATTAGGTGCCCTGATGGTCCTTCCTATTCCCATGAAATATTTGAATGTAGTCTGGCAAATTCTTAGTGAACCATGCTGGGGTAAACATGGGACGGTGCAGAATCCTGTTGAAACACTCATTTGTGATTACCGAACATCGTTGAAGTGTGCTTCTTCAAATGGACCTCTTCTACGTAGTACGCTGCGTTGATTTTTACACCCATATCAATGAAAAGCAGTGGTAGACGAACTTCCGCAGAAATCGCTTCCCAAACCATGACCGAAGTATGATTTTTGGAAGTGTTGAACTGCGCAAATTGAAGAAGAGATATCCTGAATACTCGCTGCATAGATCAATTTTGAGCGTGGACATTTTGCTGCAATACAAAATTTTTCTCATCTTAAAACGCAATCATAGAATTACCGTGCCGACGAAGTAATTCTCGACAACGAATCATTCTGTTCTTCTTGTTGGCTTCCGAAAGTCCATGAATTTTTCTTTTCTTGTATGGTACCAACCCTCTTTGAGAACTGATTTGATAGTTTTCCTGGATACGACAAGGATTTCGGCGAATTCGCTCACGCACGGCTTCACAAGCCGTGTGGTGCGAAGACGACCTGTTTTTTTCTTTGGATCGATGGTTTCCCTCGTCCTTTATCTTCTCAACGTCTGGTCGATTTATGTGTGGCATATTCCTTCTTCCTGGGTCTCGGCCAGTACCTGGTTGGGACGCATTCCCGCCAAATACGACTGCAAATTCCGTAGTCTTTTGAAATCCATATTTTTCGACGGAATCTAGCGAACACTAGTTTGTTTACATATTAATCAGTTACGCTTTAATATGCTGGCAACCAAGATGGCAATTGCGATGGCGAGAAGAATTCCACACTGAAACAAAAGATTGCTTCACTTAGTTGTATTTTTTTTTCTGTCGGCCTATTTCCTCACATGGTTACAATCACCGGGACGCCAGGCAGACAACTCCACCACCTGGATCCTACCTATCAACTCATGAATATGAGCCGGGACCAACGGCTGTACACTACCCTTCCGAAGGAAGACGTGACAAGATTTTTTTGGTTCAGAAAAACCACCGACGTCGACAGGTATTGAACCCAGACCCACTGGGGTGCCAAGTAGCAGTCACGCTTACCACTACACCACCTACGTCGGCGGGGAACTTCCGGTCTTTATGATTTATGAAAACAGATGATGAGGTGAGAACTTCCTCAAACATCAGGAGAGGACTTCTCAGAGCTACTAGAAGAAGTTTAGGGAAGAGGACTCTTCGGTACTTTCTAGAGGCTCAGGAGTTCTTCCCAAAATAAATTAAGATGGAATTTATCAAGAAAATCAGGAAAAAGTTTCCCCGAATTTCAGGAAGAAACATACCAGGGAAGGTACTACCAATAATGTCTCAAAAATTCTAGGTCTAAGAAGTTCAGAAGAGAACTTCTCTGAAGTTCAAGAAAGGACTTCCCAGAAGTTCCGGACGAAACTTCCCAAAAGTATAGTTGGAATTTCCCAGAAGTGCTAGAGAGCTTTCCCGAAGATTTAACGAGAAAATTTCAGAATTTTTCGAAGTTCAGAAATAACCTCTCCAATGAACAATAAGAACCTGTCCAGAAGCATTGAGGGTACTTTCTAGAAGTTTGAGCAAGAATTTCTCAGAAGTTTACGAAAGAACCTTCCAACAAATTCAATGGTATTTTCCTAGAGATTCAGGAGTAGACTTTTGCAATGTTTCAATACAATTTCTCTTAAGTCCCTTCTCTTGAGTAGGGTTTATCAGAAGTTTTGAAAAAGTTCCTGAATTTAAAAAAAAACTTTCCAGAGAGGAAAAAAATTCTTATAAATTCAGGACCAAACTTTCCCAAACTTCACAAGTAAACTTCTCCTGAATTCAGTAAAGGACTTTTCAGAAGTTTTGAAAGTTTGAAGATTTTCCAAAATAAAATGGAGAGCACTTTCCCAACATAGTGGACAAATTTTCCTCAAGGACTATGTTCCCAGCAAACACAAAATCGTATATGATAGCGAATATAAGTACAAAGTGGAGGCGATATACGTACATGCGTCCATTTGAGTTCATGTAAAATGTACGTATATCACCTCCAATTTTCACTCTAATCCGCTATCATATACGATCCTGTGTTTGCTGGGTTGGGACTTATTAGAAGCTCAGAAAGTAACTACGTTCAGAGAAAAACTTAAAAAATGTTTTTAGAAGGATAGGTTGGGTTGTTAGATGTGAATTTTCAAGAAAATCAGAAGTGACTGCCAAGAAGTTCATGAGGAAACTTTCCACAATTTTACCAAAGAGCTTTGCCGAAGATCAAGAAAGCTTTACAGAAATTCAAGAGACGAACCGATGAAGCAGTCTTTAAAAAAATCATTCAAATGACCATAACGATATTCATTGCTCATAACACTATTTTAAAATATGGTAAACACCATCTTCATAACCGTTCGCATCGTACACAGGACTGAAGCGGCTGTCACTCACGAGCAAAAATTGTGAAGCCGAAAACTTGGTGCTGCGTGTGGTGCTTATTTGACAGCTCGGTTTTCTTGGAGGCTATATGCAGCAAACAGAATACTTGTGGCGGAAGATGTCATGTTTTGTCGTTAATTTGATTCGAGAAAAAAATCTTCCGTGTTGTATTTAGTGCAGCGGTAATCGCAAACGACAGTATTTTTTGGTTGTTTATCATTATAATTATAATGATTTATCTAAATTACTGATACAAGTAGTTTGGTAGAAGAAATACTGTACCTTACCAATCCATTGTGAACTGAGCTTAAAATATTGATAACGTCACTAGCGCCACACCAAAAGTGCAGGATTCAAGAACTAATGCTCTCTGCAGTCCTCTGGCATCGTACCATGAGCTAGGACACAAACACAAATCACAATTCCTTGGTAAACATCTCACCTCGTTTGAGAGATTTGATCGGTACGAAAACTTCCGTGAAGTCTATTGGAGAAGTATTAAACAAAAAAAATCAAGAAGTTTATCAAAATATCATAGAGAGTTTCTAGAAGTCCAATGAACCCTCAAAAGTAAAAAAAGCCCCGGTTCCTCAAAATTTTCCTTTAAATTTTTAGAAGCTTAGGCAAAATTTACTTTAATAGAACGTCAGAGAACTACGAGATAAAATCGTTGAAATGCTGGCAATAAATTAGAATATATCTCGTCTTCTGAAATATCTTTAACATGAATATCAACACTTGTCCGCATATTATATAATAAACTCCTCGTAAAATACATCAAATAGCAACTTTGAAACAGCATTGCAAAAACATAAGTGTAATTCCCAAAACTTTGAGTGTCACAAATGACAACTAAATTGATGAAAATCCTGCTGTAATGTTATAATGACATTTTGAAAAAATTGAGCACTACAGTTAGCAGTCAAGTTCGGTTTTTGACTCGACCAGTTTCAGCAAAATTTTGCTTCCAAAATACGCGTTGTTCAACCTTCTGTAACTTTGTCAATTATCAATATATTTGGCTGAAATTTTGACAAATCTATAAATAATGTTGGTAATGCACACTCGAATTCTATAATTGAACCTTATTTTCAGTGTAAACAGCTCGAAAAATAAGCACAAATTTATGTTCAATATTATACACATAACCGGAGCGTCACAAACCGTACAAGCTAACATTCGTGTAAAATTCTGAGGCATTCCATACCATGTCTAATACAGGGTGCGGCAGAAAATAATGCGAAAATTTGTTCTATTTCTTTCAAATCCCATTTTCAACTTATTTCTAGCAACAATATCAACATTTTCGAGTGCAGTTATCTTTATAAAGTCCTTTTAAACAAATTTTTAAAATGTGTTCTCCATTTTTATTAATAACATCCTCGAACCGACGCCGGAAACCAGAGCATGCCTTTTGGACGTAGTCCTCCGAAATTGACTGCCATGTGCGTGTTATGGTTGACTTCAGGGTTCACACTAGGATGTGATGTTTTGCAGGCTCGTGCTTCAACATACACTCAGTAGCAAAAAAAAGCCGAGCAAAATTTTGCTTCCAAAATACGCGTTGTTCAACCTTCTGTAACTTTGTCAATTATCAATATATTTGGCTGAAATTTTGACAAATCTATAAATAATGTATACACCTTATGTGACCAAAATTTAATGTTGATAAAGTAAATAAATTTGAAGTTATCATAACATATGTGAAAAATGTCAATTTTGACATACCAATTTCAAAAATCCGTATTTCTGTGAAAAATGCAGGTAAGATATTAAAAATTTATCCATGACCTAAAACAATACAGAGATTAATGTAGACAAAATTTGAACTGTTTTCATAAAGTGGTTTGGACTACACCTGGCGTCAAAGTTGACGCTCTAACATGAGTATTTCTCGCTTTCACCCGATATTGACCATGCTGAACTATCGGTGCAGAAACAAAGCTGAGGTGAATGAGGCCCAAACCTGTATGAGGTGTATACATTAGTTATAGTGATGTCAAAATTTCAGCCAAATATATTGATTATTGACAAAGTTACAGAAGGTTGAACAACGCGTATTTTGGAAGCAAAATTTTGCTCGGCTTTTTTTGCTACTGAGTGTATGCCCAAATGGAATAATCCAACGGATTAAGATCTGGACAGCTAGGGGGCCACAAATCCTTCGACCAAAACTTCATGTTATCGTTCAACCATTGTTGGGCTCGATTGGACGTGTGGCACGGCGCTCCATCCTGCTGTAGGACAACGTTTTAGTCTTTGGAGAAGTTGGCCTTCACCCAGGGAAGCACTTGCTTCTTTAAAATACCGATAAACACTTCGGTATTGATTTTAACTCCAGCATCAATGAAAACAGGCGGCTTTTTCAAACCGTTGTACGCCACCAAGCCATCATGACACCAGGCGGATGTTTGGTTTGAAATTTGAATATCACTTTTTCCGGAACGTTCTCCATTTTTTTTGCGGTGAAATGAACCGGTCTGTGCGGCTGTTGGCCACAGCATCGATGCTGAAAAGATTTTGTTCGGAGAACAGGATTATCCTTTTTTCCTTCTTTAACAAGGAAAGCAATCTCTTGGAACAAGTCACTCGTAGTTCCTTGACCCGGTCCGTAATCAATTGGCGTTTCACTCTGGCTCTGGAAGATGCATGCAGGTCTTCTCTGATGATTCTCCGCATGGATTTCTCCGAAATATTGGCTTCCTTTGCAAGTTTTCTTATGGAATGCACCGGGTTGCGAGCAATTTTTGCACGGACCGATTTGAACACGTTCGGCATGCGTGCAAAACGCGGACGTCCGCTTCCCGGCTTCCGCTGCTTAGGAGCATCATGCAGGGACTTTTTTATGCGGTAAACTGTTGCCAAATGGCACCCTACCACCTTGGCAATCTTTTTCTGTTTCTTCTGGGCGAGCAACAAACTGGTGATCACTTCTTTCGCGAACATTTTGACGAATTTGCAATAAAACAAATATAATGTTTGCATGCAGCACTTGAAAGTAAACATAAACAAATACACTTTCGACTGAAACTAGTCACTAGCTACACGAATTAACCCAACACTCAAGTTGGAACATTTTCGCATTATTTTCTGCCGCACCCTGTATATGACGTGCAAGAGCAGGCTTTTCATAGTTATATATCTTGCAAGTTTATTTTTCACGTGGAATGCAATAGCCTGTGACACTCTTCATATCTTGTATATGACATGACAATGCAAATTCATTTTTTTTTCAGTATACACCGCGTCCAATATATTCTCATACAAAATAAAACTCTAGTTATTTCAACTCGATAATCCAGATTTTATTGATAACTTTACCCATTATATTGCAACATAATACTGATAAAAACCTCAAGAATGGTGGTAGAATTTTGTAAAAAGTTTCATCCGAGATGGGATCTACGTAAACTCATATATACAACAGTTCTGGCGCCAGCATTATCATATGGAACAAAGGTAGCAGTATTAAATAAAGAAAGTAGGGTAGCAATAGCAAACTACGAAAAGTTTATCTTAAGAAACATTTTCAACAATTGCCAAAAAGCAAGATCTTTGAAATTTAATGTAAGAAAATTATTGGAAGGAAAGACAATAAATAGACGCATTAGGGTAGGCAGAATAAGTTATTATGGGCATATTAGACGAAGAGAGCGGAATCACCCTCTCAAATTAGCATACAGCTTAAAATTCGACATGAAAAAGGAAGGAAGACCAAGTCTCACGTGGAAAAAATCCTTATACCAGGACTTTGCTAGATATGAGGCATTCGAAAAAAAAGATTGGAAAGAATTAGCTCAAGAAAAAGAAAAATTAAAAACGAAAGCAGAAGAAATTTACAAAAATGAGGAAAGCGAAATTTCGGATGGGGTGTCAACAGATGAAGATAGTCAAGGAAAAAAAAATTATAAACATTGGAAAAGAAAAGGTTAAGTCAGAAGTAGAGTATGTGGAAACGTTGAGAGATGTGACTATAAAGGTGTATGAGAGCGTGTGTATAAGTATGGAAGTGGGTATATTGATGTGTATGGGTGTAGATATGTATAGATGTACGTATAGGGTGATGGAGAGTAAAGTACGCAAGTAAGTGCATGGGTGGGTGTAAGTGTTGCGTTCATAAATAATGACAGAAGGTGGGTTAGCATGTTTGCTTGGATGAAAGAAAGAGAGAGAGAGAGGGAAAGAGAGAACGAGAAAACAGAATGTATGCACGTGAAGATGGTTGATACGTTGTTATAAACTGGCTAATTAAAAAAAGAAAATCACTTGATCACTTGTTCTCTTCTCCACAGACTAAAATCAATCAAGGAAGGATATCGAACCATTGAGTGCTTAGCATGAGATCAACATGTCAGCAATATTGTACTCTTATTTTATTTTATTACTTTTTTTTCTCTGTTACTTGCTTATAAACCTTGTTTTTAATTACCAGATTTTGTAAAAAAAAAAAAAATTATTTGAAAAGATCAGAAGGTTTTTTATGCTTTTTTGAGAAAGAAATACATGCATGAAACTCTACTCAAAAAAGCTTTTTCCTTTTGCAATAAATGAATTTAAAAATAATAACAAAAAAGTCGAGTCTCGAGTCATTTCAACTCACAAGCATAATATTCACAGAAAAAAGAAAAAAATGCAGCGCAACAAAGAAGCTACGGCACCCTATAGATCAGAGATATAGGCCTTAGTAGTTTGTCATCATCCATGATAGCGTAGTACAATTCTAGCGGGTGGACACACTCCAGCAACACCAAACAACGTGATAAGAAATGAAGGAGAGGATAGCATTATGGCTGGAATTTACAGTCTAAAATATACTATTGAAATAAGATTTCCAAATTCAGCACCAATCATCAAGCAATGGTCAAGGCAACGCTTATATAGAAGGAATAAATGGCTGATTTGGTGAAATTTTAATGGATTTAAACAAGATTTCAGGAAATAGCTATAACACTCAAAATATACTTATCAAAACACTCAACTGGAAGGGTCCACAGTTGGTGATGCGATTTTCTAAGCGCGTGGTATTCTTGATATTCAACACACTGAAGTACATACGAAAACGGTTATGGGACTACCTGCCAAATTGTATGGTAAGGTATGAATAAAAAGGTTACTCTAGATCATGAACAAGGAGAGACGCATATTTGCTGTTGCAGAACAAAATATTCAGATAAATAAACGATGCTATATCTGAGAATGGATTTACAAATATAGAAATGATGTTCTAAACTTTTCAGGCTGTATCAGGACGATTCAGGAAGCCCTTGAACTCGGTTTAGCGTGCCGAAAGTGTTCAACAGGTGTTTTTGTGATTTATAGGTTAACATAGGAAGATTATTATAGTTTGCCTTAGTAGGTTGTGGATCTTTTAGTTGCTTTGTCTTATAGCTCCAATTGTCATTATGATACCTTCTTCGCCGCTGGTGATTTGGACGTGTCTGGTGCCTTGAATGCAGGAGGTTGCAACGGAGTCTGTGATGGGGTTTTGCACTTATTATTGATTGTATTTTTCACTACCGATTTGCAAATGGACATTTTACCAAACTCGAGCGGATTTGTTTCATGCAGCACTGTAAACATTTAGCTAGTGTCTGATTTTACAGTTCAATCATTGTCATTACTTTACCATAACTCACAATATTATTATAATTGGCAGTTTTTATAAAATTGAGTTTACTTCAAAGATGCGGTTATAAAACCAGCATCAAGCAGCAAATAGTGACCAATAAATAAGAGTAAAACAAAATGATTAAATTTTAATGGATTTAACAAACTTTTGCAGGATTCCTCAAATCGAGAATTTTGTGAATTGCAGCTGTCGCTGAAAACGAACGAAAACGTGCTTAAGCGCGGAACCACAGGACTCTACACTTTAAAACTCCATATCATTTCTTGCATTTCAGGATCAACCGGAGGAAGACCTTATATAATAGATACGAATGCTTGTAGTAATTTTCATTTACATAAATATATACACTATTATATAAATATTTAATGGGAACGGGAGGGACCATCAGGGCACCCGATTGAACCACTCTGGATGGGGAGAGTGGAAATGCCAACTCCCCATTGCTAACAGTTTGTGAATAGAGGGCGGGCTCTTCTCCCCGCCCATTGGGGCATCCTCATGTTAGATAGCTCGCTCTTATGACCAATTGTTCAATCTTGTTGTTGGAAGGAGATTTTTTTATCCCTGTGGATACGTATAGGTGATGTTGCCTATCGATCCACCCAACCCTTTTTGGCCCTTCATACAATGGCATGATTAGGATAATCAGTGGTTGTTAAAGCTTGATCACGTCTAATAGCGAGGAGAGCTCACTGCTGTCGGACTTAGTTTCCGTGCTACAATGGGTGGTAGTACATATCATACATCATCATACATATATTGCAACATAATACTGATCAACTACAGAATATGTTTTGGAATAACACCGCCTTTAACCTTCTTGACCAGCTCCAGACGATTTTCGAAACCGTCACAGGCGGCATGGCTTCCATCGTCATTTCGTCCCAAATTCGTTTGATTATGGTTTTGCGTTGGTTCGTACTAGACGCCTTGTGGTCATTAACCTTCGCCAGCATGTATGACCATACGAAATAATCCAAGAGATTCAGATCTGGTGAACTGGAAGGCCATTCATTCTTGTCCAAAAAGACGGTCAAATTTTTTCGGCACCAGCCCTCAACGGGATTTGCAATATGCGATGGCGCTCCGCTCTCTGAAACACATAGTGATCATCTTCAAATACCTCTTGTACATATGGCTTGATAACTTTCTCCAAAACTTCCGTTTTATAATATACGGCTTTCACATTAACGCCTTTTTCGATGAAAACCAGTGGTAATTTGCCTAGCTTGCAAATTCCTCCCCAAAACATCACTGACGCAGTACTTTGAAAACGTGGAATATTCTTATAACTCTCTGGAACAGTTCTCGAAGAGAGCCCACAATCTGTCGTTCTGGACATTGTGGGATTGTTGCAAGACGAATAACTTTTCCGAACTCCGTGAACCTTACGTTTCTTGAAAGCTTAGAATCCGAGGTAATTTTGCAGCATATTGTGCATTGACGATCTCGAAAAATCTGCGGCTATGTTTCGTACAGAGTGCTGAACTTTTCGTCTAATCCGTTCCCTGACCACTTTAACAACTCGTGCAGTCCGCACCGTACGAGTCCGACCGGATCTCTTCCGGTCATCCAACGAGCAGGTGTCATGGTACCTTCGGATGGTTCGGAACACAAAATTCTGTTTTTTCCGAGGTTTTTCAAATTTCTGAAAATAGCGCCCGGGCGCTCACATTTCAAAAACTGTTTTATCACCACAGTCCGAAGCTCCTTCATCGCTGGTTGAAGATAAACACCGAAGGAAATAATCGGACATAACCTAAAAGCGTTTGTATAAACATAGTGCAAAACTACATCAACACATACGTGAAGCATGTAGTAGTTGCACGACACCAATGCAAGGAAAAAGTGTATGAGAATATATTGGGCACGGTGAACGTCTTTTATATTGTTGTAGGGGTGGTTTCAGTTGCTGTTTCGCCACAGTGGCATTGATTGAATATCGTTTGATTTTCATGAAAACCTGTCTTCACTTTATATGTAGTTTATTTGGAGAAATAGTCTTTCGTTTGAAAGTGTCTATCGTTCTGACCGATCACATCTAAATCTCAAAATACTCGGAAGCTGCCGACAGCAACATAATGCCAATTATGTTGTGCTTATTTATTAAGATGCCAAAAAATGACCAAAGCACGCACGGCCACCAACAGTGGCGATTTGACGGTTATTACTTCTATCACATTTTTATTGAATTTATTCTTAGCCAAAGAAAACGTTCTCTTGATGCTAATTTGAAATTCTAACCCAGACCCCGCATTCAAGTCTCTCATTCAAAGTAAACTAATTTCCCAACCAGTAACAGTTTCCAAAGACGACCCAATTTGGGCAGGATAATTGAACCATAGGGATCCCAAAGCTGCTACCGCATTAGGGAGCAAAATTCATTTCGTGCACTCCAACGATATCATTATCCAACCCGGAGTGAAATAGCCACGTAGAACGCTTCTGGTCACAAGGCACGTACACCAGTCGATCGCCAAAGTGTACACAAAACAACCATCGTCTACCGCAATAGCCATCTCCTGCCAACTGAACCTGGCCGAAAAAGCAGTCTTAAAATGCGCATCACGTTTTGTCATTGCCATAGACCGACCGGAGTAATACAATATACCTACCAGCACCGCGCAATGTTTGCTCGCGTTTAGCATAGAGCGTCTAGAACGGAATTAAAATTTCCTTTTGACCACTTTGCTAATATAGCCGAACCAAAACGGTTCATTTAACATCGATTTCCTAGGACATCCTACCCGTTTCCTTCTAACGGTGAAGGTGACACGGCAGCCGGTAGCGGTAACCACACTTTTAACAGATTGTCCTGAAAGCTACAGCCCTTGATGTGGGATGGGGTGGTAGGTGCTCACGTGAACCCGACCCGACAGTGAAAAAGCGCACATGCCCCAAGTCAATGGCCACATATATGCGTGAAAAATGATACTTCTTCTCATTCGTTCTTTGCCCTCGGTTGCATGTTTATAATCGGCCTCCAGGATAGGCTTGAAGACTCGTTTTTCGTCTCTTCGTTGTGACAGTCATCGTACGTACGAACCTACATACGTATTACCCTCTGCTGCTAGTTCTTGCCTCTGCCTGGCGACGACAAGTTGGTTTCCTTCCCAGCCCCGAAGCGCCTTAATGTATTTATCGCGTCGGAAAAGTTAACAGTCATCATGCTGAGGTGTGTATGTGTGTCGGGGGGTGTGTATGCTACGTGTGACATGACTGGAAAGGGGCGGGCGGGGCGAGGAAAAGATAAATGGAAAACTTATGACTCGTCACCTCTGCTCGTATCTGCCTGGCCCCAATATCGTTCTAAGCTAGGTCGCCCTCTCGTCGTCTTCGCCGTCTGCGTTGTCGTCATTACTAAAGGTAGGACCGAAAATGGAAATGAACTATGTAGACCGAGCACGTGAGTTGTGTAAATGTTGACTCCTGCTGATCCCATCTATCTGAGGGGCATTCCGTGGTGGAAAAATATATTACCCTAATGTTGAATTCATCATCCTACATGAACGCTAAAACGGCAAGAAATGACTTTTGTTTCAAAAGTCAAAGTAGGGAAAATGGCTTCTTTTGTTGTAAAAAGCTAAACCCAAAGTTTCCTTTCGCACTCTATCAGGCAGAGCTGGGGGGTGAATGTGAAATTCTTTTTGATGTGTTTTTACCAGCGCCTTCGCAATCTATCATCTTTTCTGAACGTCGTTTGCACGCCCGCCAACGCACGGTGGCAGAGCGGAATAAATTGTCCGTATGGCGTTGGCAATAAGAGGCTACACTTGTGCTTTTGGCGGTTTGTGGAGCATTTTCGGTTCAAGTCAACACTACCCTCGTCGACATAATTATCACTTGTCAGAAACGTTATAAACTGTTGGAATGAGATATAAATCACGCATCATCATTAGGCATTATTTTGTAATTTAATAGGACGATTGGCCACTGTGACAACCACAATCTCTCAACCGGAAAAAAAATCTCATTTTGACAGAAACTCGTAATGCATGTTTGTCTATACAATTTATCACTCCTCTCGGTACGGGGATTATGAACTTCAACACACAGGAAACTTTCTCGCCGTAACTCGACACGACCTTACTCAAATTGTGTTCCTCATCTCCTTCTGATACATAATCAGGGCAACCCACATACATGTCCTTGAAGTGCTATAGTATCCCTTTTCCTCGATTTCTCGCCTTCGTTGCCACAGCCAGCAGCCGCTGCGTGGAAATCTCATCCCAGAAGAGCCAACGCGCAACAGGGAGGTCGTCGTGTGACTCGTAAATAATACAGTATTCTTCGCACGCCCCATAACCATACCACTTCCGGTACTGTAAGCAGGTATTCCGCTGCAAACCCAACCTGACAGTTTTCGGGGCGGAGTAGTGTTGGGAATATGTGCGTTGGCATTCGGTATTCAAATTCAGCTTCATCTTTCCACCAACAAGACAAATGATGAATACTTAAATTCAGCTGCTTTTGGGGATAGGAGGTACGCCGTGCGGGTGGCACACTTTCCAGCATAGCCTAGTTCCGAAGTTGGGATTTGCTCCATGGCATGAACAGGAGTGTTCTTTTTTGATAAGCGGAAATGTGCCACGACAAAGAGGTGTTAAATTTGATTGAACGAAAGATTGCATTCCGAGATAACAACCTAGGAACTAGGGTGGGCTAGATCGAAAGAAATAGGAGAGAAACGGAATGACGGACAGTCAAGATTGGGAAAACAACTTGGTTACCTAAAATATTCATGGTCTTGGTTATCATGGTTCCAAGATTGATGATACAACTTACTATGAGAAGCCGCTGCATCATAATCCCAGAAGGTACGGCCGATCGTTGAGGCAGGCAAATTAAAAACAAAATCAAGGGCCACTACTAGCGGTGTAGCTGAAACAATTGAGAAATTCAATCTGTAATTTCCAAAAAATATGATTAAAATGAAGTCTTTGCCTTTGAGCAAACACCGGTAGATCAGGCATATAAGATGGATTGTACGTGGGTTGTATTAAAATCTTTAAATTGAACAGAACTTGGTTGAGTTGATGGCAGGGGTTTGATTGAATTGATTGAAATAACAATGATATTCTACTTTGCTGTAACAAGTTTGTTTTTCATCTGCTGCTTTGAGATTTGGCATTTGGATGAGGCAGGGTTTTAACATTACAACCATTGTCCTCGCGGTACTTACAATCGGAAGCTACATTGAAAGGTGTTTGCGATCAATCAGGACATATTCCGGACTGTCGGGTTGTGATCTTGCACTGAAACACGATGTCAACCAAACTACCGTCCTCTCAACCCTCTGAATCTGCGCAGAGGTATTTTCTCGTTTCGTTAGCGGAAGCATTAAAACCGGACACTATCTGATGGAATAACAAGGTTGTGTGCTTATGAATTGAAAAGGCTTGCTGCGTTAAAAATCTGACGCAAGGGATTTTTTTCTGTTTCCTAAAACTTTGTCTTTGAATAGTCTTAATTTGATGAAAAGTTTTCAAAACTCACTATGAAAAAAAAAACAACGGGAATCTATGCAAGTAGCTGATTGTTTTGAAGGAGTTGAGCATGAAAAATTTTGGAGATTCTGGCGAAACGTCAGTTATTGCTATTCTGTTGGTGATAATTAGAGGAGTAAACGCAATAATCATTCCAGTATCGCATCTGTAGTTTCCCGTAACAAAAAGAATTACGATAACCAAAATTGCGCAGTACACTACTAAGGACTGTATCGTTAATTATGAGTACATCTAAAAATTGCTGTATTTGAATATGTTCTATTTATTTTGCAACTCAAATTCATTTGCACTATTAATTGACCATCAAAAAAGCCCATTACATCCGTATTAATTTGTTTTTTCATAGATCTGGTTTTGCTTACGTTTATCCAGTCATTTTTGAATTTGATGTGTCATCTGCTCCTCTAGCCTTCTTCCGCAGGTTTTCTATCATCAACGCCCAAAATTTCTGAATGGGCCTTATTTGCGTAAAATTTGGAGGATTCATCGCCTTTTCCACAAATTGGACATTATTCTCTGCATACCGGTCCAAGGTGGCACTGTCTGTCTGTCCAAGCCGATCCCAGGCTTGGAGTTGTTCGTCAGCATGGCCCCTGGATGTTCCGGAGAATTTCCGGAAGAAGAAGGTCGACAAATTTGCCAAGAATTACGATCTGTGGGTGTGGCAAATTCAGCAAACCGTTCACAACGACCGGCACCATCAACGGTCAAATATATAAAGCAGAATGCCTCCAAAAGCGTCAGCTGCTCTTCTTCTGGTCCCACATAGGTGAAGGAAATCGGTGATGGAGTGGTACCAACGAAGTCAACGATGTTGTTTTTATGCCGAAGGAGGCAAATCCGCCAGTCTCGCCAGAACTTAACTCACAAAAAAAATTTGAAGGACAAGCTCCGGAAAACAGGGAAGATCTTCAAAAACGACAAAGATTTGAAGAAAGATTGGATGAAAATTTGTAAGAAGGATGGCGAGTAGTGCACAGGGTTTGATTGGTAGCGGAAAGTCCAAAGTGTGGTCATTTATCCTACACGCTAAGCTCAGTTTACCCATAATCGCAAAAAAGTGCACATATTCATTTATGGGTAAGGTTGACTTTACCCATATTTGAGTAAATTGGTTGGGGGAAAAACACTCAAATATGGGTATGTAGTAACGTACCCATATACCGGTATGTGCACTTTTCGCGATTATGGGTATTGTTAATCCATATTTGGGTGGATGGGGTGGATGAAAGAACCAACTTTGCGAAATTGTCGCTAATATGTGTTAATTTCGACATGATGTTTTCATAAGGGCCAATTTCGCAAACGTAAACAATGACTTCTTCCGCAAATTTCTTGAAAATGCAAAGTTGCTCACGTAAACTACCACTTCTAAAATTTACTATGATTAAGTAAGCATTCTCGAAAAATTTGCGGAAGAAACCATTGTTTACGTTTACGAAATTGGCCCTTATGAAAATTCCATGTCGATTTATTCTCTGAGAGTTTCAAATATATTTGACTTTAAATTTTTGGTGATCATTTATGCCCGTTGCTTGGTGGAAGCAGCACTTCGATGAACATCTAAATGGAGTACAGGAAGAGGATCAAGACGGCGATGGAAGAGACGTAGTCGATGCAGTAAGTGACGGAGATGTGCCACCCCCGACGATAGGTGAAGTTAATGATGCCATCAAGCATCTGAAGAACAACAAATCGGTTGGAAAGGATGGAATCGGAGCAGAACTTATCAAGATGGGCCCGGCCAAGTTAGCAAAATTGCCTGCATCGACTGATAGTCAGGATTTAGGATACCGAACAGCTACCGGAGGAGTGGAAGAATGGGGTTATCTGCCCAATCTATAAGAAAGGCCACAAGCTGGACTGTGAAAACCATCGTGCGGTCACTGTCCTTATTGCCGCCTATAAAGTATTATCCCAAACCATCTTCCAGCGACTGTTGCCACTACCAAATAGATTTGTGGGTTATCAGGCCAGCTTCATCGAAGGATGATCTACAACGTACCAAATCTTCACTTTGCGGCAGATCCTGAAAAAGTTCCTTGAATATGGAGTCCCAACGCATCATCTATTCATCGACTTCAAGCCGCATATGATACAATTAACCGATATGAGCTATGGAAGATCATGGACAAGAACAGCTTTCCGGGGAAGTCGGGTCTTACCAAGGCTACGATGGATGGAACCCAGTGCTGTGTGAGAATATCGGGTGGATTATCGGGTTCATTGGAATCCCTCAGGGGCTTCGTCAAGGTGATGGTCTCTCTTGCTTCCTGTTCAACATTGCTCTTGAAGGTGTTATGTGACGGGCGGCGTTTAACATGCGAGGAACAATTTTCAACAGATCCGGTCAATTTATCTGCTTTGCTGATGACGTGGATATTGTAGGCAGAACATTTGAGGCGGTCGGCGGCAGAGCAGTTCACCAGACTAAAGCGCGAAGCAGAGAAGATTAGGTTGAAAATAAATACGTCCAAAACGAAGTATATACTGGCAGGCGGAACCGAGCACGACAGGACCCGTTGCATTTTTTTTTTCAAGTACAATATTTAATTCTAAATGGCGAAGTCATTTGCAAAAACTGTAAAACTTGCCTTTGCCGTTTCGTTTCCGTCTAAATTGTGTTTGGGTCATTACGGTGGTCAGCTGATTTGAAAAGTGTTGAGAAGCATTAAAGCAAACCCTGGAATGACAGATAGTGTAGTCACATTTCTGGATCAACAATAGAAAAGGACATATCAACAATTGTAAACAAACACTTCTGAGCCTATTTCCTCGCAAAGCGTAGGCCAGTCACGCAAACCAATACCATCATCATATAGGGGAAAGTTTCCCCTACACGACGCTTCTGTAGGTTTGTGTAGTCAACGATTTGCGAGTAAAAGGGTTCAGAAGTGTTTGTTTACAAATGTTGATAGGCCCTTTTCTATTGTTGATCCATATTTCGGTAAATCTAGTATTTTCTTTTCTGTTACCAACCAGCAAGCTGACCAAAAAAGACGTTGAAGCAGAATCTACACACTGCCAAAATGTCATTTAAATTTCTGTCCCCTGAGACCGCCACATGCAAGCGTCCTTTAGCACATAAGAATGAGTTGAAAAAGATGAGAAAATAAATTCAATTAAACACATCTTTCGTCGAATTGCGGTGTGACCTTTGGAAGGTTTGTGTCGCAAACTGGGTGATTGACTTCTTTTATCTCTATTAGTGCATGCATTATTGATTAAAAATAGAAGAAATATAAATTAATCGACACACACTGCTGAGTTACTTGACAGCTTGATCCCAACAGAGAATCAAACCCGTGTTTGCCACGGAATTTGTTTATAATTTCCCGTAACATTCTTTCGTTAGCTGTGTTATGCCAATCGCCTCGAAATCCAAAAACCAATTTCAATTTTTACACGACTTACCTTTATCTTTTCACTTCATTGATTTTCCTCAGGGATCTACTGAGGAGGTGCCACCGTTTCCTTTGGTCTTGCTGCGACCTAAATCAAATGGATTTTTGTTTCCATCGCAGCTGGTGTGTTATAGGGTAGAGTGTTACTTCATTGTGTGGGGTCCATTTTCGTCGTATGGGTAAAAAAAAAAAATTTGAAAAGAAATCGTTTTCACTAATCTCGTCGGAAAAATTAATCTTAAGTTCACAAGAAAATGGTGACTGCAGTTGAAACATTTGCACGAATTCTTAAATCGAGCGATTTTAGGGAGGTCCAACGAAGCGAATCGGAAAACTCTAACAGAAATGTTGTAGTGTGCCCTTCAGATGCCGAATCCTTGTAGACTCTTTCTCAGTTTACTTGCTGCAGGATCCCATGGATATTTTCAGACTTTCGTGTACGATAGAGCACTAGAGAGTGTAGCACATTTTCTTTCACACATGCATGGAATGGTAGGTATTCAAATATGGGGATTCAAACTCAAGCGCTGTTGAAAGTTTCAATGGTATTGAAATTTGGCATCCATCCTGGAACAGATGAATATGATGAACAACCAAATTTTTCGTTCATGACGATGGTGGAGTGCTTCGCTAGTAATGATGGCGATGCGTGTGGATGCATGTTTTGAAAATGAAACGTCCTTTTGCTGCTCTGGCTCAATTACACTCGATTCGTCCGAGCGATGTGAGTTAGATTGTTTCAACAATTTTGGTTGGCCAGTTCTGTCCAATGCATTTAAAAGGTAACAAAGTTCATCATTTTAATTAACTGTCCGTTATTGAAACGGATAGTCGAATCGCTGTCGAGAAGCTGATGCGGGTTTTGTGTCGTTGAGTGGATTACTGCAATTTTCAAGTAGAATCGTGCATTTTGGAACGATAATTAACATTCAAATTCACAATGACCTCGTTGACCTTTTCCTGATTGATCAAAAAGGCTCCATCTGACAAATGAAAAATGTATGAATGAGCATCAATCCTTCGTTATTCCCGGCATTGCCATCCCCAAATCGATAGAATGTTTCGAAAGTTTCACCCTCCGACATCGGGTCACGATCGGATCCCCCAATTATTATTTCTCAGGCTTCTGTCCTTTTCAGTGCAGGTTTCCATTTTTCTTCAAGAAGATACCCGCATATTTTTCTTCGTGCTGCAACTTTATGGCATGTCATTGTGTGGGCAGCAAAATTGTGTTTTAATGTTTCAATATTGGATCAGTCCCCTAAAGGGAGGTTTCCGTATCTTTCGGTTTTTCTTTTGCATTGCCCTGCTCCGGGTGTACCCAAGGAATTATGTCTTTCCACCAACCAAAGCGGATTGTGTGTCGCAGCCATTCGTTACACTAACTGTATACTCGTTTCTGCTCAAAAGGACACTCTCGTCTCGTGTATGTCGTTTGCCTGCAAGCTCCTCATTATTTTCAGCTTTTCTGTTGATAAATTTTAATTAAATCCTCACGGGCAAAATGGGAACGAATTTATTTTAACACCAAAACCGATTCTGTATTCATGAAAAATGAAAACAAATTCCATTTCAATGGAAAAATAATGATCTCCCGTTCGATTATTTATTTTCATCCTTTCTCTATCATTTCTGTCTTCCCTTCCAATACAGAGAGGACATTAAAGTGCTGCGGGAGAGTAATTCGCCGAACAAAGAACGCCTGACGGTGCAGTGGTTGTCGCAGTCGATAGCGGAAATACGCTCGGAACTGGCCGAGCTGCAAGAATCGTCCAGCAACGTGTCCAAGGACGCCCAGCTGCGCAACCAACTGATGGAGGATATCAATACGCTGCGGGCGGAATTTTCCACCATGAAGCTGGAGTTGGACTCGATGCGTTCACGGCAGGAGAAAACGGAGGTGCTGGTGCGGGAGCTGCGCGAGGAAGCCGTCCAGAGTGCAGAGGACATCCGGCGAAGCTTGAACCGACAGCGTGAGAAGGTACGTGGAATTTAATTGTTTTTCTGCGGTCAAAAGTCACCCCCGGCACGATGGTTGTTGACAGATACGGGTGGGGTGACGATAGAACAAAATGGCCATGACATTGATAGGAATTCAATTAGTGATCGTGGGGTGTGTATTTTTTACCTCTAATACCTTTGTTGTCGGACTTATCTTCTGGTAGAGTAGGGTTTTGATGTTGATGGTAGAAGCTGTGGTGACTTTTTAAAATTGTTTCTTAGCGCGTACAGTTTGGTCTCCCGTTGGACGGTGGGTAGTTTTCTCGATTTAGGGCTTAATAGGGCTGAGTGGCTGTCACCAAAGCGTTTGCATTTTGATTTAATGGAGCCTTACACTAAGACAGTTTAAGTTTAATTTTTAATATTTTCTACCCATCGAGATTGTATTGCCGCAGATGGGATTATCTCTGATTATATTTTCTGACGTAGACTACGTCATACGGCAGGGGTAGGGTGTCAAATGAAAATTTGAAAATTTCAACCATCACGAAATATCGTTGCAAATGCAATGCTAATAACCTCAATCAATCCTTAGTTCAAGATGTCTACACCAATTGATTGAAAATTTTCCCGCGTATTATCTATCATATCCATCAAATTTATCCTTGATTAATTGTAAACTATTGAAATTAGGGCAAATAAAAGGTGATGTCTCATAATACCATCTTGCAGGCTAAATTTACTAAATCACCAGTACTTTCCTAACACAGATTTCAAATGTGAGCGAAAGAGGTCTCATTCGTAGCAGTGAACGATATAAAAGGGGCACACGTTCACAAATTTGCGGTACTATTCACAGTATTGGTTACGACTGATGACTGTCAAATTAGCGTTTTTTGGTTTGTTTTGCGAGTGATTTTTAAAAACGGGAATTAATGTACAAATAATATTTTTAAAACATCGCATTGCGATTAACGTGTTCCAGTTTTGTTTTTGACAGTTCCAAATTTTAAAACTTACAAGCAGACAAACATGACACTCAGCGTTGGGATTGGCCTAAGGATAATGACATCCAGCCAGGGATTGTCGAAAAACACAGAGTAGTGCAAAATAGGCAAGTGCTTCACCCAGTTTCAAGTGTGCGTCTCCTGTTTCAGAAGAGCGCACAAAACGAATGTGCGAGAGATTTCGTAGCACCACGAGAGACAGATAGTCGCACATTCCCTACTCTTTTAGAGACAAAGAGTAATGCACAGTGCTCTACTCAGTGATTTACTCTGTGCTTTAGCTCATGCTTTGATAAATGGTAGCAAAATGAAAAATTTTGATGCTAGTAACAAAAAGGCATAGTATGGGTTCATAGAGGGAACATTTTATCAAAATCCTTTTTCACAAACTAGTCAGGCCTGCCGCCGCGTCTGTTTTTTTTTTGCACTTGTGTTTGCACAGAGACGACAAGGGAGAGTGCAATCGTTAACGCCCGAAGACATGAGAGCAAATTCGAAATGAGATGTGCGGCTTTGAGCGCACGGCACAACGAGGGTGCACGGGAGTACGGACTGCACTTTCACGTCTCTTTGAAATTTAATGTGCTGCACTCAAAGAGATTTGAGTCACACCTTATCCCTACATCCAGCTTGTCGATGATATTAACACAATCACAACAACCAGCACAACCGTTACCCTTGCATCATACCAACAATCAAATAATTTCTAAGAAGCAAATCATAGAATGTTCTAACATACCATTCACTTTGTTATGCTAACCCAACGTCCCATTAGAACAGTAGCTGCAAAATAGAAACAAACGAAACTAATCAAACAATTTTACGTAGTCTACGTCAACGAGTCGTGTTTCCTTTTAATTGGCAGACAAAATTTGAGCAATCAAATGTTTCTCAGAACACAAATCTGTGTTTCTGTGTAGGGAAATGTGAAATGTTTTTTCCCGGATTAAAATTTGGTCAAGCTTTTGTTAAACACCATTCAGTAAGTGTGAGCTGTTTAATGAAATACCTGTAACTAGAAATGAAAAAAAAATAGTATTTTCCATTCAATCTAGATGGAATTAAAAGGAAAATACTAATTTTTCTTCTCATTTCTAGTAACCATTCAGTAATTAAGAAAACAGCATTCATTATTTTTCAAAACATCACTATCAAATTATCAGAATTCAAATCATATTTGCCCTTAGACTCTGAAAATTGTTGATGAAAATGTGTTCACTGATGACAAGAAAATAGTGAACACATTTTCATGAACAGTTTTTATGAATTAGAGGCGAAAAATCTGGTTTTGACGACCGCTAATAATCAGCATGAAAAACCAATACGATCTCAGCCATGTAAATGACATAGAAGCTCTCAGAATTTCGTAATAATGGATAGGATCATTCTTTATTTTAAAGTGTATGAATCCTTTTTCCATTATTTTGTCGTTATTCTGGTCCTTTTCACGTAAAGTTGGTCCAAAAATGAGGTTTTTCCAAAAAATAATATTTCTTAAAACATCTCACTTCAATCACAAGACTGATTAATTTATATATTTATTTTTCAATGAACGATGATTGGTTATACTTTCAAAACTAGGGGAAAAAATGATTTTTTTTTAAGGATTGAAATATCGTTTTATTAATTTCGTAATAATGAGTAACAGTGGCTTTCCCGAAAAAAAACTCTCATACATTTACAATTGAATATATTGTTACCATACAATAAATTCTATAGTATATATATTTCAATGTATTGTTTGCAACAATAAGATGAAAAAAGGAGGTTTTGTTTCTACAATAGAATCTAATGTATATTGAGCATCGACAATAGAATGGGGGTGTTGTTATATATCTTAACTATACAAAACATAATTTCTAAGGTAATTACTATTAATTGTATTGTTTCACAATTGTTGAAAATGCTAGCATACGGAGTGAATAGTAACTCTATTGTAATGACGATATGCATTTGTTATTTTTCTGATTCATGTACAATAAGATTCATGGTCGAAAATAGCTTTATTGTTATTTTATATTATTGTATTGTAATTGTATGGTTGTTTTTATTTGGGTTGCTTTATATTTTTTCTGAAAATATATTATACTTACCCATTTAAACAATGCTTGTTTCTATAAATGTTATTGTAAACCATTTCTTAGATTTATATCGACAACAAGATATTTAAGTTCCAAATCAATGCCTAAGTTTCATTTTTTAAGTTTATCTTACACTTTCATCTTACTTTTATCAAAACTGATATTGATGACGCATAAACATACCAGGTTTAGTGATCAAAGAAAATAATTGTATCCAAACAACGACCCTATGTGCAATTTTTTAAGGTGGAGAAAATTTGCTTAAGATCCATTTATAAAAAAAAAAAACTCAAAATATAAAGTTGATGTGGTTTGACACAACGAATATAAGAAAAAAAATACTTGCATGATACGTTCAAACAAGAAGATTTGTTTTCTTGAATGTTTAACTTATTATCTTTCATTAAAATTTAGAAAATTTAAAATAGGTTTTGCGGTTCAAATCTTATGATTTTTTTATGTTTGGAAGTTTTGGAGTGGTTTGTGCAAAAAACAGTTTTTCTGTTTCAATTTGTTTTAACAAGTAGTTCTTCAAAGAATTCAAACGAAACTTGGCGCTGCAGATGTACTTTTAGAATATATTTGGCATAAATCACGGACTGCAAGCATATTTTTAACAAGGTGTTTGATATGTTGAGGGTTAAAAGGCCCTAGGATGAGACCTTTTCCGGAGCTTCGAAAAGTTTATCGCAGCTAGTCGCATCTCCTATCATTCTGATCCAAAATGGACCACAAATTTTCAATTGGATTCAAGTCCAGGCTGTGGGATGGCCGTTCCAATAGCCTAATACGCAAAGCACGGAATTATGCAGTGGTTTTGTGAGCGATATATTTAAGGTGTTTTAAACTTCGTTTCTAAGCCAACTTCACACAACGACTATTCGAGATTCCTTCTCAGGATGCTGATGCACGAGTCTGTCGCCATTATTCCATCCAGTTTCTCAAGATTCTCAACACCAGACCACGCAAAGCACTGCCACATCTGTGCTTCATTGTCCTATGTATATTTTAATCGGCAAATTTCACTCCAGGTTTTGACCAGATTTGTTTGCGACTGTGTTTGTTTGACGTTGTTTGCGCCCAAAGCCCTCAAATTTGTTCTCATCTCTTGGCTTGGCAATATATTTTTCGGCAAATCCTAACGATTTGATCCCATAGAAACCAAGACCCGTTTTCAATAAAGGTGGAATATTAAGTGAACCAACTTGTTAACATTTCCAATCAATGGTCTTTGTTGGGCAAATCCATTTTTAAAGCCCATTTCCTGCTGTCTTCCGTTTTTTTTTATAGCGAAGCGTTTCTTTCCCCTGTCCCCTGTCAAACAATCAAACTGCAGGAAAACGTCACAACCATTTGGTGCATGTTTTAATCTGTAAAGATTGATAAAAGCAAATTTTCGTAGATATTCGTAAACTTGTTGTTAAAAATCGTCAGAAAGGTCTGTCGAACAAAGAAATTGCTTGAATTTATGGAGTTGGTGAAGCGGTTTAGAAACGCGACAGCTCCAAGTGTCAGAGGAAGGAAGAGGAAGACTAGAACCAGCGACGATCGCCTAATTTCTCGAGAAGCGACTTAATACCTGCTCGCTACCTGCCATATAAATGAAACGTTTCAGCGACCCGTGAAATAATTCAAAATCTTTACTGAAAGAAAAGTGTCCGAAATTTAACGTGGACAGGCTTAAATGTTACTTGGGATTCGAAATGCCAAAGCAAATCAATCATGATTCGAGCTAGCAATGGTCAATCGATAGTTTTTGTTTCAAAAGCAACCAACAGCGATGAGCATGTGTCGGTTTTCTTCGGAATATCAACACAATACCGACACATTATCGCTGAGCAAATCCATCCAGTTGCTCCCATCGGCCGCTTCAGCCGATAAACTTTCAAATGACAGATGAATTTTGGAAAAAGGTTCCAACCTTTCTCAACTTGTCCCCCCTCTCGTGTGGTGCCAATTCTCTTATTGGAATCAAATTTCCTTCCCCACAAAACCGAGAAAACTTTCGCTTCAGAACTGCTCTAAAAGAGTGATTTAATTTGGATAATGAGCAAGCCATAAGGAATGGAAATGGAAGAAAGAAGCATCACGATAGAAGAAGCAAGTTGAACCACGTGGACCACTTCGCAGCATCTTGAGAGATTTTGTCTCCGGAGGCAAGTCAGACGTATTTCGGCGAGGGACGACCAATTTGTTCTTAGCATGGTTGCAGTCTCACGAGCTTGAGGGTAATTTCATTTTACGATAATTTTGGAGCTATTCCAATTTGTGGAACTAGGGATTATTGATTGTGTGATCCCTTTTCGTCCTAATTAGGTAGGTGGGGTCTACGACATTGTCGAATCAAAGTTAAAGACTGTCAATTGCGAAGTCGCATTATTTTAATGAAGTACGTTTGCGTAGTCTTTCGGAACTTCACTAGCCAAGTTGGACGGTATAAAGTGAAAAGGAATTAAATATCGCCAAGCTTAATTGTGTTTGCTTTCAAAATATTTGCAAATTCAGTTACTTCTACTCGAGGCATGCCATTCGGTATTCGCACGGCAGTAAAAACAACAACGAAAATTGGGATAAAAAATGAAAATGAAATCGAGTGATGTCTGGCTGGCTGGATTTACACCTGTAAGGTAGTTATGGGTCATCGATTGAATCCAGGTTTGCCTGGACTGCGTAAAAAAGGGTGACTCGAGGTGTAGAGTGGAGCGATTTAATTAAAAATGTAAATGTGTATCCGTTTCATAAATTCAATATGTAAACACGATTTATTTGTGTTTTTAACGGCACACACGAATGGCTGTTTGATCGACATGCTTTGGGTTCAATGTAAGGTGGAATGGTATCATGTTATCATGGAATATATACACTTAACTGAGAGTTAAAATTCAGCATTATTGAGTTATACGAATGATATATGGCGAAAGATAAGCTCGGAAGGGCCTTACAATTCCTTATATAGATTTGAGAAACTCACCGTTATTGGCCATGCCCCTTTTTTGACCACATTTCCCGTTTTTTAGGTTGGAGAGCTTAAGTTGTGTTAAAACTGTTCACTACAATTCTGGTGAAATTTCAATACTCTCAAGAAATTCAATCGTTTATCTGATGGAATGCCAAAATATGATGTTAAAAACCACTATATTTACCCTTTACTGCAATAAGTTATTTTCGTTTCTTTTCGACAAATTGAAATTGTTTTCAGAAGCAATGCATCCAGCGTCTTCATGGAATGAAGCGCAATAAAGGCTTTAGTGGGAATCAATGCCAATATTAAGTTAACGGCAATAGAAGTACCTTGAGATCATACAACACCCTAGGGCTTTCAAAGGTTAGCTTCAAAACCATGCCATGCCATTCCTAAATTGGGTTGCATTTGTTCTCGTATTCCCGCGGCATTTCTCCTCGGTTTACATAACCTGCGATGTGTTGATGTTTTCACAGGAATCGTTTTCGATAAACATTAAACGCGGCATATCATCCATTCTCAGCCACCTCCACGTGCCATCGGGAGAAGGCATCGTGCACCGCCCATTTGTAAGCCATAAACCACAGAATGGAGGATATAAATGTTGCAAATTAGCATAATATAGGAAGCTACCTCCGCCAACGCCTGCATCCCACCGACCATATGTTGCCGTTTCGCGTGAAATATGGTCGTTCGGAGATACATATCATCACGGTCGACGGAGAAATGCAATGTTACAGGTACCCGCACAGCATCGCACTGTGGGTAAAAATGAGTCAAACCGAGATTTGATTCAATATTCCTACTGAGCGTTGCTTGAGCATAACGAAACTTTTTTCTACGTCACGGTATGCACAGCAAAAAAAATTAAAACGCAATGTGGTAAAGCGTATCAAAAATGTGGATATTAATCAAACGGATATCATACAAATACAATAGGGTTTACATCGTTGCGCTGTGCTCCCTCTATTTTGTGTATATTTGCTGCTAATAACACTAAATTTCTGATGTGCATCCACTTGGATGCAACAATCACTTTTATCTCTTATTGTATAACTTCTCCCCTGATAGAAATGGCCCAGAATACCGGTTCAAAAGTAAAAAGTTATTGTTGTTTGTCACTCCCCCAATTACGAAGGATAATATTATTCTGGGAGCTCCAGTTGCTCAGTTAGTAAAGACGCAAATATTTAGCAATACCATGTCATAGGTAGTAGCTAGGTTCGATTCCCAGTCTGGACGAATAAAATCGTCAAAAAATCATCCACTACCTGTGCAAAGGGTATAGTTGTACTTGCCAAACAATCATACTAATGGTACGTGACTTACAAAAAATACCTGACATCAAAAAATCCCAATTTATAACTCTGAGAGTGAATTTAAAAAACTTACTTGGAAGCAGGCGATTAGTAAATTGTTAAAACAATGAAGTTAATATCCCGTGATTTTTCTCAGTATTCTCTTTATAATCTTAATGCTCAAATCATTCTTAAATGTTATAACTCAGAACAAAATAATGAACTTTAGCAAACGCGTGAAATTTTTTCTCGTTTGATTCCAAGCCAAAGCAAGTGTAAACAATGTAACTATTTGCAATATTCATATTCGTTTGATTTCGGCGATATTTGGCTTAAATTTATATGAAAGATCCCATAAATTCACGCTAAGCCGAGCATTCCTTTTATGTGCATTAGACAACGCAGAAAATGAAATGTTGCTTTCAGACTGTGTAACAAAGAGTGATAAGACCAAAGTTTAATGACACAAAATAGGTAGTGTAAATCGACTTAATTTTGTCATTAACGCTTGTTCGCAACAAAAAATGGACACTCCTAAATACGTATATCTTTTGAAATACTTCATCAACGGGTGAAATACTTCGCAGACTGATGCTCGTATGTCTGTTCATTATGTAAAATCAATTTTAGGTGACACTACAAGCCTTTAGATCGAAGATGGCATCGAAGTGCGAAAAGCAACTGTGTGCGGTTGCAATGAAAATCCGGATCTGTCAGTAAGAAAATTTGCTAAAAAGCTTGGTTTTCCTGCAAGCACTGTCCATAACGTTCTTAAATCTTCTTCTGGGAGTGGAACAAAAACGGATCTCAGGAACCAAGAGAAGGGCGCGAAGGTGAAGCAAATATTGCAGAAGAGACCAGATCTTTTGGTACGTACTGTGGCTAGAAAAATAAAAATGTCCCCAATCTTCATGCATACTGCCAAGCACCGGCATGGTATAAAGTCGTTCAAAGTGAAAACTGCACCGAACTGTAATGATAAACAGAAGGTGACGGCTAAAACCCGGGCTCGCAAGTTGTATCGCGAATATTTGACGAAGTTTTTCTGCGTGATAATGGACGATGAAACTTTTGTGCTGGAAGACTTTAAGCAGCTTCCCGGAATGTCTTATTATACAGCCAGGGAACGAAACGTAGAGGAGCATTTCAGGACGAAGAAAAAGGCCAAGTTTCCTTTAAAATATTTGGTTTGGCAGGCAATCAGTAGCTGTGGTCGAGCAAGTCAAACCTTCATCACTACCGGAATGGTAAACAAGGAAATAAAGAAGGAAGCGGTTGTCACCATTCCTACGCATCCATGATGCTTCCTCGCTATTCTGGCCTTATTTGAGATCTTATCACTAAGCTTAATATGTTTCGGAATGGTATATAGCAAATGGAGTCCATGTTGTACCGAAAGAGGCGAATCCACCTAACTGCCCGTAGTTGCGACCTATCGAGTGGTATTGGGCTCTCGTGAAATGAGAACTCTCGCAATATAAACAACAAGCTATATTGGGCAAAAGCAGCTATATCGGTTGCAGAGAAGTCTGCACAGACCCTAATGGCTGGAGTTAACTTAAAAGTTCGTAGTTTCTTCATGCAGCTTAGTTAAGTAACTGTAATTAGTTTAAACGTGACTAATGATGCACAATTAAATGAATAAAAAATGCATCTTGGATAGAACTAACAGCAATTTTGTTTTTTTTCAAATTTAATCTGTACAGATTTTGTCGCGAACAAGCCTTAAAAGAACCAAATTAATTGTCTTTTCGATGGTTAGTTAGTATGAAATACATTTGTACAAAACGATCAGCCCACTGTAGTATGCCGTATTTCGTTTGCTAAATAATATCCGCAACTGTGAAAACTTGATTCAGCTCCTGATGCATGCGTCTGCACTAAACTCCATTTTCCAATTTTCTGTCGAATATTGTACACTGCACGTACTTTAGTCTTCCGTTAAATTTGATGTCAAACAGCAAGACACAAACGGCCCGAATTATGAATTCCTAGCTTAGACAGGCATTATTCTTGAAACAATTAACGATAAATCATTAAATTACATGACATTAGTTATGCTGAATTTATTATTGAAATTCAGTTAGAAAATAGGCATTATATGACAGTATTGTGGAAAAATGGAAAATGAAAAAAAGAAATCACTTTGAGGACCCATTTGATAATTTGTAAAATCTTTAAACTCGTCTCTAAAAAAAGTTGAAATTTAATTTACGTGTCGATTATTCTGACCAAAATAACAATAACGGAGTGTGCATAAGTTACATCACAATTTTGGTGGGGAAAAGGAAGGTTTGTTTGTGGAAAGTGTGCCGATTCAAACAAAAAGAGCAAAGGTGACAAGCAAACAGTGTACTAAGAGGAGGAAAAAGGGTAAAAAATGAACGATTTTTTGCGTGACCTTGACGTTCCTTAATAATCGAACTAGGAATTTTGTGTAGTAAGAAATGTTTCCAACAGGAAGGAAATCATACAAAATAACAAATAGAGGTTGGTTATATCAAGGATGTAGCCGCGAGGTATATGTAGGTCCGCGTAGGTGCACACTTAAAAATTATGAATTTTACACGAGACCTAATCCATGTTTGTAAATAGTCCGGGAACGTAAAGTCGGGGAACGTAAAGAAAGATTTCGTGTAAAATTATGTCTCCTGAAACTGAAACATACGCAATTCGACAAAATATGTGTTCGGTTGAATTTATTTTCTCATCTCTTTCAACACATTCTTATGCGCTAAAGGACGCTTGCATGTGTCGGTCTCAGGGATAGAAATTTACACGAGATTTTGGTAGTGTGTGTATTGTAATAATGGTATCATCTTATTTATTCATATCACAATAGACACGTTTGCATAATATTCAAATGTTTTTATTATTTTACTTTGACTCGTCACTTCTTATGATTTCTGCTTCAAGGTGTACTTTCGTGACCCTCTTCTGTCTGGATCATGCTATTCAACACTAGTATATAGCATGCAAGCCGAACCGATATGAATTTCATATCTTGTTAAGATCATCGAAAATTATCTGTTGAATAAATCATTCCAGGTCTTCCAGAGCAATTCCCATTCTGATACCTTTCACGTTGGTGCTGGTGTTCTCCAGGGGAGCCTCCAAGATGCAATTCTATACAACATCTTCAAGTCAGATGTTCCTCCACAGGTAGATTGAGACATTTTGTTGATATTTGCGGACGACACTTCCATCATCTACAAGAGTCGAGTGATTCGAGCTCTGACTGGAAAACTTCAGGAGGGTTTCAATGTTCTATCCAACCATTTCAATAACTGTTAGATCTGTATAAATTCTACGTGATGTGGTTGATCAATGTTGTAAGATATCAAAGTCGGGAAGTTTGTGGAAAAAGCCATTGTTTACGGTTTTTAGTTCGGATTTAATGAAAAATCTCTGTGGAATTTGTCACTTTCAAGCAATCTGAAACTGGTTTTGATAATATGCAATGGTTGTTTGGCCTTGAGTAGAAAAAAATCATCAAACACATATTTTTTTCTAATTTAATCTAATATATACGCAGTCAGTATGAGAAAACGCCGGGAAAATAATTGGACTGGATGACGCTAAATTATTTTTTTGTCGATATTGATGCTTGCACGTCAAAGACATGAAACAAGCGTCAAAGCGGCCAAGCCTACTACGTTGCATTATCATTGAAACACAAAGTCTTTTATTGTAAAATTTAATTGGTCGTCTTAAAATGGACGGCAGTTTTGATACGTTTTGGAGATTAATTTATATGTCTGGTTTATCTGGTCAGCGATGCCATACTGTGCTATATTCACTCCGTATAATTGTTTATTAAACTATTAACAACTTCTGCAAGCACCAGCCGATAGTATATAACCGTTGCAACATAGATTTATTAACTTGAAATTAGAAGAAAAATTAGTATTATCCATTCAATTCCAACTACCATTATACTTACCTTGACAGATACGCGCATTTCGTCTACAATGTGCAGACTTCTTCAGTGTCGTATACTAATAACTCGACGGCAAAGAAGTCTGCACATCGTAGACGAAATACGAGTATCTGTCAAGATAAGCATAAAGGTAGTTGAAATTATGTGGAAAATACTATTTTTTCTTCTCATTTCTAGTTATAAATATTCTCACACTTTCAAGGATTCATTGATTTATTGTTTATTATATGGAACCAAATATTTGGAAATCACCTCTGCCTGTCTCTCATGCCACAAGTGCACGAACTGTGGTGGATGGGCAGAGCCCTGTCCAAATCATCGGCTGAAAGCTAGTGTCGAACACTGAAATCAATTTGGTTCGTCTCGAGTGCTTTATACTGGCGTTGATAGTATTGCATCGAAAGAAGAGAGGCACAAACATGCAGTACGAAGCAAATTTCATAAGAGAGTTTTGATTGGTCTCAAGGTGAGGTAGACGGGTTGCGGATTCCGATAATGTACTTGGTAGTCCTGGCAAGGTTCACAAAACCGCTCACCTGGTTTACCTAAGGAACATGTTGCTCTCGGTCGACGTCTTCGGGCGTCTTGGGGAGTGCAGTTGACTCGGTGATTATTGCGTCTGGTGAGCTGAGTTTGGCCACCATCGGATAGTGGTCCGAGCTCCTGGTATACTACCGGCTGAGTCATGTATTTGACCGTGTTGGTGAGGAAAATGTCCAGGGTTGAGTGTAGTAACCCTCTTCCAGGTAATTTTGGATGATGGATCCGTTCCGTGTTCCGACGAGTGTTCCCCCAGCTTTCGTGTTTTGCGTTGAGGTCGCCAGCGATGCTGAATTGCCCCCACTGCCGAGTTAGCTTGAAGATGTCTTGCCGTAGGACCGTGGCCGCTTGTTTTGGGACAGTAGGCCACGATGATGACGATTGGTCTATCTCCACACCGATGGCTTCGATTGTTTTGAGCTGTTTATTTTGTATCTCAATGCAATGGCAACACCCTTTCATGCCGAAAGTCAGGAATATAAACATTAACATCTGGCCTGATGTGCGTTTCTCGTTGAGGAAATCGGTTAGCTCGATGTTTTTGTTCCGAATGGAACAAGCATTTCAGTTAAGAATCTTGATGGTAGCTTCACGGTCCTTAATTGTTGATGAAGTTCACCAGCACCATGTTAGCAGCGTTGATTTGTTACTCCTAGGAACGGCAACGGCGCAGTTGTTGATGCAGGTTCTGGATGAACTCCATCATTTGTTTCGGCGTGTAGAGGTCATCATCAGATTGATGGGTAGCCGAACTATTTGTTGCCGGATTTCCCCAGACTGGTGGATGGAAATGTTGAGCTGATGAGGCTGTCGCGGCAGCCACAATTTGGTGTTGAACTGTGGTGGTCGGTTTCAGTTGTGGTTTCACTGTCGAGAGGCGGTAAATTAGGTACGTTGTACCGGAGCTGCGGGAAGTGTTCCTCTGTCACTGGTGTAGTCGGTCGTCGTTGGAATTTATTGTTCATTTTGGTTGATGATTGCTTGCGGATTTCGACGTAGTCCGATCGCTTTGGGCACCACAGTTGACGCGCTTTGGTTCAACACTTTCGTCCATTTGGCTACACTTAAATATTAATAAGTTGCTCTATCTATAGGTAATTGCAAATACGGAAACGTGAACTGTGTGGAGCATGTGCTGGTGTTTTCTCTTCTCAAAAGGTGCTGATGAAACAAGTTTGTGCTGTGTGTGTGTGTGTGTGTGTGTGTGTGTGTGTGTGTGTGTGTGTGTGTAAGAGCTTGGTTTGATGGCAAACCCAAAGCAGATGGCGCAGTCACGAGCACAAAATAATCTACAACCACACCGATACCAATGAGTGTTGAAGAATAAGTACATACTGCAGTAAACAATCCCATACACATGTTTCAGGCATGTGATGCGAACCTGTACATGATAGTACTGCTGGTAGATGGCCTGTTGTTGCACTGCCTCATGACGACCGTGAGATCTACCAGCACTGGCTGAGGCTGGCACAGTGGAAATAGTCGTGGTTCTGCATCCTCGTTTCATTCTTCTCAGTGACTGAGTAGAATTGAATATCTTTCTCTTTTGGAAGGCAGTCGCTGAAAACAATACCATGCGTATCCCAAAAAAACGGACGCCATGACTTTTCCAGTTGATTTTTGTGATTTTGACTGGTTTTAGCATGGTTCACCGGCTGCTGATTACTCAACATCCTGCTGCTTTGACTCAGGAATGTAGTAATGAATCCATGTCTCGTCCATCGTTACAGACCGACGCAAAAACCAAAACAGCTTCAAACAGGACTCGGAATCATCGACTCGTTGTTTTTGGTCCACTGTGAACAAATGCGGTGCCCATTTAGAAAACAGCTAACAGTTAACAGATGAAGCTTGCGCGTTATCTCTTGCAATTTTACTTTACGGTTTGCCAACATGACTGGAACCTTCAGAACTATCACGCAAACTTAAAGCACCAACACGAGGAATAACATTGAAAATACAAAGGGTTTCAAGAATTCAATGTTTGAACCTTTTATCCCCTCTTTGTTTACAAAATCAGATACGTTGTTTTTTAGTTTTTTTTGGCAAGTTTTTTTTTATGTCAGTATTCAATGAGTCTGATGATATTTTCAGCGAATGTATTCAAAATTTGTTTGCTTATTATCAGGCCCAACCCCAAAGAACTTTGAAGCTGCTGCTCATGGACTTGGGATATAGTTGCCATTCCTGATTAAACGAGAATTCTTATTGAACATCGTTATCATCACCAATCGATTCCGCATACCACCTCTCAACTGCGGGAATCAATTTAGCCGTGGTTTGGCTTCCTTGCACCCACTGTGCGCATTGCTTGTATGTGAACGTTTATCAGCTTCTGAACATCTACGGAAGCCTTTTCTCATTTCCCACGAGGTTAAATGCTTATAGGTATTCCGACCGAAAACTGACTGACTAGTTGACTGACTTTGTGTGGAAACTAACGTAGCAGTAAGTGGTGAGGATATTCGCATGCACAAATTTAGAGGTATTTAATGTGCTTTACATGGGGTTGTAAGTTTACCGGTGAATGTATAAATTATACTATAACGTTGCATCCAGAGAAACACGAGCCGGTTCCCGTCGTCCTCCTCGGTGTCGTCGTTGGCTGTAGTGCCTTACATGCCGCACAAAATGTACATGGAAGCGTGGGACCAGAGTGCAGCATGTGATCTATGTTGAGGAAAATTTCACAGTACTCTGTTTTACCTAGCAGTGTTGTCGGAGAAAAGGAAACATACGATGCGCTAAAGATGGTTTCCTATCCTTGGGCTAGAAAACGGGTAGTTTCTTGTTTCCGAGACTAGGTTCAGGATCTGTGCCAGTAGAAAGTCTCATGCACAAAGAAGCACCGTCTGACATTTTCAGGGAAAGTATAATGCGATGAGATTAGTGTTGGATGAAATTACATATTTACGAATGTAAAGCTGGATGAAATATGGTATAAATATTGAATAAATGATTGACGAACTGCAGGTTTACGTGCATTATATGTGTGCATATCATTAAATCTATAACATCAGTGTTGAAGTATTAGATAAGTTTGTATTTTATTAACAAAAGATTACTCGTCGGATTGGGAAATTAACCTTGAATTACTTTTTGATTAGCGAAAAATAGGCGTTGAAAAGCAATGAGGTTATTCGAGTCAGTGACAGTTGTCGAAGTGAAGAGTCACCTGCAGTGACGTGACTCTCTGGTAAATCAAATGGACAGTCACTGCAGTGACTTTCTCACTTCAGTGACAAACGTCCTGACTCGGATAACCTCAATGTCGTTAGTACATATGCAACGTATGCTTGCATAAGCATTCCTGGCAGTTTCACCAAAAGGATTCTTTGTGACATTCACCTCGTCACATTTGAGTCATTCGTGAGTTGTTGTATGGATGGCAACGACAACGCCGTGTCGCCCCCCACATCTCGAATAAAGTTCCGTTACGAATGGGGAGAGATGATTTGCGAATACAGGTAGAATGAATTTCCCTCGAGTTTCAGTTGTTTTCAAACTTTGGCTAATAATTGTATTGCAAAAACTTATTTTTTAGCAGACACACGTCACACGCATTCAAGTGTGCATAAATTTAACCCTGACCTTTAGCTTGCTTGCCATTCAGTTCCCCTGAAACTTCAAGCCTAGAATAGAAATAGAAAGAGCCAAGAGTTTGCTTCAATTATGAATTATGTACCTTTTGATGTTCGGTATCAACTTTCGGCAAATTGAAGGTGAAAACTGGAATTCTAACATTTTGAGCTTCATGAAAATTGTTACCTTTAAAACATTAATACGCCATTCGTTGTTCGTATTATTTTCTATTATTTTGCATAAATCGGTTGAAATTAGTTGCAGCAATTAATTAATTAAAGGTTTAAGTATTTAGCAACAACAAATTAATAGGCAGCCATAGAGTCAAGCAATCATAGAGTCAAGTCTTTCAATTGTAAAACTCAAAGATCCCAATTGATTTTCGAGAGTTTTACTTACACAAACTTCTTGTTTGCACCTGTTATAACACATTTTAATTATAAAGTCACGTGCCGAAATGGTTTCAATGGTGTACATTACCTCTCAGCTGATGATTCTACTCTGTTAGCTCTCGAGTAATTTTTCAAACAGACGTATCTGATTTTGTGAACAAAGAGGAGAAGTAAGACTCAAACGTAAATTTCTCAAAACTCTCAGCATTCTCACGGGGAGTAGCATCACTATTATGTTAAGGAAATGTTAATCCTTGTGTTGGTGGCCTCAGTTGGCATGAAAGTGCCAAGGATTTCTAGAATTCAACGTTTAAATCTTATGCCTTGTTCAGACTACAGGCTTGTAACATAATACAAAGGTGTTTTGAAAAGTACCTACAAAGAAAATGTCATCAAGATAGCCTTGTATTATGTTACAACGCTATGGTATGAACAAGGCATTACTTCTCCTCTTTGTTTACAAAATCAGACACGTTTGTTTTAAAAGTACTCGAAATTTGGATAAATCAACTTCCTGAAACAGCAATATTTGACAGCAGTCGGCAGTGCACTCTTGCAGGCGAATTAGTTAAGGTCTAGCATTTTCTACATTTCACAATGCAGAATCGGTAGATAACAATTTTGGTAGTCTCCAGCCTGGGCTCTAAAAAAGTATCGCGAGCGGTTAAGAAGCCATATGATTTGCAACGATCGCGTCGCCGAACGGAACAAGAGAACAATGACAGTTTTCTCAATATCAACCAAAATTGCAACTCTGATAACCATGAAAACACCAGGAACTTTAACCCTACCAGCAAACAATAAGGTCTTCGAAATGATTGACCAGAAGTAAAACTTAAGCTAAAACTACGTTCTACAAATATGCATTTATTGGATAAATATCTTCTAGTAGCCGCAAATTCGTATAGATTAACTGTGCCGCTTCAGCGAAGTGAAGATTTGAACACCATATTCTGTTGACCAATTACCAACAACAAGTAACCCACAGAGCTTTCGAAACTAGATGCTTCGGATGAGTCCAGAATACCCAGAATTGTCATCAACTCGGTCGTACCGTTCGTGTTGTTCACGGAATCCTTGTTTTCGGTAAACATGACGCTCTCGTACAAGGAAGCAAGAATTGTGACAAATCCTGGGCTACATGTTTCTAGTTCTCTCATTGAGTTAGCTGAAGCAACATTAATACACAACAAAATTGATGGCAGCTCAAAAGATATAGTATAAGGTACTGAGACTAGTTAACTTTAAGGTATCAAAAATGAAGAAGTTTCCATTTGATTTACCTAGAAGAGTCACGTCACTGCAGGTGACTCTTCTCACTTCACCAAGTGACAAATGTCACTTAGACTCTCGGAATAACCCTCTAAGTAGTGAGTGGCCCTAACGCCATCATTACAGTCGGTTTCAATCGTTCCAAATAGCCTCCCAAGCGTTATTAAAAATTAACATGTTTTCTCAATGAATAACCATTAACATACTTTGTGAGTGATTCCAACAGCAACCTTACCGTTAGTTTAAATCGGTTCAAAGCAGCTGTAAGTACTTTTGGTACAAACCAGTTCAAATTGTCTCAGGCGACCGGAACAAGGCTTCCGTTGTCGCCTTTCACTAGAAGGGAGAGGACTTTGTAAATACCGGTAATCACCACGTCGGACTTCTTCGCTCCTGGGTGGATCTGACAGTACGATTAAACCATCGAGCGTAGTTGCTTGACTGTTTTAACGAATAGCTAACATTACTTAAAACGCTGTCAATTTTTTTTCTATACACAACAGGGTTCCTACGATTAGCGATGCAAATGTGAATTTACCACCAGATGGCAGGATAATCGGATAAACATGGTTTCTGTTAAGTCGATAATACAGGACCAGCTGATATTGAGGTATTCGTGTTGAACATTGGGCCCATCTCTATAGGATATTTTGCATACGTCGGACTCAGGAATGTAGCCCGCACCCAAATTCTTTTTCTGGGATGTGATTTAAATAACCGACGCGTTTGAATGCTAATTTAATTTGACTTTCTTTATACAACGTTCAAGTTTTACTGCTGACGCAGCTTTTTTGCTGCGCCTTACAGTTCCTTTAAGTCAGGAACTTTCGAGGGACATGGATGTAATGTCGGTCTATGGGTGCCAAATTGGGTCTAATTATGGATGCAAGTTCGTCCCATTCGATAGATTTTATATTAAATGTTGTCTACAAACGATTTTTTTGTCTGACTTTCTGATTCAAGGCATTGCCAACTGTGTTTGCTCTACCCAAAAAACAATTTCACAAATCAAACTATATAAGTATATAGTTTTAGTGCTAAGAAATTCTTAAGTGATATTTACATATGATATAGCGGCCATTCGGCAATCAAAACATTATAATTCACTCTACACAGATTGTGTTCCTTTCGATTGTATTAAGATGAGCCATGTGAAAAACATTCAACGGAAATTCAGATATTTTTATTGTAATTGTTACCAATAACAACATTTTTACTATGCTCTCCATACAACAGGCCATAGTTGGGAACCTACAAAAAAAAATGTTCCTAACATTATGTCTAAGGTTAAATCATTGTTATTTGACCTATGTGACCTGTTAGTTTATAACGTGTGACTATTTTCTGTACATCTTGGTTGCATTATTCGCTTTATAGGTTCATTTATGACGAATTAAGATCATTTGAAGATCGTGCAGATAATCTGTTCAGCTTAACCAGTAAAGTCATGGTGTCTAAAAAGTTAAGGAAATCGAAAATTAGGTGGAAGTGACCAACTACAAGTTGATTAATAATGTCTCAATTTCTTCGAATTGAAGAGCCCAAGTAGCACACTTATCGTAAATATGTTGAGTATATTTCTATGCGACTGGATATGGCCCTGAACAAGTCGATACAACTTATTTTGCAGAGAGAGTGCAGGGGTCATCCTGATAACAACATGATTTTGTTGATTATCGCCGAAATAATAACATATTTGGTACAAAGGCTGAATGAGGGAGCTGGATGGAGGATTGGGCTTGTGATGAATGCGTTGAAATCAAAATACATGAAGGGATGAGGCTCACGAGAAGACAATGTTAGCCTCGTACCACGAGTTCAGATCGACGGTGATGAAATCGAGGTAGTAGACGAATTCGTGTATCTGGGCTCATTGGTGACCGCGGATAACGACACCACCAGAGAAATACAAAGGCGCATTATGGCTGGCAATCATGCCTACTTTGGACTCCGAAAGACGATAAGATCGAACAAAGTTCGCCGAACCACAAAGTTGACCATCTACAAAACATTATTAGACCGGTAGTTTTCTCCGGCCACGAAACATGGACATTGCTAGTGGAGGACCAACGCGACCTTGAAGTCTTTGAATTGAAGGTGCTGCGTACCATCTACGGTAGAGTGCAGATGGAAGACGAAACGTGGAGGAGGCGAATGAACCACGAATTGCACCAGTTACTGGGAGTACCTCCTATCGTACACATCGCTAAAATCGGTCGACTACGATGGGATGGGCATGTCGTAAGAATGTTGTACGACAGCCCTGTGAAAATGCTTCTCGAAAACGAACCAACAGGTACAAGAAGAAGAGGCGCGCAACGAGCAAGGTGGATCGATCAAGTAGAAGGCGACCTGCGGACCCTCCGCAGACAGCGAGGCTGGCGAGTGACAGCCATGGACCGAAAAGAATGGAGACAACTTCTGTGTACAGCGGAGACCACGCCAGCCTTGGTCTGATTGGTAAGGTAAGGTAAGCAGTACAGTACTGTTTCAGAGTATTTTTGATCTTAAATTAACTTTTCCAAATCATTAATATACCGTAATTAAAAAAGTTTATAACATGCTACATTTTTCAAAAGATCTAGCTTTATTCTAAGGATCCATATACAATTGAAACACTTTATTTTGCATACGTTAGAACCGTTTTTTAACATTTTTTAACAACAGCGCAGTGTGGACCCCATACCAAGCAACCTTCATAAAATGTATAGAATTAGTTCAAAACTCATTATTTTTTTAGCTCTGTAAAAACTAGACTAGGAATACGTTTCCCCTTTGACTATATCAGTCACCTTTGAACCTACCTATATTATTGAAATTCTGCGAACAAGGTGGAAAATTGTCTAAATGTGTTTCCTATATTATGTTATCTCATTTAGTAAATTATTTTATCGCACAACGCATAAATTTAGACTCAATTTTTGCAAATTTGAACTTTCATGCTTCATCCGGAACTCTATGTTGGAATTTATTTCAAATTGAGTCTCACATATTTGTGAATGCGCAGGGCATATGGTCTCAGATACCGGCCCTTCCTTAGAGCAATGACAGCAGTCCAGCTCGAACAGAAAGAAGTAGAAGTACATGTTTACCTAGCACATTTTTTGTCATTCGGTTGAAGTTACTGCTATGTTACTGATTTGAATCACAACCAAGTTGCTACAACCAATTTTAACAGATGTGTGCTGCTTGGGTCAAAATAAACACTGTTAGATTTTTGATTTAACACCGTTAAATGGAACATGTGTAATAATAACAACAATAACTGCACGAATTTTACCACAATAAAGATAAAATAAAAACAACTTCTTGAGGAAAGGAAACGCCATCCCTGAAAACTACAAGAACAAAGATTTCCACGTAACTCGTTGCCAATCATTCGCAGCTACGAGAAGTTGGACAAATAATTATCCAGTGTGGCCAAGAAAATCGGATGAAGATATTGATGAGATTAACCTTTTTAATTTTACAAATAAAGAATTTGTTTTACTGATACTTTCATGATTGAACTGCCATTGCACTTTCTATAAAACAGCATATTCTGGATTTTTCGAAGCAATTGGTCGAGTGGTAAATTGTATGTTTGCCAGAATATTGTATACAAATTCTGCAGGCAATAAAAGTATCTATTTTCTACACCTAAAAAAGAGCATACTTTTAATAATGTGTTCCTCTTCCATGGCCTGTTTTTTTTTAAATTGGAGGGCGGGTCATTAAGTTCCTGATTTGTTTTAAATTAAAACACTGGTTCTTTAGTATAGGAATATTTTATTTATAACACAGCCTCCTTTCAATTCTTATGACATTGTCCAACGATTCTGCAATTTGAAAAAACCCTTCCGAAAAATAAGTTTTATCGAGATCATCAAAATAGGTATTTGTTTGCATGATGATTTCATCGTTGGGGTAAAATTTCTTCACGCGGAGCTATTTCCTCAGGTTTGAGAACATGAAATACGCACAAAAATACTGACGCATAAAATTTTCCTTATTACAGGGATCTGGCGGACAGAGATTTTCCAGTAGCCAACATCTCTAATAATCAATCGTCAAAAAACTCATTGTTTGTAAACAATGCTGGCGTTTCTACCCGTAGTAACAAAGGTCAGGCGGTCCTTATTCAAATAAGGCCCGTGATGTGTTGCATAATGTCAAATGTTAGTAAATAGGATAGAGTTGTCAGGCCCCTGCCTTGTTCAGTGGCAAGCCAAACCAAGCGTTAACAACAAAATTGTTTGCAATTTTTTTTGTAACAGACCTGATTTAGGTGACAGCTGGTGACAGCTAACATGAAAAATCCCATGAATTTATGCCAAATCTAGCCTTTCGCTTATATGCATTGGATAACGCAGAAAATTACATGTTTCTATCAAACGGTGTAGTCACTGGGGGCTAAATCCTGGAAATTCATGGATTTTGCCATTGAAAGTGCATCGCTAAAACCCACTATTTTGACTACTGTTTGGTCTCTGGTGGATCCACATTTCATCCACGGTTACGAAACGTTGCAAAAACTCGTCCATTTCGCAGTCGAACTACGACTACGAAGTTGTCACACGGTTGCGTTTGTGGTCAATTGTGAGTAAACGCGGACCCCATCTTGCGTGAAGCTTTCTCATACCCAAGTGATCATTCACAATTGAAATTACTGAACCATGTGAGATGCCTATCCGATCGGGCAACACCATGCCGTACATGTTTACACTAGTTTCGGATGTAGATAACTCGACTGGGCGTCCAGAAGGTATCTTCCGTACTTGAAGGGCCACAACGAAACTTAGTATACAATTTCTTTACTATTGACATTGATGGTGATGAGTCCTGATATTTATCAAGCTTAGCCTTGGTTTGAGTCGATGGTTTTTTTCGCAAAAATAGTGCTTAATGAGCACACGAAATTCATTTTTCCACATTTGCTTCTCAGAACACCCGTTAGAAGACTATCAATGGTTGTAAAACCCAAAATTATTGTTACAGCTCGTTAACATATTGACAGCAGTAAACTGACAGTTACCTATTGTCAGGACAGGGTTGCCCTTTCAGTTAAAAGAAGCGAAATTCAAAAAGTCACGGATTTATTGACTGTCTTTCGTGTTATTCAACAATCCTAACATCACGTTAGTATGTATTTGAACAGTAATGAACCCTTTTTCAGACAAGAAGTGAGATTTGAAGACATAGAATAATCATATATCAATCAAAAGCTGCACCACGGATATCTGGAAAATCTTCCAAGGCGAACACTTTCACAAGCCAAACAACCCTTTTTAAGGACTGCCAAATGTTATTAATATACATACAATAAATTAAAACTACTAACATTCCTATGTTATCCAACGTAACTCATGCGGTTGTGGCATCAGCAGATTGTCTCTAAATTTGTAGCTAGTGGAAATTAAAGTCATTCTACCATTAATGCGCATATCCCTCAATCTACAGCTCAATATTGATATTTATCATAACGTTCGTCATATAAACTGCAATCTGAACGGCTTATTAAACTACCACAAGCTAAAATTATAAACCTTCTATGCATCTTGCATCCCATCAGGCATGATTGTCATTTATTGTTACTCATGGGTTGCCATGTGTGCGACGTTATCTCGGGTTAAGCTCTGGAGTAAACATCGTGACCAAAAAGCAAACCAGCTCGCAAAAGGTACACACTGGCATCGCCGTCGTCTTGCTCACGCCGGGTGATTGTCGTAACCCCAATATTACCATTCAAGTATCTCTCCTGAACAGTTATTGGCAATCGAGCGAAGTCGCTTTCTGCCCTTTTGATGCCACTCCTGCGGTAATCATGAGGCCATGAGGGTGCTGTTAATCAGGACCTCCAAATGGCTAACACACATCAGGTTGTCTTTGCCTGCCAGGCAGCAACTGGTTCAATGATTCCGTCGTCGTCGTCGTTCGCCCAGGATACCACGGCTTCGATCAGTTCTTGACGGTGCACTGAAGAAAATGAGGTTGTTGGATCGGATTGGATTTTAAAGGGAATGCATCAAAATATTCTTTCAGTCCAATCACGCGAATACAAACACTTGGAGTACCAGTTCAAAAAACAAAGAGGACCAAAATAACCGCTTAAAGCGGACCCCACACGTTTCAGAATTATTGAAAATAATCCTTTCGCAAGTACCACGTACGCCAATATTTCCGTCAATATTGTACCAAAGACCGCCAACATCAATGTCGTTCATTCGTCTTCAACCCAACACATTGATTCGTGTGAGGTACGCTTAACAGTAAACTGGTACTGACAGGTGCAAACCACAGATCCGTAAGCACTGTTTGAATGAATATTTTTCCTCCAAAAGATAAATGCCGGTCGTAAAAACCGATATAAGCATACCGTGATAGAGCCGATGAAGAGATAAAGGTAGAAGGACCGAAGGAAGAAAAAAAAAATGTGAAGATAAACATACACACTAGGAAGATTTTTTCTGCTCTCTTCGTTCGCTCATTGTGAAAGGATTGAATTGAATGTGTATGCAGGAAAGGAGGAAAAAACCTGAGTAGCAGCTGGTCAGTAGAAACTGGACGTTCGTGGATGGACATTGCCAAAGCAAACGAAGGTGGAGTAGAAAAAGAGAGCAATGAAGAGACTGCATTCGTCTGTTAATGTCTGGTTTGTTTGAAAAAATGAATCGCTATTAATTTAACGAAACGGCACATACAGCTGAAGTGATTCTCTGATTGCAGTTGGTAGGTTTGTGTTGATTGCATTGATGGGAGGCAGGTGCAATGGGTAATATGTATTGGCATGATTTTTTTGGTTTAAAACATAGAAGAACACACGTTTGGGAAGGTCCAATAATTATGTCACGCAGTAAGGGAGGAGGGGGAGTTTGAGAAAACGTGACGATCCATACAAAAAAAAAATTACGGTCCATACAAAAAATGTGACAACTGGGGGGGTGACTTATAAAAAGTCATTTTTTGCGTGACGTAATTAATGGACGTTCCATTTTTCATAAACATTTTACTTAATTATCAACTCTTATTAGGCGATTTGAATTATACTAATTAGATAAGGCGTAATTTTTCTAGTTATTCAAATTATCTTGATTTTCAAGAGAAATTCTTAATATACTACATCTTAAAAACAGAATCGGTTTACTCAAAAAAAAAAACAAAATACAAAAAAGAAATATATACGTTCTGATTTATGTATTTTTTGAAACTTAATGTGTTGACATTTTCGTTTTTTTTTATCAACGACGATTCGTTGATTCGGCGTGAACTTACATTCAAAGTTTCTAAAGTCATGTGAAGTAATTTAAAATGATTTCTCTTCTAATTTATTCAACACTAACTGCCCGGTGCAAGCGTTGCTACGTTTGCAACTAAATGATTGAAGTTTCAATAGCATCCCTTTTTTCAGATAGTGAAGATCCTGGTTTTTCCTAATTCTCATTATATTTTATACATCCAAAACACATTTAATGTAAAAATGAATAAACTGAACCTTTTGCTAAAGACTTAAAGTGAAACTAAAAGGAGTCCTGTTTCCATATGATTTATAGGTTAGGTTAATTATTACATCACAATTTTTTAGACAAAAAAATCACAAACAAAACAAAAAAAAAGGCTGGAATTGCTAACTCCAATTGCTAATTGGTGCTCCATTCATTAACCATTAATGAAAATTTCACGCCTGAAATTCTAATAGTTTTTGAGGTTTGTGCTCAGAAAACTTCGAAGTTCGGGTTTGCACCGGACATTTTCAACTTCGTGGTCTCATTTTATAGCTTTCCATCCCGATCTCTTAAGAGCATGAGCATGATTGACCGCCCAACGTTTCTACTCCGTTATTGCCAGATCAGCTGATGCAACACAGAGAACCAACATATGATGCTTGGGACTGACATGCATCTTCATTGTGTAAAAACTGGTGATCCCAAAGTAAGGCAATACTAGTGCCGACCCTACACGAATGCAGATAATTAAAATAAAGATATGAATATGTTGACGTGATACGCGATTTATCGGAAGCCGAGAACATCTTTACACTTGCTCGCGTGTACAAACAGTAAGGATGTTATTGAGGCCCCTAAAAAAAAGGTGATGCTGAGTTTCCATTAAGAAAACAAAGTATTTATACTAACGCTTGAGAGCCGATTTGGATCGATTTATACCAACAGTACGGATGCTGCTGGAGTCACCCATGAAACGGGATAGTGGTTTACTTGTTCCAACATATGGCGGTCCGGCGAATATAGCGAACGAATAATAGTAACCACAATTAATTACGATCCCTACCACCATCCCAACACCCGGCAAACCACCACATCTAACCATATCTATTGTTGTTTTTTTCTATGTTCACTCAACCACTCGCGACACTGAACAATGGTTAATCAAAACAATAGAAAACGCGATTTGCCCCATAACAAAATATTGCATAACAAAGCATTGACACAACCGTTCACAGCCAGTGCCCGACGCTAACTGTTGTAACCCTCCTGTCTGTCGAGCTTTCCGTTTGTAAATGGGTGGCTTAAGCGCCACTCCTAAAAGAAGACCACCCACCAAATTGCAGGTTTGCCCGGTCTGGGACCATTTAGGGGAATGGGGTCAAGTTTCCCGTACTCGGGAAAGAAGCTGACGGGTGGTGTTTAAATCGACCGTTGTGCTTCTCGGTATAGACTAAAGGCCGGCAATACCAACAACGTTTCCACTTTCGACAACATGGATGATATATATTTTGAACGTCCAACTAGTATTCGTGAAGCGAGTGACTTTATGCGGTAGACAACTTTGAAATAAAATGATAAAAAATACCAACATGCGGATGCTTTAAGAAATTGGGTTTTTGAAATAGCTGTTTTGATTTCAATCTACAAGCGTGCTTGTTACACTGTTTGTTGTTCGTAAATTTTGCATTTCTATAACTACATTCAACAATCTATTTTACTACAGGAACTAATATCTGCAACAAGCAAGTTGAACGACCTAAGGAGCAGTCTACATCTTAAAATACGATTGAAAGATTTGGTGAAATAAGCGTCCCTAGAAACATAATTTTATTGATACCTAAGCTCATCGGTTTAGTTTTAACCGGGGGAGACTTGGCCCTATATCAGAAGATTTCATTATCTCCAATTCGCTCAACCAGTCACAATGTTTTGTGATATAGTGGGCGGAATATTATAGTATGAGATTCCTCAATGTAGACGTCTTCCAAATTTGACAGATCGATAGGCAATCAATGTATATCCACCTGGTAGTTTATAGCAACACGCTTAGAGGCGAACCGGAAGATTCGATGAGCAACCTCCCTCTCTTTTCATCCCGCTCTCTTGAGCATGAACATGCTACTCCGTTATTGCCAGATCAGTTGTATTTACACACAGAATCAATAGATGATGTTTAGGACTAACATACATCCTCAATCCTCAAAATTATGACCCATGATGAAGCAATACCGGCGCCAACCGTGTCCGTATGCTGGTCAAGCAGGAAATGAGAAGGAACGTGTTGACGTGATATTAACTTTGAAGGAAGCTGAGATATCCTCTACACTTCAGGAGAACTCACTGGGATGTTCGAAAGTTGGGAAAAGGTTAGCAGCAGGGATTGTTTTGGTTAACGATACCCTGAAAGTATGTAACTAGCACTATCTGCTAAAAGCATGGAACCGCTCCAACAAGCAACAGAACATTGAACGCCACCTCGAATAGTCCGACATGACCCAATCACCGTAAATTCGTAAATAATGTTGATCACTTTTTCTGCCTGTGCAGGTAATAGCTTCACTAGATTTTTTTTTTCTGAGCGGTGACATGCCCCTTCTTCTATGAATATCCTGCAAAATGATATAAAACAAGTCAGGCCGATCTTCCTATTGGTGGCCCATCATAGTATTAATAACTGATACTGTTTCTATTAATTCCTACGCTCATAAATTTGGTACCAACTGAGGGAGACTTGGTCCTATACCCAATGCTTTCCTTGTCCCTAATCCGTACAACTACTCGCAATATTTTGAGATATAGTGGGCGGAATATTATAATTTGAGATAATTCTAAGCAGTCGGTTTATCAAAATTTAGCAGATCGACAGGTGGGTGAGTGACCACCAGGTTCTTCATAACAAGATGCTAGGAAGCGGACCGGAAGTGTTAATGAATCCCCCTCCATCCCATACTCTTAAGGGGCTTTGACTTAAAAGCTACCTGTGATTCGAAAAATTGAACTTTACGAACTTTCGAGTTGTCCCATTTTGTCTCTGATCTTATAGAGTCATTTATCTTTTTATCGTTCGCTTTTGCTATTCTGCTGTTCTCTTCAGATTGGCTTCCGTATGTTTCTCTGTTCAAAGCATTTTATCAAGAAACATGACGTGCTGTCTGCCATTGACGTGATCCGGTGGCATTTTATTAATATCGCGAAGTAAATCGATATTCTGTTATTGTGAATAAGTCTAAAAAAGGACGAATGGTGCTATGAGCGGAGGGTTGTTCAATCATTTCTGGAGAAACGGTATGCATTGCACCATTAATCGTGAATGACTTTGACAACGTTGAGTTCACATAAGAGATCTTGAGATATTTTTCACAGAAAATGTTGCAACCGACCGTTCAAAATATTTCCAGAATAACGATGATGCCGATGACGAGAAAGTTGCCAAGAGCAAAGATGCTGAAATGCAACTGAGTGCATGTGGCGCGACGTACAATAAATCCGCAGTGGAAGTCCTCAGATCTTCTGATTGATTCACTGAACTTCAGAAAAGCCCTCGGAACTTAAGAGAGATCTCGAGATCGTTGATCGTCTTTGGAATTATTTAGTTTAGTTACATAAGTTTTTGCTCCTTGGTCGGACTTCGTCTGCTGAAGTTTCGAGTGGTAGGATTTGAAGTGACTTCAAAAGTTAAACCACTTCGCTTGAATTTGATTTTGATTTTTTCACACTGAGTTCCGGAGACTAAGATTTTTGTAATCTTTATTTCTTGCGTTCCACATGCGTTCCATCCATCGAGGCAATCAAAGCCAAAGTGGATTCTTCGCTCCACTTAGCCGTAACTTTCTTGTGACTCCGTCTTTGGGTTTATGCTGGAACAATAGGGCTTGAAGCACCAACGCTCTCCAGATCGTCGGAGACCAAACTGAGTCGTTTTCTGTCAGCATCTCGGTCATAATTAACGTACAACAAATAACTGCAATAACAACCAATTAGTTGAACAAATATACTTCAGACAATCGGTGATCGAACAGATACAACTGACGAATAGCATTTTCCGACCGTACACAATTCTGGGTTGGCTGTGTAGAGACTATGGAAGCACCAGAAGAGCTGCCTTGGGTATGACTGGGTTTCATCCATCGATCTCTTAGCACAACACTAGGTCAGGCCCTTCCGATCATCGAAGTATGGGAAGTAAATGTTGGTTAGATGTCAACTTAAGAAGATGCTGAGAACTCATGCTACCTTCATAGATATCTGGAGTTGTAAGTTGGATAGAATTGTGCGGGAAGCTTTCCTTGGCGATAAAGCAAATGCGCACGTACTCACCGGATGAACTTAGATGCTATTGCATCTCTAACTTAACTCCTCCAACCCATCTACATCGTCACTACATTTTCGTATTTTTTAGAATCTCCACCTGCTCCGGCGTATGTTTGGTCAAAATGTTCTCCTCCGTAGCCATTCTTGGCTCTACCGTCTTGCACATGTCTTCCAAACTGAACTTCCGGCATCGCTTTAAGACTTGGAAAAATCTTTCCGAATACTCCGGCAAACTGTTCGTCGTAAACCAGTTCCGTTTGGCCACGGATGAGTTCAATTGCCGACATGGCATTGCTGTAGACATCTTTGAACTGAGCCACGGTCAACTCGGACCCAATCACCATTCCAACCGGCTCTCCTATTTCCTATTGACAGGACATTTTCAGCTTGTTCTTCTATTTCACTTCTGCCAGACCGATAGGGTTCGGTCTGTGGCCATTGAATTTAGTTGCCTCCGCTGCTTTGACCGCCTATTAAGAGCGGGTTTCGATTTTGGACTTTTTAGCACCTCGGCGGGTCACCATGATGGAACTCCGATCGATAAACAATCACAATCACTTACAATCACAATCACCGACAATCACAACCACAATAGCAAACAACACGTCTAATACGAAAAACCAGGGTTTTTTTTTAAATGACGGTAAAAAATGTTGTAGAAGGAGGTGTTTACTGAGGCACCATGAGGCACCAAGAGTGAACAGTAATGTTTGCTAGAATGAAAGATACAAACTTAGATTTTTTAACAGAAATCTGTAAGGTTTTACTGAATTCTCAACAGCTGAACATTCGGTAATCCGATTTTACGGATTTCGGTGAAATTTTACAGATATCTGTAAAAAAAATACCGGATTTCGGTAAAATTTCACCGAAATTCGTAAAATCGGATTACCGAACGTTCAGCTGTTGAGAACTCGGTAAAAATTTACAGATTTCTGTAAAAAAATCTAAGTGTGTATGAAGAGAAAGTGTTGAAAGTTCCGTCAGTGTACGGAAATTGAATAGTAGTATTGAAAACTGCGCGAATGGAAAATTTTGGTACTAAATCATAAAATAACACTGATGTTAATCAAACTTTTTTTCAATTCTGTAGGAGTGGAACATTTAATAACTTCCTTCTAGTATGAGGCATATTGTGAACTCAAGAATTTAACGGTTGTTATGTTACAATGTACAAAGAGTTTTTATTACATCACTGTGTCTTATGGTTTTAAATCCCCTTGCTGAAAAAGACAGAAAAGGGTTTTATACTTGCACAAAGGCATTTTTACTTGCTCAAATTGTTTTTAATTGAAATCATAGACATTTTTACATTTGTTATTCGTGTCCTAATTTGAATTGGAAATCATTTTCACCATCTGGCCGACAGCTGTCATCATGCTGTGTTTCGATCGTTAGCTTGCTGTCGACCAATTAAAAACACCGCATGTTATTCTTCTGAAACATCGTATTGATCATCTTCGCCGTTTCGACTTCCACCGTTTCCTCTAAATTCATTCAATTCATTCTATTCGTCACCTTCGTTCAAGGATCACCTGCCTCCAGAGAACTAAATTGGGGTAAACCATAACGAACTAGTTCGATCCAGCTAAGCCTCTTTCGGTGGATGTCGATTAAAGAAGGTTTGATGAAAAAAAAGGGCAAAGACTTGTTTGTCCTGTCCGCCTTTTCATTTCACCTTTGCCCAGCAGACCATCAATGGCCTATTCGAGGAAGGCGTTTTTACTGAAACTACCTGCATGGCAGCTGCTCAAATCTCCATCGTTTTCAAAAGAGACAATGTTAGATACAAATGGGAACGTGTGCGATGCGAGCGTGTGTCCTAACTGTATATTTAGAAACATACTTTTGGACCAGCGCTCTTTCAGAAGCAGTTGGTTGGCGAAACTTAAAATTGAAGAAAGATTAGGGCATATGAATCATACAAAACATACGAACGCATGTGCCTATGACGACGCTCCAATTATTATTTTCATTTTCTATATGTTATGGGGATAAAGCGAACGTAATTAAAATTTTCGGGCTGACCGAGCTGGAGAGGGAATGTAGCGGTTGCTGAAAAGGACTTAATCCTATTTCGGGGTTCTTTTGTCGCTTTATACCAGTAACAGCAGCAACATCACCACATACTACACATTCACTCTCGAGCTCGTTTCGTCGTCAACTCCCTCGAGGGCAGCACACATTTCGGTGAATAGCTTTTTCCACTCCACACGTGCAATGCATGCTTGTTCCATTTACGGGATACTTTCTTTCATACACCGGCTGGAGTTAAAGGACGAAGAACTACGCTGAAGCTTAGCGAAAGATGTGGTTTGTACACTGTGGAAGGTGAATTTGCGAAATGTTGAATGGGTATGGTACTCTGTTGGTGGATGGAGGAAGATTTCTTAATCTCGCTGAAAAATAGAATCGGATTGGGTAGGTACTACTCATTGTGAAACGGATTTTCGTTCGATGTTGACTCTGGCGTTGGTTGAAATCAGATGATAAATGGGGCAAATTGTGTAATAGTTGCTATATTTTCGGTGAATCAGTTTGTTGCAAGGTGGTGGGAAAAAAAGTTGATTGCTTTTATATTGTTGTGATTTAATTATGCGTTCGTATTTTTAGAGGTGGAATTTTTGGAAGATTGAAACAATGTTTCTAATGAGTACTTTAATATTTTTTTGCGAACGAACGTTTACAAACATCCTGATAATAGGGAAGATGTTCCCATATTAATATCATCACTCGCACATCAATGTCACAATTCGTAATGGTTTACAGAATATTGGCTTAATGGCATCAAATAATGGGTTTACAGAATATTGTCTCAGGCAGCCAAAGGACAGCGAAAGACGAACGATTTCATCTGGATTTAACAATAATTGATTCATACTTTCATATGCAAGTAGTTTCATCTGCGGATATTTGTGGATTTTTTTAACTTTTCACGTTTAAAAAGTGCATTTTTTTTAATAAAAACCTCAATATCTAAAAAAATATGAGAAATAACAAAAGATTATTTGAGTAAACTTGTGTAAACTTATTTCAAATTTGCAGAAAATTGCCACGAGATATCATATTCAAAAAACTGAATTTAAGGGATGTGCAATAGAAAATTCCCCATATTTACATAAAACCCAATAGATAGGCGTATGAAGGCTTCAGCAAAGTTGTTTTACATTAAAGTTACTATAACTTTGCAGAATAAAGGTTAATTTTTACATGCGAAAATTAGAAAACATTTTTTTCCTCACTAATAGGGTGATTAATCACCAAATTTTTAACTTTATAAGATGGAGTATGGTATAGTATAAAAACGTAGTTTTCGGGATCAAAACAATTTAGATCAAGTTTTTGCGCCCTTGGCAACAGTGAGTGTTGGGAAAATTTGGATGCCCAGGGGGAATATTCTAGAAGGGTACAAAAGCGGATTTTTGCATTTAAATTTCGTATATTAATTTCATATATAATCTAGTATTCAAATCAAGTAATTTTTTTGTACATGACTAGTGTCTATGTGAAACTTTTCATGACCAGTATTTGAAGTCATTTGGAACGGTTAAATATTGGTGATAGATCACAGGAGTTGGTCCCGCACCCTATATAGGTACAATCAGATGATTAAAAATCAAAAGTAATATAATAAGTAATGGGCCAAGATGAGAACCTTGTGGCACCTAGGACTGATTACTGATAAATTTGATTGCTTTCCAACACCAATATTCTCCATCTAATTTAAATATTCCAAAATGTCCCAACTACACTAAGGTTTTTTTTGCACTGGGGATATGTTCCACTCTTAGTATGGAATCGTGTAAAAAAAGAGTAAATAGAGTTGATTAACTCACATGCTTATTCATTTTGTATTGCTTCGATTTTTTTTGTTTGCGTTACCTTTGCATGCAATCATCAAAATACAGTTTTTAAAAATTTGAGTACTTTTACCAAAAAATTGTGAATTTTTTGAAAAACTGCCATATGATTACTTTTGGCCCAAACCGTAAAATGTGATTTGAATTAGGTCGATAAGTTGTTCCGTTCTGGAGCTATCGCCGAAAACCACCCGCGTAAAAAACACCGTGCAAAAAAAACCTTAGTATATAGCTATATCAGATCTATGAATGAGTAAAAATGATAAGCATAAAAAGATATGTCAATTGGATCCGTTATGCTGATTTGGATGTTCGTGAAATCGATTACCGACCTGTTTATCTGGTAAACTCGGTAATCGGCACGGTTGAAATCTGGTAAATTCAGTAATCGACATGGCAATGGAGTTCGTGAGCTTCCAAAATCAAACGAAACGGATCCAATTGCCATAACTTTCTTTGTTTCTTTGTTTATCATATTACTCATTTATCATATTACTCATTTATGAGTAGAAATGTAGCGTGGTCGGGCAAGGGGGTTGTCTGCCCTGGGTGTCATTCGTAGGGGGAGGGGTTGCTGACGCCTTATAGAAAAATTTAGTGAAAATTGTCATTTTTTACAGACTGGGCGTTTTTCACCCCACCTCACCCACCTATCAAACTTTTTAGAAGAATTTCTTTCAAATCTTGATTCATTACGGATGACACCCATAGCATTAAAAACATGCTACTCGTCAAATCCTATGCAACACTTGCGTCATCTTTCTTACACACTTTTATCCACTCTTTCTTCAAATCCTTATCGTTTTTGAAGACCTTCCCAATTTTTCGGAGCTTGCTCTTCATAATCAAGAAGAGTACTTCTATTGGACAAAGTTTTGGCGTGTTTGGCAGATTTACCTTCTTCGGAACAATAACAACATTGTAGGCCTTGTACCATTTCATCCGTTAGGTGCCTTCCTTACCTTGTAGTAATCCCTCACCCTCCTTGCGTTCACGATGTTGGTTGTTTTCGCTGTTCTTCCAGCTGTTGCTAGTTCGCTGCTGAGTCTCTTAGAACGATTTTACCACACGGCACACCACACATTTATCGATTCCCAACTGTTTCGCGATTCACCTGTGGGACTGACTGGGATTTCTCGTGACCGCGCCCATATTTTGTTGCCGAATCTTGTCTTGCTTGAAAGCTATCTCGATTACTAAAATAGTTTACACAAAATTTCATAAAGTTTTACGAATTTAATGAAAAGTACACAAAAGAAAGTGCCACATTTTTATCGAGCACAAGATTTAGTGGGCGGAAGCCAAATCCGACCAGAAGAGAGGAAGAGGCTTATATTTATTGTACAGTGGCAGCAATCTCTTCTACCAACATTATTCCAAGAAAAATGAGTAATCGAGTACTTCCGTTAAATGAGTAGTCTTGGGTAGCCGCTCTGGGAAAGAGTTTTTTTTCAACCTCACAACTTCAAACATTGAACTCGTTTACACTTACATAAGTTGTTTCAAAAAAATTGAGCAAATTTACACACATTTAAGACAGAATTTACACGCATTTTAAACAGTGTGTGTATCGAATAACAAGACAGCTTTACCAAAATACATTTCTAAATCTCATCGGGCCACAAAAAAAAATAGATAGATTTTTTACTGAAGCTCATCGATTATTTCGCCATGATAGCACGTGACAGTGTTTCAGTTATCGATATTACATGCACGGCCATGAGATTTGCCAGCACTGGTCAAGCGTTACCGTGGTGTTAGTATGGTTCACTTGTTGTGGTTGAAATCGAAGAAGATGGAGCTACATGCAGCAACGTTGCGCATGAGACGTAAACTATTTTGCCTACCTTCTTATAACGAGATTCCTGGTGAGTGTGAGCTTTTTAGTGGAATATCTAAATCTATAAAGTGAGAGTATTAGTACATGAAATCTGCACATTGTAGACGAAACACGCGTATCTGCCAAGAAAAGCGATAAAGTTAGTTGGAATTAAATGTAAATTACTAACTATTCTTATCACTTTCTAGTTCTTATAACGTGGATATAAAGTAATTGATGGTTGTTATGAAATTTTAGCTTCCTTACTAGTTTACGCAGTGAGGCGCGAAACAGGTGCTTCAACAATGGAGTGTGTATTTTAAAAAGGAAGAAAATGAATTTTAAAGGCTGCACTTGAAAACAATGAGACACAACGGTTAGCTCTTCACTTGTTAGCGTGTTGATACATTTTGACTGAAATAAGCTACGAATATAATTTCATCAGAACAAGAGTAGATCCACACAAAAAAAAATGTTGGCTGTCGTCCCACAAAAGGATCGGAAACCACCTAGGATTCCATCATTCGACGGTATTCCGGGTAATGAATTTATTCCCAGGTGGCTCAGCAGCAGACAGGCAGTGACAGACAACCGAAGACATCTATCCGGCGAAAGAAAGAAAGGTGTGGAATCTATTCAAGCGTCGACCTAATCTTTCGATCCGCAATGTGGCGAAAAAGGCGGAGGTGTCCATCTAGTTTGCCAAAAAACGATGAAACGGCTCTGAGTTTTCAAAGTCAAGAAGGCACCAAACCGAAACGACAAACACGGTTGCCCGGAAGCTGTACCGAGAGTGGTTGACGAAACCGACGTGCGTCGTGATGGACGACGAGACTTATATCAAGGGTGACACAAAGCAATTGTTTGGGCAGGAGTTTGGCCGTTCCTGAAGAGGTAAGGAAAAAGTATGTGGAAAAATTCGAAGAAGCCAGGTCATCTGTGCATGTAGAGAGATGAGCCAGCCATTCATCGTGGCGGGTACCATGAATGGGCAAATCAACCGAGACAAGTGCCTCCCGTAGTGCCTGCTGCCCTTTCTGCGGTCTCATGGAATTGTGACGCTATTTTGGCAAGAGATTTGGAATCATGCCTCAACGCATAGCCGATGTGAGACTGGTACAGAGATAACGATGTAGTTTTTGTACCAAAAGTTTTTAATTCACTGAACTCGCTGGAACTTTGTTCGACAAACTTCGTAAAACACCTAAAGTATTTGAGAGCAAGCTGGTTATGAAAAAACAGTGGGTTAGAGTTTCAAAACCTTACCATAACGTTGTAGTTTATTTCCTGAAAGTTTTAAAATAATTGACTAACCAAGAGTTGTCGGTGACAGTGTGTCTCTTTGTATTTCGAATACAGCCTTTATTCGAAATCAGCCTTTAACTATAGTAAACTGCTTATAGCCAAGGTGTTTACATAATTTTCTATATTTGTTTGATCAATGCACTATGGTCCAGATCAATTTATCAATTTACGAGGAAACATGCTCCCAGCGCCTAAACTTGAAACATGACAGCAAAGTAATGTTGTATAGTATGTTTTGTATCACTAAAGCCCATTTTTTATGTTGATTAAAATTAGGATGGTCCCCATTTTCACGGATGTACAAAAACTGACTTTTTTATTGCAGAAATAGACGTTTACATTCTTGGGCAAAGTTGTAACGTAAAAAAATCATGGAATTTTCATATATAAAATTGTTTGAAAATTGACCGATATAGAGCAATTTTCCCTCATCAACTTGGAATGTACCATAAAAAATGTTTTTTGCCCAATTTTTTTATTTCAATTTTCGTTGTGGAATTGTCAACGAGTTGTAGAACTTTCAAAGGCGCGTATTTTGATATATTAATTTTGCCGCTAGCTTTAACCAATCAATAGTTATTGAAGTTTTTCTTCTTAACCCATCCCAGATTCTAATGTGATTTTCTTAAGATACAGAAATAAGGTATCTCTAGTCTTCACATATGTTGAACATTATAAATTGTTCTTTCAATTGACGTCTTTCATTTTTTTTGTTCACCCCAATCATAAAAATCAACATTTGAAAATGGCGTATTTTTTTTTAGAAAAACTTCAATAACTATTGATTGGTTGAAGCTAGCGGCAAAGTTTGTATATCAAAGTACGCATCTTTGAAAGTTCTAAAACTCGTGGCAATAAAACTGTACGGTGAGAATTGAAATAAAAAAGTTAGGGCAAAAAAAAAACTTTTTTTTATGGTACACCCTAAGTTAATGAGGGAAAATTGCTCTAAATCGGTCAATTTTTAAGCTACAAAAAATTTATATATGAAAACTCCATGAAATTTTTGCACTACAGCTTTGCCCAAGATAAACGTCTATTTCTGCAAATAAAAATGTTAATTTTTGTATTTCCATGAAAATGGGGACCACCCTAATTTTAATCAACATCAAAAAATGGACCTTAGTGATACAAAACATGCTGTACAATATTACTTTGCTGTAAAGTTTCAAGTTTAGGCGCTGGGAGCATGTTTCCTCGTAAATTAGTGATCTGGACCATAGTGCAATTCCGAAGCGAAGTTCTGCCGATAGTTCGAATTTTTTTTAATGAACTCTCTTTCATACACTGGTAAAATTCTCCCAAAGACCTTTAAGTCTCCATCAGCCTTGCTTCTGATATATCTTTCTGTGGACTTCCAATAAATTTTGTTCGGAAGAAAGTATGGGTCAATGATGATGATGATGATGATGATGATGATGATGATGATGATCTGTTGTAGCAAAGTAACTTTTCATAGCAGTGGAATAATATGAGTCTTGTTGTTTGTGATCATTATTGTATGAAGGGTCAAAAACAATTGGGTGGGCCCATAAACAGAGACACTTACGTAAAACCCGCAAATATAGGGAATAGAATCTCCTTCCAAAAGCAAGCACTCACAGCACTAGAATCGAGTCCTTGATTGACAGAATAAACCCAATGGATGCGTTTGAAGAGCCTGCCTTTGCTCCAAAAAATGTTGAAAATAGGGAGGAGGCAGTCCCATGCTCGCTATCCAAATCGTTTCACTTGAGTGCCCTGTTGGTTCCTTTCTTTCCCCGTTATATGTTGTTTAGTATTTAGCTTGTTTGTTGTGGTCTTTTGATTGCTTATCTACCTTGTTAGAACATTTGGCTGAAAGTAAAATTGGTTAGGGTTACATACCGTTCTCTAGTTATTGCTTCATTTGATGTAGTGTCCAGGTTGTCTCTCAACGTCAGAAGAAAGCATGAGTAAATGTACAACAACTTGTTGGCTCTAATATTGTACAAAATCGCATGGAGGGTTTTAAGAGAAAAGTAAGGAAATTTGGATTTTGAGCAAAAGAAGAATAAAATGAACATGGACAATCTTAGCAGCGATGTTTTGTTTAATATTCCTTAAATTTCAAGACAATTTGATGAGTGACGGATTTTTAATATATTGCTTTTTTTGTTGCAATTTTAACGTGGATAACCTTTACATGATTTTCTATGATTTATTTTATGCGAATCGTTTGCAATGTCGACATCTAATTGGGATAAAAGCTGAAGTCGTATGTTCTTCTGGTCATATAAACTTTCTGTAGCGGCACTTTTACACTCACATTTGCCAGTTGAGGGTCGATGCCACCCAAATTTCCGAGTTTGCAATTATAACATGGATTATTTATTCCAGAGGAAATTCGTGAAAATCTTCATCCCGAAATATTTGCTTAACCTCGTGCTCTAATGGACTACTCTGTCTGAGATCGTTTTAAATCATGTTTTGACAGTGCACCTTTAAAAGTTCCTAACATGTTCAACCAAGTTCAGCAGTAGCAGCATATCCTGAAGACATTCTATCTACATTTCAATCGCCGCTTTCATGCTACCATTCACAATACGTTCTCAAAGTTTGCTCCAAGGCAAAAAAAAACACTCATCCCCATTTCCCGCAATTTCCGTGGCAGTCTGTCTGCGTCAAAACGCTTCAAAACAGCAAGGCACAGACACTTTGCAAGAAACTGAAATTGGAAATTGAAGAAAATAAACAGCAGCATCGGATGGGTCCGTTACCACAAATTTTCTAATTGACTTCGGCGAAGATTTTGCACATCCTGCTGTGGCCACGAGGCATCCCTTCTCTTCAGATACGCAACCAGGCGGTGCGGGGAAAGACCCATCGGCGACAAACAGCGCATCATCCCTAACCGAGTTCGTTTGATCTGTGCTTCCACCATCACAGCACCTGAGGGCATTTCACAAAGATGTCAAGTCTTCTGTTCGTCGTCATCATCCGCCCGTCCGTTCGTCCGTCGACTTTGCAATTGTGGGCTTCAAGTGATCCGCCCCGTTAACAGACAGAAAACTGTTAGAACGACCGACACTCACCAGGAATTGTTCAATTTGCTAAAGCGGACGTGGCAATTTGTGACGGCTGCAGAACGGAAACGCAACAACAAAAAAGCCTAGAGCCGTCATCATCGACCGAAAAGTAGTATCCCACTCACTCTGCGAGATGCCAACGACAGACAACCTCAGGAGTTGAAGCTGTGCGAACCAGCAAAAAAGGGAGACACGAAGGCGAAAATTTGAAAAGGAAAAAGGAAGCTAGACCTGCCGGTGATGGCTATTTTTCTCCATCTCGGTAGCTACACAAGCTTCAACGTTTGAGGTAGCAACCTTGGTAGATACCACTGAGAAACGATGCCAGCTGCTCATCCTCTGGCCCGTTCAAATGGCCAACACAACCGAATGAGCAACAATGTCCGTATGCTTAAAGCTTTTGTGGGAAAATGAACACATCTTCAGACAGCCACGTAGCTATCGGGGGGAAATCGCAGCATCAATTTACACATCGTCTGGAAATTGTAACAATTTGCAAATTAAAATTTGGTTCCCCCTTCCAGTTCTTTTAAATCTCGCAATATGATACATCGACAACTACGCATATTAATCATATTCCGGAATGATTCACTACTACCGTGAGTTTTTTCCCAACCATAATTCATTCCAGTTCGGTGCACTCAAAACGCAGTCAGAACGTGCACCTGTTTGTAACAGCCCTTCCCCAAAAAAAAACACACCAAGCTATCTACCGGGCAACTCTTTCTAGCTCAAAGTTGCAACCTGGAACATGGAAATATCATTATCCTATTCGTTGGATCACATCTCTTTTCTCCCTCGCCAAAAACGTACAAAAAAAGTCCGTTGCTCACTCCCATTTTCCGTGCCCGACGGCATAAATTAAACTCATGTTAATTACAGTTCACGTAGGTAAAGTCCCGGCCGCACCACTTGAGTAACCGTTCGTCGCGTCGTCGTCGCCGTCGTCAGGGAGAAGTCAATACAATGGCCCCGTGACGAACAACGAGACGAAAAAAAGAGGGAAAACTGCCCGTGTCACTTCATGCGGAACTTCCGCTTTCGTTGTTGTTTTTAGGATGAAACAAACTTTTCTTCCTACCGCCCCACTTACTCCATTCCGTGCTTCCAGTTGAGGAAGTTTCATAACGGCTCTCCGTACAGGAAAGGAACCTTATTTTGCATGTGCACTGACTTACACCGACGGACCCACCGAGGATCAAGGCTAATTAAACTTTACCTAGGTCCTGCAAACTCGTTAATTTTTAGGATCGTGTGCATGGACATAAACAATAGGCTGCCAATGGGCTTAAAAGCACTAACAAGCGCTGGCAACAAAAAGCCATCATCATCATCATCAGAACGAATGGCGCGCTGAATGACGGTTTTCTGAAAATTTATCCACACGACACACACGGTCTGTACTGGAAAAGGTCATGATTGTATTTTTTGTGTGAGACTTTGCAACGACATGTGGGCTATTGAGATGTGTCCCCATTTATTCTCCTCTCACTTGATTTAATGGTCGCGGATACTTACTTTGCAGTTATTTGTTATAAACTTTCCGTACAAACTGGCTTTCAGTGGATAGTCAAAAACTAATGGATTTGATAAATTATCGCAAACTATGCTATGCGTTGATGATCAGTAGACTAAAAAAGTAGAAGTGAAAGGGTGTTGCAATCAAAATTGGATGTGGCTCAATTTTAATCGTGTGTCCAAAAACTCGAACAGCTCCCATTTTCTACACGTGTACGTGATACAGGGTGCTTTTGATTTGATTTTCACATTCGCTATTCAAAATCAAAATGACGTCTGACACATTAAAAAAAAATCCCTCACTCCGGGTGAGCGAAGTCAATAAAATTGGCCAAATCGACAGTCACCAACGTTATACAAGTTTTCAGAGAACGTATCTCACCAACGTTTGTCCAGGCCTCGTGAATCGGGGAAATATCAAATACCAAAAACCACAGTGACGCCAAAAAGAATAGGAAGAAGTTTAAACTGTTTAACTGAGTTTAAAAACAAGCCAGACTGTCGACTTTTAAGAAGTTAGTGACTCCAAATCGCAACGATAAACAAAGCAAGATGGCCAAAATACGAACTCGGAAGCTGAACGCGACGATGTTGATGAATGAGGTCAAACTGCTTCCTGGGCAGGAGTTTTATGCGGCAACCGAGAGAGGAAAGATGGCAGATTTTTTGACGTAGGACTAATCTGTGTTTTCAATACTGGCGTACACGTTGCGAAAATTTGGATCGTCATGAAATATGGTTAGATTTTGATCTTCAATAACTCAGACATCAAAACGTAAAAAATGTTTTTTTTTCACGAAAATCTCCTCATTGAAAACTCACCTAAACAATCCACCAAGGTCAGTTCTAAGAGGAAGAGTTCACCTATCCAAAAAAATTGGAGGCTTGCATGGATAGCCTTTTTTTCCGTCGGCCTATTTTCTCACATAGTGACAATCACCAACCCACTGGAGTGCCACTAGCAGTCACACTTACCACTACACCGCCGACGCCGGTTGACATGGATAGCCTATGTGGCACGAGAAATTTACGGAAGAAATCTAAACATTGACTTTCTCAATTAGGCCCTAATGAAAAGTCTTTGTCGATTTCACATCGACTTCAAATTTTTCTTTTTCTTCGGGACAGTCACTGAGCGATACTCACATCATGCCTCTGAGAAAAATTCAATCGATATACCGACAATTAAATCATAGTCAAGATGACTATTGCATATAATGGTTACTATAACCATGAAAATTGACGAATTCATCACCTTCATGGCATTCTTGACTATGGTCATGGTAACAAGGACTATTAAGACATGATGGTAAATGTTGAATCAACTATTTTTAATGGTCGTTAAGACCATGATCATAGTAGGTTCAAAATCACTATACTGCAATAGTCATCCTAACCCCCAATAATGGTAAAATTGACTATCAAGTTTGTCTGTGTGTGATCATTTTAGGAATGGGTATTTCAGAAAATAAAATCGATGAAGCCACATCGATTTTTCAAAGTACAAAAAATCGATCAACGAAAATATCGAAAGTAAATACATTGTCGATTCGGAAACAATCGATATTGTTGAATTCATATTAACACTTAAGAAACTGGTTGTTGGTAATGGAATGTTCTGCTCTTTGTTATTGTTAGACCTATCGTTAAAAAAAATTTATCTTTGGCAAAGAATGAATCAAGAACAATTGCACGGTCATCTCATAATCTCATCTCATCTCATATGATCATTTATCAAGAATCATATGAAAAAGTATTCGATAGGAAAAATTAAACTCGTTTTACTCGAGTTAAGCCAATATCCAGAACACAGACTCAAAACTATTTTTTACTCACCCTACAAACTTATTGAATGACCTAAAATGTATAAGGATAATAAAATAAACTTAACAAAAGGAAACATGAAACAATTTCGCAGATTACATCTACTGATATATATAGCTGAAAAACAATATTGAAACCGAGAGGGTTTGAGCTGTTTAGTGGAATACCTGTAGCTAGAAATTAGAAGAAAAATTAGTATTTTCCGTATCTGTCAAGATAAGCAAAGGTAGTTGGAATTAAATGGAAAATACTAATTTTTCTTCTAATTTCTAGTTAATATTGAAACACCATTATTTTAGATTTTTGGTAATTTGATCACTCACGACAGTTCTCAGCACTGTCAATCTATGCTTTCACATGTGCAAAGTTGACATCAGATCATGCATAACAACAACTACAGCGCAGACAAACGCTCTAACAAGAACAAAATTAATTGATAATTTTGTGTAAATTTCCAAACCGCTAGTATTTGCAAGCGTTAGCAATCGCTTGTTCACTAATGCCGCGTAGTTTAACTAGTGCTCACTGCCGATGTTTGCCGCACGCCACCGGATCTTCAAACGATGCTTTGACATCCAATGAGATGCCACATAGCCGCAACTAAACTGACAGATTTGTTCGTTGCTAGTTGCTTATTGTTATTTGGCGATTTCTTTCAAATTATTGGTTATAGAATATTTCACACGCTGAGATTCAAGCTTCAATAGTTGAGACTACAGTATGCATGAAAAAATGTGCTGTCAATGTCAATTAGTATACGAGGAATTTACGAACAGGTTGGGCACTGAGCTACAGTGAGACTTGTCAAAATGATAAAAACAAGCATTGGTCGATAATATATTGCAAACCTTTCCAAGGTTTGACGATACCGATCAACCTCTTGCCCCCAATAATTGCCCCATCAATGTCAAAAAATCTATGTTGTCAAATATCCACCAGATTAGATCGAATGGAAAACAAATCGAATTAACGAGGTAAAACATCGATTTTGTTAAAATCGCACCGACATCGCCCATTCCTAAATCATTCGTAGAGCGCTCTTGGCGTGTTTCGTCGTGTTTATGCCGGAAATCTCAGTTCAATTTTTTTGCGTGTCGCATCCAAGCAACTTCATCAGCGAAAAGTTCACAAAGCTATCTTGGAAGGCTTACAGCCCACAGTATTTCCTCCCTCCAACACTGGAAGTGGTAAAGACACTGATTTCGTTCATCAAATTCGTCAAATCGTTCATCTTTCCAAAAATCGAAAAAAGCTTGAGTTCAGTGAACTCCCCAGAAACTCAGGGAACTTATCAGAAGTTCAGGATTCTTCTTAGAATTTCAGGAAACTGCCCAGAAGTTTTCCGACTCTCCGGGATGTTTAGGGAACTTCCCAGAAGTTCAGGGTTTAGAAATTCAGATATTTTTCCATAAATTCAGGGAGCTTCACATAATTTCAAGCAGCTTTCCAAAACTTAAGGCTTCTTCCTAGAAGGTCAGGTAACTATCCAGAAATTCATGAAGCTGATTTTTGAAGTATTTGAACTTCTGTGGGTTCAAAATACTTCAAAAATCCGGTATGAAAAAATCAACTACTTTTTAATTTATAATAAATTTTGCGGAATTTTTGGCGTATCACAATCTTGAACCCTACAAAAAAATCTCGAATATGCTATTTATTAAACAGAACTTCTAACAACTTATTGAAAGTTTTGCAATTCGACCAACCTCACAGATTTTTTTCTAAGTTCTCGTAAATTATTAAAATATTTGTGAAATTCTGATTTTCATCATAAAAAAATTCCAAATTGAAGTCCAAATTACTTCTGGGAAGCTTAACAGGCTTCTCAAAATTCCAGTTATTTCCAAAAAGTAATGGACGATCAGTAAACTTTTTGGAAATTTAACCAAGTTTCCAGAGACGTTGAAAATTTTTCGGCAATGCAATGCACTTCTCCGAAGTTCCACCACTTCTCTTCAAAAAAGGGACCGAGCAAAATTCATAATTATCTTGAAACTTCCAATAAGTTTATTCAACTTCCGAGAAGCTTATTCAACTTCTGTTAGGTTCTTTATATTTCCACCCAATCGTCATAGATATTCTGGAGTTCAGATAATATGTTTTAAAGAGTTCGTTCAGTTTTTACAAGCTTATATAAGTTCTAAACAATGCATGTAACTACCGAGAAGTGCAAAGGATTGTCTAAAAGCTGAAGAATATGTAATAAAATAATTTAATATTTAAAAACAATTCCTGGAAAATCAAAGATTTTTCGAGCTTCTCCTCCGAGAAATACGAATTGATTCTATCTTCAAGATATAATCGGTTTCCCTCAGAAAACTTATTAAAACCGCCATAGTAAAATGTATCCTCTCTCCCAGACGATGAGCCTGAATATTTCCAAGTCTTTAGTGAAACTGCCAAAAGTTTCTATTTAATAGGCTCCTCTAAATTATATCTGTATAAACTATTTGCGAGTGTCAGGCATGACCAGTCCATAAATTAACCGATTGTTCACTTTGAAGACTTTATATTTTTTTGATTTCCGAGCAATTGAAATACTATTCGGATTTGAAATTTGGCACCAAATTAGTCGTAGAAAATGCATAGAATTAGTCTTTATCCAGGAATGCCACAAAGAGGTAATTTGCTATCACCGGGAGCAGTTTGAGGTAATTATCAGTATCCGAGGCAAGCAACATCACTTTCTGTTTAGCGCCAGCTTCACCCGCTCAAAACACGGAAACTTTCCGGCTCACAAATGCCAGTATACCTGAAAATATACTCAATAAAATTAAGATTTTGTTTACTGAAAGCTGAATTTTTACTCGTAAATTGGTACTATAAAGTAGCGTGTAGTATTTTGGGACACTACTTTTTTTGTTCCAAATTGCTGTAAGATGGATCAAAACATATACTAGATTTAAAAAAAAATGCAAAATAGATCCGGAATAAATCAAAATTTACAACACCGGTGCAGCGATGTTTCTGCGTTTGGTCTAAAAAATTAAATCCAAACCACAGTTTGGACCACCGTTGAAGATGCCATTATACTGTGAGAATTAGACTGCTCCATCAGTTTGTCTGCACGGGTAAAAATCCACACATATTTATTGGCAAAAATTCATGTAAAATTCCTCATAATATTCATTTGTTCACATATAAACAGAACCCTTGCGAAACACATATGAAATTTATATGGCAAATGAAAAGTATGTGTGGCCGAACATAGTGGTTATGTGTACACATAGGAAGTATGTGTGGTTACAAATAGATATCATTTGTTTAACTAATTGCAAAAATTTCAGTGTGGGACAAATATGTATTATCATTACTTTTTTATCAGTGTACCGCAGCTATGACGAAACTTCGATTTATGGTTTGTTTGTACCATCTGCTCCATCCGGGCCTCGAAAAGTGACCTACTAAATGTCGGCCGAATACGATCGCGGAAACATCTACACTTCTGGCACTTCTGAGAAGGAAGAGTCCATCGAGTGGAAGCCTAGTTCCGGCCGTCCGACCGTTCTAAACGACCGGAAGATTCAACAGAAGCTCAAACGGAAGACGGAAGGCAAGATGGCCACCTCTTTCTGTGAGTTGGGCTGGGAGATCGGTCTGACCGGCCAAACGGTCATGAGGTATTTGGCAAAAATTGATATCCACATGCGGAAGCGTCAGTCCAAGCCAGCCGTATCGGAGAACCAAGCGGAAACCCAGATACAACGGCTGAGGATTCTGGTCAAAGAGATCTTCCTGGCAAAGCGGAACGTGCTGGTACCTCACGTTGGACGGAAATTACTGGCAAGGCAGAGACTACTTTACCTCAGCGGCAAAAAAATAGCAGTGATGTGAAGTACATAGCGCACACGAAGTTTCCAAAAAAGGTGTAGCTGTGGCTCACAATCAGTGAAAACGGTTTATCACAGATAAACGGCAGATTATCGCGTGATTCGTTTCGAAAAACCATAAACTGCTGTTGCCGAGAGCGAAATGAGAGCTGATTGTTTGGTCCCGTCATATCCTTGTATAAAAGACAAAGATCGGGTTGGGTGGATCGATAGGACATATACGTATCCGTGGAATTTTAAAGAATATTCTCCAACTACAAGATTAAATAATTGTAGAAAAATGCAAGCAAAAAGGAGTTAGCTGCCTTTATTTGCTTCGATCGGGTGCCCTGATGGTCCCTCCTACATCACGATACGTGATTTGTAATTGATGATTATACCGAAGAATTTAATGTTTTGTGGTAGTTAAGAGTATCGATTAAGCTTCACTTCACTGAATCGATTCCAAATCAGAATACTCTTACGAACATAGGTATCAGACATTTCCAGATGTATCCATTAACTATCGAGGCATAATGATTTTGTCAGCCGTCTCGAAGTTGTTTGAGATAATAGTTTGTGGAGTTGTTCTTGATGCTACAAAAAGCTACTTATCTATCGATCAACACGGATTTTTGCCTGGACGATCGGTTACCACCAACTTGTTGAGTTTTACGTCGAAGTGCATTGCAGGATTGGAGGATAAAGCGCAAGTAGATGTAGTTTACACTGACTTGAAAGCAGCGTTTGATAAAATTGTGCATGGCATATTGCTGCATAAATGGTCACGCCTTGGAGTTTCGACGCAATTGGTATCTTGGTTAGAATCCTTCCTTTCGGACCGTGAGCTGAGGGTGAATATAGGCGGTTGTGCATCACGGCAGTTTTATAACAAGTCTGGAGTGCTGCAAGGTAGCAATCTAGGACCTCTTTTGTTTATTTTGTTTTTCCATTATGCTGCTTTGGTTTTGTGCGGCGGTTTCAAAATGATCTATGCAGATGACTTAAAGTTGTACATCGTGGTGCGCACGCAAGAAGATTGCTTACTTTTGCAGAAACCTTTGAGCTCATTTTCTGAGTGGTGTCAGAGAAACAAACTGATACTTAGCGTGGATAAATGTCAGGTTATAACGTTTCATCGTATGGAGAATCCAATTCTGTTTGATTACTACATTGAAGGCAATACTCTTAGTAGAGTTACCAGTGTTACTGATCTGGGTGTTCAACTGGATTCATAAATGACTTTCGAACTACACCGTTCTGCGATCATAACAAAAGCAATTCGACAGTTGGGCTTTATTTCCAAGGTGGCAAAGGGGTTTACGGACCCACACTGCTGAAAGTCATTGTACTGTGCACTTGTCCGTCCAATTTTGGAAAACGCGTCGGTGGTATGGCAGTCTTACCAGGTTACGTGGTGCCTCAGAATCGAACGAGTACAGAAGCGGTTATTCGTTTGGCTTTGAAAAACTTGCCGTGGCGAGATCCTGACAACTTGCCACCGTATCCTGATAGATGCCGATTACTGGATTTGGACACGCTGGAACGACGTCGGAAAATACAGCACTCGTTGTTCATTGCTTAGTTGTTGAATGGTGAAGCTGATGCTCCTGAACTACTTTCTACGTTGAACTTTCGTGTACCGACCAGAACATTACGGAACTACACGTTGCTGCAAGCAAGTTTTCATAGAACTGTGTTTGGATACAATGAACCGATTTCGGCATGTATTCGTGCGCTTACTACAGTTGAAGGGCTTTTTGAGTTTAATGAGCCATCTGGACGTTTTGCGAATCGGATAAGAACGGTGTTGAACTAGTTTTAATAGACACGTGGTTTTATTAGTTCATTAGTTTAGTTATATTCATTAAGACTACCCATTGTCAGATGAATTTTTTTAAATACAAATAAAAAACACAAATTATTCCAATTAAGTATGAAGCATGAATATAAAAACTTTAATTTTTCGTTAAAGAAATTAATAATTTTTCGAAACTTCTCTGAGCGAAATACGGCGCTTTAACCTTTTCAAATTATTGCCAGACTTTTGGTTCATATGCCAAAAGTCCACTCACAGGCAAAAGGAGCACAAACTAATTGTTGGCGCGATTACCCTACGTTGTGATTTTTTTCTTCTTTGACCAGGGGCACCAAGGGTTCAGCTCTGGGCAGCACCAGGAAATAAGCAGGCACACGTAAGCAACTTCACAGAAAACTTTAACCAACGGCACAATGGTGTTCTCAGAAAATGGCTCTCACAAATAGAATTAAACGTTCGCTTCATAAAACTTTTGGGACAATTTAATTTTCTTTCTTGAAGATCGAACAACTGGTAACGACTGACGATGATGACGAGGATTGATTGGTAGGTCGAGTACGTTCGCGCGAAAGCAGCTGAGCAAAACGGGGTTGCCAGAAGGGCAAGAAAAGTAGTTCTATAGCACGACCGTTAGCACCAGTTTCGAGGATGCGGAGACATACTCTCAGTCTGTGCTGCCAGAACCAACACTAATCTTTCTAGCATCTATGCTCCCAACGATAAAACACAAACTATCACATTATTTAACTTTATACGGAAGCGTTTGGTCTTTCTGGTATCGCTCTATTTCTTGGAACCCTCTACGCAGTTGGCCTGGGCAAAAAATGCTAGGGTATTTTTTTTCAATAGGGCGAAACTAACATTGAGAAACTCTCTTTGATTACTTTATCTGTCATTCATACCTTTACGTTTTTCATTCTTCTATTTGTAGTGTATGCTAGTCAGCACTGTTGGGTTTCGATCTTTACTAAAGGATCCTTCGAATGTTTTTAAACGGCGCTGTAATAAATGAATGAGAGCGAGACCGGAGCGAATCTCTCAATGTTAGATTCGCCCTAATAAAAAAAAACCGAGAATGATGTTTTCAAGAAGTCCTAAAATTCCATAGAAACTTCAAAGGGCTATTGCAGATCGAGGTGCCGATCAATTGAGCTAAAATTTTGGAAAATGATTCATGTCCTGGTTTGGAATCGATTAACTAAGTGAAGCTGAATCGATACCTTAAGCCATTTTATACCATATGCATGATTCGATAATAACAATGGTTTTCATGCAGGAAAACAAATTATTCTATAAGACATGATTTCAAAACAAATCTTAACTATTGTCATTACACGGATACCAGCAACTTGAGATGTCCAGAAGCCCATTTTGATTTTTTTCTGAATGGAATAGTTCATCTTACCACAGTTTGCAAATTTAACATTTCATTTAATGAAGTATGGCTTGGTTTTTCAACAACCTCGCAAAAACTATATTTCTCCATACATTTACAGATTGAATATACCAAGCCCATTTAACGGCAGTCGCCTCCTACATGTGACTACCGACAGAAACGACTGCCATCGGTCAATTCAGTGTGCGTCATTTTTATCAGTTACATCCTTTCGGTGCATTACGTCTCCCGCAAAGTTCCTTTGCTGTGAAAAATTACGCAGGACTGACCACCGGAGTGCTTTGTTCTTTTTTGCCCGCAAATTGCCTCGAATGCAAAGCGAAAAGAAATCACATAGGATTTTCACTATCCCCAGTCTCTGAGATAATTGCAACGCATCCTTATTCTCTATCTCAGCTACAGACTGCTGGTTCCAAGCCTCGATGTGTAACGAAGTTTATTTCCCGTTCCATTGACGAAACCCACCACCTGGTGAAGTGAGCATCGCTTTTTACTGCTTCTACTCGTTACCCGTTGTTTATGGGCTTTACAGTTTTCTCACACTTTGCGTACTTTTTCGACATCCTTTTTAGCTCCCAATCGCATTTCCATCGCATCTTATGTGAATCTGCAGTCGCCGGTCCAGCCGACCACGTCGATGACGCAAACGTCCTGTTTCGTCCCAATGCGGTGGTTGTAGTTATTTCTTGGATTTATTCTCCCAACCAGCAAGGGCAGACCGAGCCATTGCGTCCTCTTCTTACCGTGGAACACTCAGTTCGGATACACATAAAACGAAAGGGAGACAGTTGAAGACTAAAAAATGGGATATATCTTTATTAAATTTGCAATATTTATTCGAGAACCTTTCCGGTCAGATTTTGATTTGAATCCCAATGAGAGGGAAAATGCAAACGAGGACTTTGCTCCGCTCCGTAACCTACATAAATATACAAATTTATCCTGCTTGACGAAGGATCAGTCCGCAATCTTCCGAGCATCTCGTGTATGGGTTTGCGAATATCCATTTCCATGCATTCCACGTGTATATCAGTGGGAAGAGAGTTCTGGCGAATAAATGCGAGGGATAAAACAGCATACTTTATGAATGGTAGGTAGATGTACTATCATCGAAAAGAATAAAGCATCATAAGAACTCTCATCCCCTATCCTATCCGGGAGAGGCCGAGAGAGGAGGAGCAGTAGGAATAATATCGTTCGATGAATTTGCTCGATCTGTTGCTCTGATTGGGATCGATCCGAACGAAATTGCAACGCCGGCATCTACGTTCGTTCATGAACGGTAGATTGGAATTCGTATGCTTTACGGGAGTGATGGTACGATAATCGCAAAGCTGGAGGAAAGCTTGTTTTCTATGTAATAATATTTTATTGCTACAATTGAGCCATACGAGATAGCAAACAATCATCGTTTGCCATATCAATTGAAGGGTTTACGATATCATGAACGTAAATGTTTTATGCCTCCCCATCTCATCACTGTGGAATTCTTCTGATTTTACTATTGGATTGGTCAATTTGCGTCAAACTAGGAGTTGGCGTTTAAAAGACACTTACCGTCATGGAGCTCGTTTAACTTCTTATATTGATTAGTAGGAAGAAAGGGAAACCTTAAGAGAAGTTTAGAGTAATTGAAGTCAATTACGAGAAAGCCAGAGAAATTATGCCCGACAATTTCAAGAGTCTATATATTTGTGAACAAACGCTTCCAGGGGTTTCAGTGTGGTTGGTCAACAAACGTTCGATATCCAATTTATTTGAGGACATTTTTCTTCTTAATCATTTTGTTGACTTCTTTTCTAGGACATCGTGCATTGTGTTTACTTTGTGTTTTTTGGCATGCTGAAGGCTGAATAACGAAAATGAATTAGGCTATAACACTGGCTGACAGCAAAACTGTTGATGGATTGCTGTCGATACCGACTGCTTTGATTAATTTGAATTACAGTGAAAAAAAAACCGACGTTAATGATGGTTTTCGATTGACACTCTTCGTTGGAAGCAGCCATACGCTCCATTTCAGTTCATACATTCAATGCCCGTACGGAAATCATCCATTTCGAATCTCCAGAAACGTCTGGTTCTCCATCGATAAGCTTCCGTTCATATAATTTCCAAAATTCTTCAGAGCAGCAACACCATCGCACTAATCGCATCCACAGGATCTATCGCAACAAGCACGGCGGACGCAATGTTTTATCCTCCCGCATTCTGAGTCCCGTGTGCGCTTCCAATAAATAATTTAGTATCACGCTTCCGTTCCAAAAACTTTTCCACTTGGTGCCGTTGCTCGTTCATCGTCGCGGGAGCGCCCCCGTCCGAGAATAAGGGGGCGTGCCTTGCTGCCGGAGAAGTGGTCGTTTTTCTACTGCCACGCAACACCGCAGAACGTTTCCGGTCGGCTTGTGCCCTGCTCATTCGATCGAAATGGTGATTTCATTAGGGTGAAAGTTCAGCGAGCAACGTGTTTACGAGTTAGATTTGGTGAGATTCTTAACCTCGGCTCTGGATAGTAGACCGACTGGACTGAACCGTGATCAAACCACTGGACTACAAGGGGAGTTGATATTCGAGGAGCAGCTGGGAATTGAGTGCCTACGAAGATGATTTATTATTTAAGGACAAGATAAGTGGCCAATGCGGTTAGTTTGGGGCATTTGCGGCTAAGACTCTTGGGAAATAGCACTCCCCCCAAACCAGGCTGATACAGGTGATGCATTGCAGTTTATCTCACTGGGATCGCAGCAATGGGGATTAATGGTTTGCTGCAGCGGGAATAGCGTAAATGAATTCAGAACAAGCAAAATGCAAATCTGTGTAATCTTCACTTCCTAGTCAATTTAAACTTGCTTAAAGTGCAAACAACCGTAGCTCTCGGGTTGCACTTAAATATACATACCATAACTAATTTAATTACTTTTTATCTTTCTACGGTTCTTCCACAGAACTCGAATGCCCAGCTACCACAAACCATCGATTTTGTCGAACCGGAAGCGGACCACAGGATGCGCCATCATCGCTTCTTCCGCCAGCAGCTGCACGAGCTGGAGGTCAAGCAAACGGCAATGAAGCGGCAGCTGAGCGACATCTTCAACCATCGGATGGCTGACCGGCTGCGGAGCCTTGAAATCGAACAGCGTCGATTGGCTAATGCCAATTTCAATATTAGCCGCCAGGTAGCCAGCTTAGATAAGCTGCACGGATCGATGCTGGAGCTGCTGGAAGATGTCGAGGGAATACAGAACAAGTTTGAAAAAACATTGCCAGATATCAAGCGAGAAATTTCCAAAGTTGAGTTCAACGCGGCACAAATTTCCTCCGAGCAGGGTCTGTTGCGGGAGGAAGGGCATAACATTGCCAGAAGTATCCAGGCGATGGCCGTCAGTGTGAGTACACTACAGGAGGAACGGGAAAATGTTCGCAAGCTGGAAGAGCAGATACAAGTGATGAAGAGTGATTTGGATAAGATAAAGTCAGCAGCGATGTTACACAAGGAGATGGCCCATAACCGGTTGGAGAAGGTAAGTAATTTATTGGCTTCAATGGTGACGAATTTGGAGGACGAGTGCATTGTAATCGAACGGTGATGGATTATTCATAACGTTGTCGGAGTTTCGCTCTCGATGATTGTCTCCGATGAAACAGCTTTGAGGGGGAGCTTATGTAGCTGACTGAATAATCTGAGCTGATGATAATTCAGTTTAATGTCAGCTTTAATTTGCAAAGAATATGGCGAATTGTAATTCAATTAGGTGATTTGAAGTTTGATTAGCATATATGCCATGCAAAACAAGGAGGGGATACGGGACTACTAGTGATTAATTGATGTGCTATTCTTCTATATATATAAAAATGAATGTTTGTCTGTTAGTGACGCTAAAACTCGAGAACGACTAAACCAATTTTGATGGTATCTTCGCATCATTTGTTCCTTTTTGTCCAACAAAGGTACAGAGAAAAAGAAAAGTTGGAAAATTTTCCAGGCAAAATCAGAAAATTGGAAAATAATAAAAGGCATTTTCCATAAAAAAAAATCAAATCTGTATACATATATCGTTTGTCGTCTTGAGAGATTATCATATTAGTTCCAGATCTTGCCGCAGAGATGGTGCTGTAGTCTATCTTTGCCAAATCTAGCGCTAGAGTGTTGCCGTCTTGAGCAAAGTGTCTTATTATGTAATTTTTTGTGTTTTTTCATTATCAAACAAGTTCCAGATCTTGCCACAGAGATGGCGCTGCAGTCTATTTTTTTCCAAACTAAGCCCTAAAAAGAGCCTGTCTTGGGTGAGGTTTTTCAGTATGTCATTTGTCGTCTTTTGAGATTATAATATTAGTTCCAGATCATGCCGCAGAGATGGCGCTGTAGTCTATCTTTGCAGAATGAAGCGCTAGAGTGTTGCTATCTTGGAAAAAGTTTCTTATTGTGTCATTTTTCGTAGTTTTTTATTATCAGATAAGTTTCACATCTTGCCTCAGCGATGGCGCTGCAGTCTATCTTTTTCAAATGGTGCGCTAGAGAGTGCCCGTGTGGTCCTCCGGGAATCTGCAACAAAGGGAAGTAAGTTTTTGTTTCCATGTGTTAACAGAAATGCATATAACACATTCCAGACTCATTGTAGAGAATTGGCATATCCAGCAAAGTTTCTCAGTGCATAACAATCGTTTTTGAAATAATCATATTAGTTCTAGATCTTGCCGCAGAGACGGCGCTGCAGTCTGTCTTTGCCAAATGAAGGTCCAGAGAGTTGCCATCATAGGCAAAGTTTCTTATTGTGACATTTGTAGTCTTTCGACGTAATCATATTATTTCCAGATCTCTCAGCACAGATGGCACTGCAGTCTATCTTTAACAAATGAAACTCTAGAGAGTTGCCATCTTCGGCAAAGTTTCGCATTTCGACATTTGTCGTTGTCATACTAGTTCTAGATCTTTCAATAGAGATGGAGCTGTAGTTTTTTATTGTAAATTGCCGTCTTAGTTTTTCAGTACGTAATATGTCGACTTCTGCCATTATCATGTTCTCAGAGTTCACTGCAGAGATAGTGCTTTAGATTATCTATGCCAAATAAAGCTCCTGAGGGTATCCGTCTTCGGCAAAGTTGTTCAGTATGGGGCTATTCATAAACTACGTAGACTTTTTTCGGGCGAGACGGGGTGTTAACTAAAGTCTACGCTCCAGACAAAAATTAAAAAACTTAAAAAGTCTACGATGAGGGAGGGGTCTGGGATTTTCAAAAAAAAAATTAAGTGGTTTAAGCACAGGCCCTATACAAAATGCAGTCATTTGTGTTCTCTGTACTGGAATTGAAAAAAGACGAATGGCAAAAAAACTAAAAACTAAAAAAAAACCGGAGGTGGCAGCTCTCTAATGCTCCGGTAAGATCTGAAACTAAAAAACACGACACATGGCAAACTGAGAAATCTTATTCAAGACGACATCTCTCTAGAGCTTCATTTGGCAAAAACAAACTGCAGCGCCATGTCTGTGGTATGATTTAACGCTAATGTGATTATTTTAAATGTCTTCATTTTACATTCTCAACCGTTTTTCTCTAGATTGCAACTCTCTAGAGCCTCATTTAACAAAGATATACTGTAGCACCACCTTGCGGCGCAATTAGGAACTAATATGATAATCTCAAGTGACTACATTTTACATTCGCAATTACTTTACCTAAGACACAACTCTCTAGAGCTTAATTTGACAAACATAGACTGCAGCGCCATCTCTGCGGTGAAATCTGGAACTAATATGATAATGTAAATGACTACATTTTATATTCCAAACAACTTTTCCCAAGACGGTAACTCTCTGGACCTTCATTTGGTAAAGATAGACTGCAGCGCCGTTTCTGCGGCAAGATCTAGAACTAATATGATTATTTCAAAAACGATTGCTATGCACTGAGAAACTTTGCTGGATATGCCAATTCTCTACAATGAGTCTGGAATGTTTTATATGCATTTCTGTTAACACATAGAAACAAAAACTTCCTTCCCTTTGTAGCAGATTCCCAGAAGACAATGTCACTGGAACCAGTTTTTTTTTCTTTCAATTTTTGAGACCAGAACCTGTCAAATGGTGCATAAACATCGACTTTAAGGTAAAATTTCGAAATTCTACGAACGCTTGAAATCCGGGTGAATATCTGCACTAATGTTATGGGTCACATATATGTACAACCACCTTAAACTGATTTAAAAATAATATGTTTATACTAAAATGAAGAATTCCGTAGAATACTGAAAGTCAGAAATTTTCAGCCCGATTGCTTTAAAATTAAAAAAGGTAGGGTACATTGAAGTTGCGCTATGGGTCAGAATTAACCCCAATATCTTCGGAAGTTTAATCTCACTTTTTCTTGACGAGGGTCGGGAAAATGAACTTATCGGTACCATAATGGTATTCACGGTAATAGAAAACGAAGAATGAACTCTGTATTTACTTCTATTTTAGGTTTATCACTAAAACCTAGAATTGAATCAACTTGTTCGTACATCATTCCGATTCAAGATGCCAATGCACTCAATGATGTCTAAATTTAAATGATGTCCAAAATAGCTGCAAAAGCTTAAAATCAACTCCTTCTATACGCGGTCAATTGCATTTTTATGCACTTCAGGGGTTATCGAAGTAAAAGAAACACAGAGTGCGGCATGTTTTAAAGACTAAATCATGGCAGTGATCAGAAGCTACTTTTCGATTCGACCTACTTCGTTGGCAACTTCATTTAACTGTGAAAAATGAACTGGACACGAATCAAGCTTAAACAAACAGCATGAAAACAGATCGAAAATGATTCTATAGATGTTGATTTGGGATACGCTCGAAAAGAAAGAGCTTGATTTTCGTTTGATATTGATGGTGAACAACTTCATCGTCGCTTGACAATTATCAATTGACGATGACTTTGCCGGGCCGTGGTCCTTAATGACAACCAAGCTGGATCAACAATTGGACCAAAATGCATATCTAGTTATCCAGTGTTCAATAGAAGTTATGAATGTGCAAGACTTTCAATCCACCTCAAATTTCAGTCCGTCCGTTTGCATTTTATAGCATGCGAGTCAGTACTTGCTATTATGTGTCATTCAAATCAGCACCTAACAAGCCCCACTGTACAGAGATATTAGCAAACCGTACTGTAATATTAGTTGAATTTAACAGTCTTGTTCGATGACATTGAATTTAATTAGACACTGCGTATAAGAACGAATGAAATTTATTACACCATTTGAACCTGAAAAATACTGTGTCTATAGTTATTTTGTCATATTTTCTTCAGATGTTTCAATAACCCATGAGGGCACGCATTTAATTTAAGTTCTGACACAGGTGACTTTCAATCTTATATATATAAAACAGAGTGGCATACGTAAGACCGCGCATTACTCGAGAACGGATCGTCCGATTTATGTTGCTTTTGTTTTGTCCTGTCCGGCTACGCTCAAGGAACATTTATAAGAAGAGAAAGTTGGTAAAAATTATGAGAACAATGAAAACTTCGAAAATGATAGATTCTCAATACATAATGTTAGTTTTTTTTTGTTTTGATCGAGTTATCCTTGACATAGAACGTAGATGACGTTGACATTGTGCAATTTTGCAGCCTACATGAGGAATTATGGGCGTCTTATTCATCACAACCCGAAATGGACGGATATATCTCAGCACTTGATACTTGGCCAATTCATTTAAGTTCGTTTGCAAATACATGAACAAGGGCCGCGATATGGTAGTTGATGGAATTCCAGGTGCTAACGACAAAGTGTCGTGATATCAATTGGGCCGTTGCGTGAGTAGTAGAGGCGATATGGTGGATTTTCTCATTCCCGATTCACGAACGCTACCTGAATGTTGTTTTTTGGCTTTCCACTTAGAAAATAGACAACGTGTCTACTTCACGGAAGCAAACGCAGCCCATAGAGCCAGTTGACAACTTACCACGACAATGCAGTTTTTTCAACATCTGCCAGAGTGGTTCATTTGCCAGAACACTATTATACTCTGAATCGCCATAACACCTGGGATGCACCGTCGAAAATGTTCCATGACATGGTTAATGATGTTTTACATAGAGCTCCCACAACCACACAAATTACGAACTGGGAATTAACGATGAGATTCGCAACGAGTCGCTGATTTTGATCGAAGACATGTGTTCGCGGCAGTTTGTTGTCCAAATTGAACACCAAATCGTGCAATTCACAATACATTCCAACGAGAGTTGGAGCAAGATCAAGAATACATCAAGACGCTTCGAGACAGGTGGTTCGAACAAACGTACCGTTGTTGACTCCTCGGCAAAAGGACGTTTACGACACTTGGATGAAAGTGGTTGACCACCGAAATGGAGGCATTTTTTTCATCGATGCACCAAGCGGAACGGGAAAAACGTACCTTATTTCATTACTATTGGCTTCGGTTCGTTCAAGATCAGAAATTGCTCTTGCGGTTGCCTCTTCAGGGATTGCGGCCACATTATTGGAAGGCATTCAAACGGCTCATTCTACGTTGAAGCTGTCGTTGAATCTCCAATTGGCTGACAAATCGAAATGCAACATTCGGAAGAATTCGGCAATGGCAAAAGTGTTGCAATGTTGTAAGATCGTCATCTGGGACGAAACTATGCAAGATCTGCGTAGTAACACAGGACCTTTTGGAGGCGCCATGATTTTGTTAGCAGGTGATTTTTGACAACACTATCTGTCATTTCACGATCAACGGCAGCGGCTGAAATCAACGCTTGCTTTAAGCTTTCTTATTTGTGGCGATATGTAAAGAAGCTATAGTTGACGCATGCCGTATGCCGAAATTTTTTAAAATCAATTCAAGCAAAACAATGCATTAGGTCCTAAGTAACATTGAGAGATTCTCTTTGTCGACTTTCTCTTTGGTCTCCTGCGGCTATGTTAAACAATGTTCAACTATTTTCAACATGCAGTACGGTAGTATAAAGTGTGATTAGGGATTCAATACAATCATTCAACTCAATTGATTGTGTGACTAATCCGGACGAAGCAACAAATTATCCAACGGAATTCCTGAGTTCATTGGACTTACTACCATATAATTTGCGACTGAAATTGTGTAATTTCTGTGTAAAGCAACTCAAGAATAATGTAATTCAAGCAATGATACTCATAGGCATAGGCGAGGAAGAGTTCATTCCAAGAATTCCACTTATTTCAAACAATTTACCTTCCAAATTCAAACGAAAAGTGTTTCATGCAATCAATATCTAAAATTCGGGTGTCGTAATCTGTTATCGATCGTGAATGAACGATAAAAAAAAGTTTGGTGACAAACATACCAAGCATGGCTTGAAGTTACTCAAAAAAAAAAAATTAAAACATAAATGCTCGGAATTCTGTGAATCATGAAAATCGGCTAGAGCGGAACAAAGTTCGCCGGGTCAGCTAGTTATATATATTTTCAAGTCCTTTTGTTACACAGTAATTTTTCGGCCTTCATTCATTATAATCATTTTCATTAGAATACATCAAGATCATTTTCATTACCATTCATTAAACATTCAGTTCTTTGAAGTATGACCAGTTAAGTAAAAAAAATGTCATTACTATAACCAGAAATTCAAAGTTTATTAAAAGCGGCTTTCATTACAATGCGTATTTTCGCTTTTATTTTTATTTCAAGTTCCAGTACCGTGTACGTACCCCACGTAAAAACCATTGAAAACAAAACACTTTCACTAATCTTCTCAGAAAAAACCACTGTGCTCACGAGATCAGTGGTGATTGATGGTGTAATATTTTCACTAGTATGTAGAATGAGAACAGCAATTTTACCTGAATAAAGCGGTGTTAAGCCCCACTATTTGCGTATCAATACCATCAGTTTCTGCAAATCAAAACTTGCCCTCCGCTCATTCAATCAATCGCAAATATGATTTCAATCAACATTGAATTTGTGGCCAAATCTCTGCCATATACATTTTCACCACACCCTACCACAAGTGTTCTTCCTGGAAATCGGAATCCGGTTTAGATTTTCTCTCAATAATCGCATGTTGCAAATCACTGTCATAAATCAGTCGAGTGTCATATGGAAACTACTAGCAACTATTCTCCGCCGGTCGATACGGCATGCCGCTCCGTGCAGTTCGTGGTATTTTACTCTGCCACCCGACCGGGTGCGGAAGTGAACGCGTACATCTCCCACCAACCAACGTCATCATCAACTATTCAACATGCGACTTGAAATAATTTAAATTTCATGCTTGTTGAATTCCGCTGATTGAAACAACGTCCGTCAACGCGCAACTTGTTAGGACTGGATCCCATGACTCTATCGTTGCATTTGAAGCACGGACGGAACGGGGAAAAGCCACATCACTCCACTTTTCATCACTTATCGATTTTCAGCACTCTCGTACTATAGTTCGAATGTTTTGTGAAAAGTCTTTGGAAAGATATGCATCGCTTATTTAGGGCAAGAATTTTTGGTGTAGTTATTAGTTTGAATTTTATCAATATTTTAAACGAAATTCTTAGAATTAATTGTTGCCGGCTGCATGCCGCAAGATCGACTCCATACACTAATTGATATCGAGAGAATAATGTATTGCATGATACACACATTTGATAATAACGTTCAGCTAGACATTTGGTCTCTCGAAACTACTGTTGACGATACTACTTGGCTAATAAACTATCATCTTGAAGATATTTGTGGGTGGTCAGAACGAAACCTACTCCCTATGAATGCTTCCAAAACAAAAGTTATGTTTATGAGTAGACGTCAGAGACCCTCTTCATTGCCAAATATGCTCTATTTTTTTTTTTTTTTAATAATCATTTATTTGTACAGGCTCAATCGAATTAACTTTACAGAGCCAAATTTTCATATTTTTATCCATCATTTATCTTAAAACTAAAGTTAGGAGGATAGAGCCGATTACTCGCGGCCGTCTCGAGGTTATCAGGTATAACAAATTACGGATGGAAGGATATGGAATTTGGCATGGTTACATAACACATTAAATTTAAATTCAGAATTATCTAAACCTTATAACTATACAACTTATGGTTTTCTTTGACTTGAACATTTCTTTGAAAAAGAAAAAAAACACACACACATACACATATAAAAAAACTTATTCTAAACATACAGGTTAAACTAACTACAATCTAATGTTAATGTTAGTCAAACACATAAATGAGTTTCATGTACTCCAAATCACGTACAGCCAAAATATCTCGAATTGGCACATTGGGTTGTCTACCTCGAGCCCGAAGGAATCATAAAGCCTCGATCTGAAACCACGATGCTCAGCACAAGACCAAATAACGTGATTCGCGGGTCCTGATAGCCTTGTCCACACTCACAGAGATTGCTGTCGCTCAGCCCAACCCGGTAAATGAGCGTTCGAAGAATAATGATTCGACATGAGGCGAGACATGACACGAATGAAGTCTCGACCCACATCCATCCCGCTAAACCAAGATTGCTTCTGACACCTTTGGGATGATAGAATACATCGCTCCCAAATCTCCTTACTCCATTTATACTGCCAGCTGACGAGTGACTGTTGACGAAAAATAGGAAAAAATTTCGTTGAAGGCGATTTGTCGATCAGCGATTATCGCCTTCCATAGCGCCCACTCTTTGCAAGCGAGTCCGCTTTCTCATTGCCCGGAATTGAACAATGAGATGGGACCCATACAAAGGTGATGATAAATAACGCGAAGATAAAGCACTTAGAGTTTTCTCCCGTATTTTCAAGGAGAAAATACGAGGAGTGCTTTAATACCAATGAGCTAAATAGCCTCTATAGAACTGAGACCGTCCAGGAAAATGAAGTACCGATCCGGTGTTAATGAGGCAACAATTTAGCGTAAAATGTATTGCCGCTAATTCAGCGACATATACGGAACAAGGAGCTTGAAGTTTACGGTTGGCGCTATAAATTTATTAAATATACCAAAGCCTGCTGACTGCTCTATCAAAGATCCGTCAGTGAAGAACGATTTAGTGAATCAACTTGGCCAAACTTTGCAGCAAATATCACCGAGCAATCATAGGACGACGATGCTCTGGGATTCCACGAAGCTCCCACCATGGATAAATCAAAATGAACCGGGAATTGTCGAAAATCGGAGAAGCAAACACGATTGGAAATGTTCGGCGAAGGGCTGACATCCTGTGTTACGTACAAATGGTACAAGGTCATGAAGCGAGTTTGAGGATTCAACTCAAGGAGCTTCTCGTACTTCGATCACCTGGGGTTCATAACTTCACACCTGGTGAGGAGCCGAGAGATAATTCTGAAAACCGATCCGAGAGTGGCAACATGCCAGCTAGCACTTCAAGACTCATGGTGTGAGTCGAGCATGCAACCTAACGCGATACGAAGACACCGATATTGAATACGTTCCAGTTTAATGAAGTGCGACTGGAGCCGGTGACTGAAACAAAAACTACCGTATTCCATAACCGACAAAATCGTTGTCCGGTACAACGTTAGAAGATCTTGTGGATGAGCTCCCACCAGGTTCCAATTGTGCAGAGAAAGTTGATCCTTGGCTGGCATTTCGCTTCACATACTCAATATGGGACTTCCAGGTGCACTTTGAATCGAACCAGACCTCAAGATATTTAAAGGACATAGAATGAGTTATCGGCTTACTCCAAATTTGAAGCTTCGGTTGTGCTGGGTTATGCTTCCTGAAAAAACTACCAACTCAGTTTTCTCCATAGAGAATTCGGATACCCAGCTTTAGAGCCCAAGTAGACAAATTGTCTAAGGTATCCTGTAAGGGTCCTGCAGATTCTAACCTCCATTGGGTCCCGTGACAGACACTACGCCGTCATCTGCAAGTTGTCTCAACGTACAATTGTCACTTAGACAACCGTCAATGTCTTCGACATAAAAATTATACAAAAGTGGGGTCTGCACATGATCCCTGGGGAATCATGTAGCTAAATCGTGAAGCTGTGAGGTTCCATGAGAGAAGCTCATATGTTTCTCTGACAGCAAATTGTACAAAAATTGTTCATTAATGGTGAAAAGCCACAAGGTGTGGGAGTTTATCTGAAAGAACTTCAACAGATACTGAATCAAAGTTTCCTTTATGTCCAAGAATACAGAAGCCATTTGCTCTTTTTAGCAAAAGCTAACTGAATATCTGTGACAGCAACGCGAGACAGTCGTTCGTTCCCTTACCCCTACGGAAACCATATTATATCTGAAAGCAGGTTGTTCGTCTCAACTCATTTGTCCAGACGGAAAAAGGATCATTTTCTCTCCAACAACTTTCGAATACAAGATAACATCGCGATGGGTCGATAGTTGTGGTCGCACGCGGCTTTTTACCAGGTTTTTGAATGGCAATAACTCTCACCCGTCTCCAATCATCCGGTACAATGTTGAGTTCCAGAAACTGATTAAACAAGTTCAACATGCGCCTCTTCGCGACGTCTGGGAGGTTCTTAAGCAAGTTTGAACTTGATCCTATCAGCCCCTGGAGCCGTATTGCCACACGAAAGGAGTGCGAGAGAGAACTCTACCATTGAAAAGGGCTGGCCAATCTCATCTATCGAATTCAGGTTTTCGCGAAGAATCATCCGTGCCGGCACAGAATCTGACAAACTTTTCGCGCGAACTTTAGATCCATTGGTCCGAGTACTCCTCGCTCTCGTTGTTCGTAGTTCGGTTACGCAACCTTCGCGCCGTGTTCCAAAGAGTACTCATCGACGTTTCGCGCGATAGCCCGTTCGCCAAATGTTCGCCAGTAACCGCGTTTCTTGGCCTTGATGAGGCTCTTAAGTTCGCGTTCGAGAGCCGTGTATGGCTTCAGCGCTCAGGTGTTCCACGTCTACGGAAAACCTTTAAACGTCGGACTTTTACGGTAAACCTCGGTGCATTGCCGATCCCACCATGGAGAAGGAGGTTTCCTGCGAGATGACGTCCTCGGAACCTGGTCGAGTTTGAGCTTGAAGCGCGCTGTCTAAGATCAGGTTGAGAGGAAGTTATACTCTTCCAGCGGTGAAAGCCTTCACCGTCGTTACGGCTTCATCTACTGCCGTCCTAAACTTTGTCCAATCGATGTGACGGGTAAGATCATACGTGACGTTAACAGATTTCGACGATTGAAACCCGGTGGCAACCGGAAATTTTTATGGGCGGTGATCACTACCGTTGGACCTGAATCACATTCCATGTGCAATCCAACGATAATGAGTTCGGAACAAAGTGTGAGTGGTCTAATCTACCGCCAACTGAGGATGTACCAGCCAAACGTGTTACTTCTCCATTGTTAAGTACTGTCAGTATTGAAGTTGTCACAGAGGTCATATATCAAGGAAGATCGGTTGTCATCGTACAGTTCTCCAGCCTGTACCGTGAGAGAGTTGAAATCTCCCATGACTAACCGTGGAGAAGGAAGGACCGAACAAATATCTGAGAGTTGTTTTTAGTTTATCGAGGCTCCGGAGGAATATGTATGAAGCAACAAAAGGCTTTTATTTTAATAACAGCCTGACATGCGACAACTTCAACACCTGGAATATGAGGAAAATCTACCTCTATAGAAGGAGTAGTAGTTTTTGATCCCCAAAAGTACTCCCCCTCCACGCGAATCCTCACGATCAAGACGAATAATATTGAAATCATGAAACGGAAGATTGATCTCGAAGAGAGCCATGTTTCACAAAGAGCGAATGCATCACAACCGGTAGTGTGAGCTAAAATTTGAATGATTCCAATTTAGGAATCAAACCATTACCCCACCAGAAGAGGTATCAACCTGACCTCATTTGAAAATTATCCATCGAAGGAGATGATAGCTGCAAGGATGGGGCCACTTAATTGTCAATTGCTTCAAAAAAGTTCACTGTTGGAAGCATTGCCAAAACAATGCTTTTGAGAGGGTCAGAAATTTCGAGGTACTTAAAGATACCTCTGCAATGTCATCAAATGAGAACAGCCCACTTGAGGAGGGGGCTTCTGTTCTTAAAATTGGGGCTTCAGGGGTTTTGACAACCCTGGAGAGATGGAAAGTCCTGGGTGTGTTATACTACGGAAACCAGGGAGGAATTGTGTTTTCCTTTTTCCCACCTCCTTTGAAATGGGCAAGCTGGTCTCGGGCTTCTTTTCAACAACTTTCCGTGGGCGGACGCGTCTTCGCTTCCTTGAAGCACCTTCCGGAAAAGTGAACGACGTTCCTCTTCAGCCGAATCAAAGTCAGACTCGTCATCTGACAGAGGAGCAAAGGGATTTGTATTGGCATCGGGTGATGGTGAGGCTTTTTAACCATTTCAGCAAAGATTGCCTCGGAACGCTGTTTCAGCGAGCGTTCTAATTGTTCCCCGCGTTGTTTGTACGCCGGGCACGATGAGAGAGCATGAGGAGGAGTTCCTTTGCAGAAAGCGCATTTAGGTGTGCTGTCTGCGCACGCGCCATCCTCATGTCTCTCCCCACAGTTGGAGCAGCGCGCCTTATTGCCGCAATGGGAGGTCGTATGTCCCATCTGCTGGCATTTCTGGCAGATCATGACCCGAGGTACAAACAATAGCACAGGTAGTCGAAGTTTTCCCAACTCGACGTATTGAGGGAGGGCTGAGCCAGAGAAGGTTACGCGAAACGAGTCTGACGGTGTAAACTTTTTTCGCCCTTGTTGGTCGACACTGTGCCAAGTTGGCGAACATCAAGTATCTTAACTGGGGGAAGCAGAGGGTTCTTAAATCGACCAACCCCCGCTTCAGCAGGATCTCAGGGGTCAGACTCGTTTCGGAGACCACACCTTCAATTTCAATACCCCGAGCTGGGATATACACTCTATATTCTAGAGTAAAGAGCTGGGAGACAGCAATCTCATTAGCTTGCTTGAGATTGGACACAACGACCCGAAGTTTATTGGGTCTGACTTTAATTATCTCGGTCACGGCCGAGAATCGCTTCGTCAGATCATCAGAAATCTGACAAACATTTAGAGGTTTCGATTTGGGCTGAAAATAAACAACCCATGGACCAGTTGAACTATCTGGATAAGCACGTGATCTGGTAACTCTATGAGCTACCTCATCATTTCAGTGCCATAGATGATTCATCTTGCGATAAATCATCCATGGCTCGCTTGTGGGAGCTTATCACGCACAACCACTAACGTAATTATCTACAATCAATCACAGATAAACAAACTAAACCTAAACAAAAAACTAAAACTAAATACACTCTCACACACACTATCAATCACTCTCCACACTCACACACACACTACGATGAAAATCGCTTATCTTATATACTACTAAAAAACTTCTCTTATATGTATCACGGATCTACTGCAGCTGGGCGACGAATGTGTGCTGCTGCTGCCGAGCGACGATGAGTGACCGCGTGTACCGTCTAAGCGTGGAGCTAAACGATGACGATGATGTTGCTGGTCGGTGGTAGTTGGTGGATGGAAGAATACACGCTACACTCGATGAGCTGCTGGTATGCGTGCCGTATAGATGCTGGACAATATGGCTTCTCGATCGTGGCAATATTGCTAATTGCAATCAATGACGTTATTGCACCACTTATCACACAATGTTCTCTTCTTCAGTAAACCAAGACTGATTTCACTCGCGACGATTTCACTGGCGATTTAGAAAAACTGATACTGAAGACTGTAAACACTCGTTAAAAGCTTCCAAAGCAACGGAAAGCGGATCGAACGAACTGTACCGTTCGCTTGTTCACTGGGCAATGAAAAAAAAAATATGCTCTTTAATAAAGAAGTTTTAAATTATGTTGAGACGGTAGCCTATTTGGGAGTATTTTATCAGGATATTCCAGAATGGGATAATCACCTTAATTCGCATTGCTCAAAAATATTGAGAATTACTGCAAGCATGATGTCTGTTCCGGCCAAAATAAGATTATTTAAATCTTTTCTACTTCCCCATTTCACTAACGGCTTGCAATTAACATCAAATGCCTCTATAACTGCTTTTGATAGATTGAGGACTGCGCTAAATTTGTGTGCCCGTTGGATATTCAATATGAGTCAATTTTCACGAGTTTCTCATCTTCATCGGCTGTTACTTGGATGCTCTTTTCATGTTTTTCTTTAAATGCGATACATTTCTACTCTGTTAAAAATAACCCACAATGGTACTAGTTATCTGTTTGATGAACTCAGAACTTTTAGAGACACGCGAACCAGAGCTTTGTGTTGCCACAATTGTAAAGGTTGGCGAATGTAAAGGTTGGCTAAAAGAAAGGATGTTCATCAATTTATCTAGATATAGAATTTAAGATGTGGTCGCATAAAATTCGATTGTAGAATTTAAGAAGGAGAAGTATACTTTGGATTAAATAAAAATAATTGAAATATCAGTAAAACCGAGCTTGTCGTGTTGACCTTTTAAATAGGCTCAGCTCTCTAGTTTTCCGAATTCGCTTTGAGGCTCCAATAGAATGTTATTTATTTAATTTATGGAATTACATAAATTATGTAATTAATATCTGATTTGTGTATAACTTTTTTTTTAGCTAAGAATGTTCATTTCATTATGCCAATAGCATGTATTGATCCGGACTAAATAATTTTGTCCCACAAAATTTCCGATTCCGAATTGAACCGAACGTTCAATTGATCAAAACGAATTAAAAAACACGAGAAGTTTCACTAGTGTTTGGTCCGGAAAACCCGGTTACCAAAAGTAGCATAACTGCATTGTTAACAGCAAAAACAAATTGGAAAACTTGAATTTCAAAACTTAACATACGAATTTCAAACAAATGTGATAGGTATTATAACATCGATTTTCTTATTCAAGCTATTTTGTGTGCATTTGCTGTTAGGTCAGCATTACAAATTACTCCGTATTTTTGGCGTGGTTTATGTGCATCTATTGTGATATTCGTTTTTATTTTTTAATATGTGAAAAATTGTTCAAAAAACTTCAATATTCGGCATAGCGTAAAATGTTGATTTCATCAGTTCTACCCTCTACTCGTGCTGTTTCTCGGTAAAAAAAATAGAAAATCTGAAGCAACGGAAGAGATTGAGTGTGTGTCAACAATCACCATTTGCTCCGGATTGTGAAGTTCCCTCTGTGAATAATGATATGCAACAGTTTTGTAATCAACATTCTGTTTGCAGATATCATTGATGAAAATTATTAAACGAGATGTACCTATCTACGTGTATAAAAATATGGTAATAAATGTACAAGTATCAAATCTACTGTATCTTCAACAAATTTGCCTTTTGAAGTTGTGATCAACGAATTACTATCCATATATTCGAGGTGTGATTTGAGGAGAACAACCTCTTTCACAGGATTGCTACGAGAACCCCAAAATAATTTCCAAGATTTCGTTTGTTTTTGGCTTCATATGACCTGAAGTTTTTCCTAAATATTTCGAGAGCTTGTTGAAGAATGTTCCAAAAATACATGAAAAATTCCGAAAAATTCCTGAATGTTTCGAGAACTCAATTAATATTTCTAAGAGTATCTACATACTTCAAGACTCTCCTGACTTTTTCGAAAACTTCCACAATATTCAAAAAGTCTCGGAATATTTTGTCTCAATTTCCTTGAGAAATGCCTGAAATTCTGCAAACTTCATAATTATTCTGAACTATTTGAAAAGGTCCGAAAACTTGCTCTTTATTCTAAGGTGTACTTGAATTTTCTAGGGATTACCACGCTTTGTTTTTACGCACCTAGAGATGCTCATGGTGCAATGTATAAAAATAGCGATTTTGATTCTGTGGTTATTGCATATGTCAAACATACGTGTTTCCAATTATTTGAACGTCAATTTCCTAAAGCCACGCAGCGAATGTTTTTCAGATTATTTTTGTTTATTTGATTCGATTGGCAAGATTGAGAACGCCGAAAGAGGCGATGATAAAAGCTTACAAGCAAGACCGAGTTTCTATTAGATCAATCGAGCGTAAAATGGGAAGAGCGGACGCATTTATACAAAATTATTTCAAGGATTCACAAAACTATGCTACAACCAAACGAATTGGCTTCAAAATCCACCATATTTCTTCCAAAAGTAAAGTCCACTGTGATTTGCAAGGAAACAGTTCGCAAGGTTTTTTTCGGTCCAATATGATCAAAGCTTCAAATCAAACTCCTATACACAATCACAAATGTTTGAAATTCACCAAAGTTAACATAACACAGCAATCGCAAAAAGATGAAATTGACGTTTTGTACAGCAATCAATTATTTCTACTCTATGTAAATAATAAATAAAAAAAAAATTGAACATGGCTACAATCGTCATATTCTGATACGTGTAGCATGGAAGCGGCACTCAAGTAACAAGTTTTGTTTTATTCTAGCCGTATAGCACTTCTCCCGGCTTTGTTGATAAAACTACATCAAAATTGTATTGTCTCTGTGCTTCTTTAAAGCCGAAATTTGTACAAAGTGGCCCATTCTATAGACGGTTTTGAAAACAAGTTAATGAAACCTTTGTGAAACCATAAAGGATTTGAAAATGTTCAAGTGAAAGATGTTATGACCACATAAGAACCTTCATAAAACCTATTGGCTGTCATGAAAACCATTATGGCTCCATCATAGTCAGAGCTGACAATTGATGGAATTCAATAAGGTTAACTAAAAGATTGCCGAAATTGGTCTCCGATCAGCAGTTCATTTACATTACATTTAAAATTTGGTGCATTCATTTTTGCACGTATCAATTTCTTTTTATGTTTCAATATGGCGATTGGAAAAAATCACAGTTTTGATGAAAATATAAAACTATTAGGTCATGGTTTTTTACCGTTTTAAAATCACATTGAAGCTAACATTAGTTTTTATTTGTTTCCCACGGATGACGTTTCGTTTAGAGCGCCTGCCTGAAACAAGAACAATAAATGATTCCTATTTTGAAAACTAGGTAGCAGCCCATTCACAGAGAATAGTTACAACTACCATTGGTGAGCAATGCTTAAATTTTTGAAGAATATGTATCTACTTATTTTACAACTTAGATAAACTTAAAACAATTTCTTAATATTGTACTTAATTTTGTACTGAGAAACTTTGTTGAAAACGGCAACACCCTACAACAAGTCTGGAATGTTTTGTAAGTAATTCTGTTCACACATAGAAATCAAATCCTCCTTCCCTTTATAACAGATTTCCGGTGGCCAATGTTACTGGAACCAGGTTTTTCCACCACCAATGCATTTTGACACCATAACCTTTCAAATGGGGCTCAGCATTGTGTCTAGGTTGAAATTTCATAATTCTAGAAAGGGTTGAAATCCGGGTCAATATTGACCGTGTTGTCATATGTGTCAGTTTTTTTTATTCCCGAGAAAGGTTAACATTAGCAGTTAACTAAGGAAAACACAATAGGGTAGGGAACGGCTTAAGCACCCCAAGACCCTATTCCAAGCACGGGGTAAACGTTAACCTACTCATTTTTTGCAGTATGGTGCTCCATGTAGTGAAGCACCATACTGCAAAAAATGAGCGTTGTAGGTTAACGTTTACCCCGTGCTTGGAGTAGGGTCTTGGGGTGCTTAAGCCGTTCCCTACCCTACCACTCTGAAAAACTGACCAAGTTTAAAGGAAAAAGATCGTGAGTTTTGGATGGTCCTACTGAATAAATTTTACCGATTTTTCGATACAAACTTATAGTAGTAACTAAGAAATACGTAACGACGTGACGCATGACTATAGTCTAATGATTCAGTACCGAATTGAAGTGAAAACAAACCAATAATCACGCATGCTTCTAGTTGTTCATTTCGTCAATTGAAGCAAGTTTGTGTATAAAATCAAATGAACTGATGAAAATAAAGACGAAAATGATCGACAGACAAGTCATGTTGGACAGGAAAAATATTCATCGTGACTCGATAATAAGAACCAAAACGGAATACGTGAAAATGATCTTGCTCGATTCGAAACGATTAGGTAGAAGTTCATTTTCCTTTTATGCGTCGATACAACATCCTTGTCGGGTTCAACATTCCTGTTAAGGACATACGGGCGGGAAATTTTCAAGAATCCATTTTTTTCGGTACGTACTGTGAAACTTAGGGTTCTAGTTGAGAGCCAACAGTATGCTCATTTCATAAATAATTAACTTGAATTTTCCAGAAACGAAAGTACGAAAGGTCACAACGCACTCCGATATAGCTGATGAATGTACTCTAAAACATCGTTTGCTCAGAAGTTTCAACGAAGTCAACATCTACAACTGCTCCAACAATCCATGCTAAAACCATGCCTCCTCCACCCACGCTGAGAAGGGCCTCCCAACTCCATAGCAAGAAATACGTCATTTTTCATTCCTGTGTTCGATCCCAAACCCATATCAAATGTGAAACAACAGCAGCTTCCATCCCACACTGTGATACTCAAGGATGACCCGGCAAGCCAATCTCGTCCCAGCCCCAAATGCTGTTTTGACTCCAAAAGAGTGGACTAAGTCGAGTGCATAGGAATTATTTTATGTGGTCATTCCCAACAAATGGGACACTTGGTTGCGCGATATTGTGGTCATTCCATTTCACCGAATGGCACTGGCCGAACCGTTGTTCTCGCTGGCACCGTCGATGGAGCATGGAGAGCAGTTCAGCAGTTAGGTGACAGCAAATTTTACAATGGAAAATGATGTCGACCGGTGGAAAGAGCACACCCATCACTGGTGACCTGACCGTGGCCTCGTGCTGTGTCAAAGTGTTGAACTGACATCATAGTCTGGTGCTCCTGATGTCCGGAGCAAATGAGCACATTTTTCAGTTGCTGCGGTAGAGCTCATGCTGTGCGACGAACAAAATGGTATGGCAGGAATGATGCAATGGAAATATGTTTCTGTTGGTTCCCCGTACCACTGCGAATTGCAAATATCCAGCTAGGAGCGAAAAATAGGGTTGGTAACCGATTAGAACTATACAGCAGGATTCATCAGTTTTGAACTGGGACGATCATATTAAAAATATCAAACGAAGCACCAAACTTCAATTGATGAATGTTTCTCAATGGCGCATAAAGCGGTTAAGAACATTGAAATCATCCTAGCTGAACCAAACGAGGAATAGAATATATGCATATTCACCGCTAAACACATACAGCTCGCCGCCCCTGCAACGAGATGACAATATCTTCTTTGGTACGTACAAGCTCTACACCGATGTTCGCCATAAGCCCTAACAATGTCTAACGAGCAGTTTTATCACGATCTGTCTTCCTCTTCGACCGTTCTTTGTATTGGCATTATAATGATGATGATTTAATTATGGAAACATGAAATGGCAGCTAACCCTTGCCTCACACAGTGGAGGGTGACAATGGATTTGTCAAGGACTAATAAGTGTGATTTCAGATTTTGAGATAGACCGCGTACCATTTTAAAAATCATCCCACTCCCGGCCCGGAAGGATTGATATGTCACTTATGCTAATTAGACACATTCATTAAACCGTCGCAAACGTGACAAAACGACAGTGACATGACTGTTGGGTGGTTGCATGATATTCGAACGGCATTATTAACCTGCTATAGAGAAAATGTTGACATTCCTCTATCCGATGAATGGTTTGAATTTTCGATCGGATGATTAATCAAATCGTTCAATAATTCCTTTTACGTAAATTCTATCAAATGTTTAACCACGGTATTGCTCTATAAATGTGATATCTCTGAAAGCACATCTATTTCAAAAACTAATGTATTATTTTGTCAATATTATTATGAGTTTAGTTTATCAATTTTATTGTATCCCGGGATCCCTTAAAAGGAATTTTCCACTGGGATCCTTTGTTAAGTTAATTTTTGTTTTAAATGGCCATCACTTGTTACTAACACCATTAAAGTTTGTGTTTTGATTGTTTATATTATATGCTTTATTCTAATTGGTCTAGATGGTTCTTTACCGAGAAATTCAAATCCTCGGTAAATTCATGATGGCAGTCCAGTGCTTTGAATATTATGATTCACTCATCCGCCACAGTGCTGCAGTTGTCACGACAGTCCACAACTCAACACATAATGCTGCTATAACCGTGAATTTCATAGACAGGGCTTTCTTTATTCCATGAGACTACTTATCAATTACAGAAACACAAACTAAAACCTTGATAAATCGTTTGAACGATGCTTGCCTGAGCATTTGTTGTCACCAGGGATGCCAATGTTCCAGTTTAAACTGGATTCTTCTAGTTTTTTTTACGGGATTCATTCAAACAGGTAAATCTTCAAATCATCCTGTTTTTCCAACTTTTGTCCAGTGTTTTACAGCTTTTTTACACAACCCTGAGACTGGTTTTTACCCAGTAATTGTTGAACATTTTTGAAGTTTGATTCGTCCGTGCCTTGACTTTCCCCGCAGTGGGATGTTAGGCAAAAGAATGCGTGCATGGTTCGAGTCAGTGCCTTGGATTTTCATAAAATATCAATGAGAAGTGAAAATGATTTTATCTCAGTGTAACGATGATGTTTACTTTCCGGTTTTCATGGTTTCCGCTGTCACCCCTTAGCCAACTGAATTTTGTTTGCTGCATTGAATGAAGTCGACTCTAAGTGCGGGTCAAAAATCTGCTGTCACTGTAGTTTTGATAATCAATCGGTAAGCATGAATTTCATTAAACGAAATCTGAATATCATCACTAGCGATGGTTTTTTAATAGGTTTGAGATTTTAAATCCTAATACGAACATGGATCAACCAGGGCCATTATTATTGATTCATAAGACTGTTGAGCAAGAAAACCCTGGCCTGAGCTGCTCTTGCATATTTTCCGAACCCAACGGGTAAATGATATTTATTGTGGTTTATTGAATTTAATTTCTGACATTTCGAAATTCATATTGAAAATGAATCTGTTTACATAAACGAATATCAAAGCATTTTGAAAATCGAAAGTTCATTTTTCTGGTTAGGTTTGTTGTTACGAGTTATCATTTGATTTTCGAATGGAACTAATAGGTAGTCAATGTTATGTTGCCTGAAAACCGACGCGTTTGAACCTAACGAGCATGACTTTTATCAAGACTGGTTCGATTACTGCTATATCCAAGCCCTTCGCTCAAATTTCAATACTTCTATTCAATTTTCGCAACCTGCCGTACACTGCAGAACTATCAACACTTTCTCTTCATATCTTTCATTTCTAGCAAACATTACTGTCCACTCTTGGGACCTCAGGGTGATGACCGCTTTTTGAAGTTCAATCGACGCACACTAGTGCATCATTTGAATTAAAGAGGTGTGAGCAAGAGGGAAACAGAGTAGTGGGAAAACAAAGAATGTTTTCACCTCCGTGTGCTAGATAAATAAAGAGGATTAAGCGTCGAAGAAAGGTCTAAAGGTCTATTCGGCTTTATATTACATTATCACAACAGATATTGAAAAGATTTAATTTTGACGATCCGTTTATTAGTAACATGAGTACAGATGATAGTATGAATGCGATGCAGGGAAAGCATTTTTCGATTTTGCCTTTGATTTTGAACATTTCGAACGTTATTTCTGCTGACAAATATAAAAATAATGAATTCCGGGAACTTACAAACATCGACTTTGTTGATTTGAAGCATGAGTATGATGCCATGTTATTTTGGGGAGAGGTTTTAACATTGAAAAGATTTGATAATCCATTGACATTTCCGAATCTACGGAATTTGGTACCAAAATTATTCATTCTTCCTCATTAATCTGCGACGGTGGAAGGAGCTTTTTTTCGTTTACAATACAAACAAAACTAAAATTAGAAACAGGTTGGGAACAAACATGATATAGGGAATTTTGGCAACCCAAAATTTTGTTGCTTACAACAATAAGGAAAAATCAGTAGAACTTAAAATAAATAAAAACATAAAAGCCAAGTACAATTATCAAATGCACGAGTCGGTTAGAAGAGAGACCAAAGAACAGTGAACATTTGTTATTGTTATATGGGTTAAGTTATGTATGTTTATTTTCAATATTAATCAGGTGAACAAATTAATATAAATTGTTTTAGGAATTCAGTTTGCTATCACATATATGATAAAATCTGACCATCTGAATCTCTGATAAATATTCTTCTTCATAAATCTTGGTAATTATCCAGTGCAGTGCACTAGCCAGTTCTTAACAACCGTAATTCAATAGTTTGGGAGTTGATCAGCACTAGAAGCTTAGTTGTTTTTTAATCGACCAATTTTCTCCTAAACTTTCGGGAGAATTCAACCTGTCATCTTTGCGCGTGCTCCTTGATTTATTGCCGGGCCTTCATTTGCTGTAACATAGCCGTTCTGGTGCATGTCAAATAACTGCTTCTAACTTTCGATCATGTCAACTCTTCTCTGAAGAGGTTACCTTCCACGTCTCGGCAAATATCGACTTGTGGGCCGTTCAGCTTTTCGTACAATTCGCTTGCTTCGTTAGCATGGTACAGTTCCTCCATTGTTTCGTTGTATCATTCTTCCATTTGGCGCTTTTTGCTTCAAAGAATAGAGCTTTGCCTGTTCCGTGTCCTTCTGTGTTCTGTAACGGCATTCCACATTTGTTCTCGTACAGTGTTGCAGCATTCTCGCCATGCTGTATTCTTCTCCTATCTGCTTATAATCGCCGTTTAACAAGTTATTTTTTTGCTCGATTAATTTAAATGCTAGTTCCACTTTAACATTGCTTACAATGTCAATTTGAATTGCTCTACAGCCAGCTCCAAGCGTAGCTGTGACAGGCTGCCGTTCATTGTAGGGCTGCATCCTGAGCAATTCCGATTTCTCGTAGTAGTTCAATGTTTGGTTGAGATGTCAGAATTCATAGCATGTTGTAAACTGTCTAGGTGCATGTTGTACTTCAACTAGTTAGTGGTCCAATCAATCTAATCGACGCAGTTTTTTGTACTTATAGCCAACATCCAAAGAGATTCCATGCCTTACATTACCAATCAGACCAAGGCCGGTGTGGCCTCTGCTGTACACAGAAGTTGTATTCAATGTAATCGGTCATTGGCTGTACCTCGCCAGTCTCGCTGTCTGCGGAGGGTCCGCAGGTCGCCTTCACCTTGATCGATCCACCGTGCTCGTTGCGCGCCTATTCTTCTTATACCCGACGGTTCGTTTTTGAGAACCATTTTAACAGGGCAGTTGCCCGACATTCTTACAACATGCCCAGCCCATCGTAGCTGACCGATTCTAAAGGGCGATACGGTCAAAATTTGGTCAATATCAACTTGACGTATTTCTTTCAATTTTGCATTTAAAAAACCTGAACACCCCTCATTTTGAAGGTGTGTGTGTGTGTAGAATGTTGCTCCTATTTTAATTTTGGAATTCACTCTTCAGTTGTCAAAATGCCGTTCAAGCAAGAAGAGCAACGTATCAAAATTTTGCTCGCGCATCGCGAAAATCCGAGCTACTCGCACGCAAAGTTGGCAAAATCGCTAAAAGTTGCCAAATCAACCATTACAAATGTAATTAAAGTGTTTGGGAAACGTTTGTCGACAGCCAGGAAGTCTGGATCGGGGGGGAATCGAAAACCGGAAGCCGCTGAGACGACAAAGAGAGTTGCCGGTAGTTTCAAGCGAAACCCTAACCTATCTCTCCGAGATGCCGCAAATAAGCTGGGTGTATCGTCTACAACCGTGCATCGAGCCAAAAAACGAGCCGGACTATCGACTTACAAGAAGGTAGTGACTCCAAATCGCGATGATAAACAAAATACGACGGCCAAAGCGCGATCCCGGAGGCTGTACACGACGATGCTGACGAAGTTTGACTGCGTGGTAATGGACGACGAAACCTACGTCAAAACCGACTACAAGCAGCTTCCAGGACAGGAGTTTTATACGGCAAAAGGAAGGGGAAAGGTAGCAGATATTTTCAAGCACACGAAACTGTCAAAGTTCGCAAAGAAATATCTGGTTTGGTAAGCCATCTGTACCTGTGGCTTGAAAAGCAGCATTTTCATAGCTTCCGGGACTGTCAACCAAGAAATTTACGTGAAAGAGTGTTTGAATAAACGTCTGCTGCCTTTCCTGAAGAAACACGGTTGTTCCGTACTGTTTTGGCCGGATTTGGCATCTTGCCATTACGGTAAAAAGGCCATGGAGTGGTACGCCGCCAACAACGTGCAGGTGGTTCCCAAGGACAAGAACCCTCCCAACACGCCATAGCTCCGCCCAATTGAGAAATACTGGGCTATTGTCAAGCGGAACCTAAAGAAGACCAAAAAAACTGCTAAGGATGAGCAGCAGTTCAAGGCAAACTGGCTTTCTGCGGCGAAGAAGGTGGACAAGGTGGCTGTACAAAATCTGATGGCAGGGGTCAAGCGTAAGGCCCGGCAATTCGAATTTGGAAAAGCGGAAGCCTCACTGAATATTTTTCCTGAATTTTATACTAATTGAACTTGAAAAAGAAATTTAATTTGATATTTTAAATAAACGATTTCACCGATTTACACGCGTTTTCTCTTGACCAAATTTTGACCGTATCACCCTTTATTGATGTGTACGGTGGTAGGTTCTCGCAGCAACTGATGCGCTTCGTGATTCATTTGCCTCCTCCACGTTCCGTCTTCCAACTGCTTTCCACCGTAGATCGTACGGAGCACCTTCTTTTCAAAGACACCAAGGCCGCGTTGGTCCTCCACTAGCAATGTCGATGTTTTGTGGCCGTAGAGAAAAACCGGTCTAATTAATGTCTTGTAGGTAGTCAACTTTGTAGTTCGGTGAACTTTCTTCGATCTCAGCGTCCTTCGAAGCCCAAATTAGGAACGATTGCCAGCCATAATGCGCCTTTGTATTTCTCTGCTGGTGTCGTTATCGGCGATCACCAATGAGCCCAGATACACGAATTCGTCTAGTTCCTCGACTTCATCACCGTCGATCTAAACTGGTGGTAGGAGGCAAGCATTGTCTACTCGGGAGCCACTTCCCTTCATGTATTTTGATTTCAACGCATTAATCACAAGCCCAATCCTACTAGCCTCAGCCTTAAGTCGCCTTATGATCGTGCCACACGTGTCTATTTCAGCTCTTCGAATCACACCCTCCAATGCAATGTTAAACAACAAACACGACAATCCATCACCTTGCCGTAACCCTCTCCGAGATTCAAAGTGTCCCTGATACTCGGATGACACACATCACTTGATCCATCGTTGCTTTGACCAACCGCGTCAGTTTTTCCGAAAATCCATATTCGTGCATAGAAATAGAGATTCCAACTGCGTTTTTATGTGTTTCGCGGAAATTAGAAAGGTTTGCCGGAATCGCCGTAAGGAAGTTGTATTGCAGGGTCCGGCAATGCTACCGAAGTGCTGATCAAAATCCGCAGGTGTTTTTCAAAAATAATATCACATTCAGCCACTAGATGTCTCTTCAGGTTTGCCAAAATTCCATGTTTTCTAGAGCAAACCCTGGTCTACAATATACTCCATACCGAAAAATCCACTGGATTCAAGTCAGGTGAATCTGCTAGCCACTCCATGCTAGAAAAGAATCCTGGAAAATGTTTAGCAATCAATAGTTGAGTCTGTTTCGCTTTATGAGTCGATGCTGAATCTTGTTGGAAAACCTAAACTGTTGAACCAAAATGAACTTGTGTCCACGGTTCAACAACATTATGTAGGACCAATTCCTGATGGTTTGTTGGTTGATTTTCAGCCCTTCAGGAACAAAAACCAGAGGAGATCGACCGAGTCGTCGAATGGCCGTCAAAACTTCGAAACTGCTTCGGGATTTCTCTGTTAATCAAATCCTATCGTTTTTGATTGCTTACGAATGGCTGAATAAATTCTGCAGGTATCTTTTGATTGTACAATTTACAAAACTTCAACACTTACTCAAACTGGCTAGCTCCCGAACAATCTCCTTCTGTCTATTGTCTAATTTAAACAAAGCAAAAACTGCACTAAGTTTATCTTCAAGGTCCATTTTTGGGTTGAAGTAAGATGACGAAAAAAAAAAATGGAAAACAAGTTTCAAGCCAGTTTACAGTCAAAACTCGCGGTAATCAACATCAAGGGGAGGCCTGATGTAATTCCATGTGCAACATTGTAATAGCTCTAAATGTTTGGTCGCAGTTCAATTGCCGATCGTTGATATTCAGTAGCCTGCGGTTTTTTTTCGAACCAATCTAACGTGAATTTTATTATTTGTTTTGACCAGGCTTATGACAAGGACCACTTTTTCACGTAGACAACATCTCAGCAAGCTCAGCTGTCATAATAATGTCAACATTGTGAGTTGTGTCTGTTGTTGCTCGGTTACGTTTTGTCTGTTGTTGCTCGTTTTCGTTGTGCACGTCATAATAAGCAGAAAGATCGCTTTCTGTGGTGTTTTACATCACAACAAACAACCAAAACAAATGATTAGACTTATATTTGACAGCTGACAGCGGGCCCAAATCAATTTGGGCCCAGGACATCCTGTCTACTGTCAATCACTGCTATTGATATAAGCTTGTCAATGGCTTGGTTTTGATAGTCACATTCCATTTACTGTGAAAATGTGTGATACAATGAATCTGAAATACAAGTTGCACATAGCATGACGAAATATAGCACTCAACCCACGCATCAATTAAAAAATTGTGAAAAACAAGGAGTCGCATAAAAAGTGACCCCTTTGTGCATGGTGGCATTAAGTCTCGAAACAATTGGTCTGTCTCTGATAAACAACGTACAATTGTAACCCCTAAGACCCTTTTTCACTGTGATGCCAACCCACCTGAGCAATGCTAGATTTTCTATCGCAACCCTTCGTAAAACTTTCTCCAGTCTCTTTCAGCTGTTATCTTTTTAAAGCGCTCGAATAAACCGTTATCTAGCACCGTAGTTAAAACAGCGGACATCTTTGGGTGTTGTTTTTAACTGTTGCTTCACCAATGGTGAGGATTAAATTAGTTCACGGCTCTTGTACTCTTACCCTATCCTTCTCTCGCTCAATGGTTAATAAAATGCCATTCATTTAGTCGCCTCTGTGGATGTAGTTTCAAAAATATGGAGTACTATTGCACGTAAAATAAATTTTCTTCGATATCGGTGAAATTTCCATAGAAAATTTTACAAGATTTTGCCAATGATGATGCTTAAAACTCTGTCGTTCAGGTTTTACGCAGAGTGTGTTACAAATCTAAGAATCCTTCTTCAATAATGTCGCTACATCCCAAAACAAGGTCACTCCACAATGTTCTCCGTTCATTTAATAAAAATTAAAACCAGCCCGAAGGATTTTTCTGCCGTGTTTGACATTTCATCGGTCTGATGCGGCCGGGCTACGAACAGAACTTTGGTTGACCCTGAAACAGCAAATTCTGGGAACATGTTTCACTTGCCGACATCGTGACTCTGCGGCCAACGGAGACATTTTATTCTGCGGGAAAATCATGCCTCCCCATCGAATCGTGTGAAGGAAAGGAACTCGTCGGTGGGGTTCTAACGCGGTGGAAGGCGGTGCTGCTGGTTCTGATGGTAGCTTTCGAGAAGCAACATGGCAGCATGGGTTTTGCGGCTTTGGGGGTTGAGTATATATGAAAAGAACGACTAAGGAAGGGGAGGTAGGAGCACTGGGTGGAGATGTGAATTCCACATATTACAAACATTCCATCGAAGGGATCGAGCTGTTTCTATGGAAATTGGCAAGAAGGAATTTATATTTCCTCTCTATTCTTTACGTTTGCGCAACCAAAAGCTTTTTGTTTCGGATATTACACGGTGAATCGCATTTGAGTTGATCGTCATAAGAGTGCTGATTGCCTGCGCATACAATTCTACCTCAAATATGGCGAAACCCATCCGAGAACTGATTGGATTGAGTTATGTGTTTGGAAGTGGGTTGTTGGTCGATGTGCTGTATAGGGTAAATACTGGTTTTGTGGTGGTATGTTTAGCGCTAGATTCCAATTTTCGCAATCTAACTCAATCTAGGCTCAATTTACTTTGAAGTATTTCCGCAAATTTCAAAAGCAGATACACGCTCAAAACATCCTCCCTTTCTTTCATATTACTGTCCCTTTTTTCACACGGAAAAGTTACTCAATTTTCCTAAAAAGTGGATATACTCAAAAATTTATTAGATCCACTTTTTACGAAAATTGAGTAACTTTTCCGTGTGAAAAAAGGGACAATAATATAAAAGAAAGACAGGGTGTTTTGAGCGTGTATGACAACGCATCACGTGAGATTGCTACACACGCTCGTTCGGATCTATTCTAAATAGAGTAACTTTCACTCAGTTTTGTATTTCCATGCTAAATGTCAAAAACTAAGTAACTTGATATGAGGAAACTGAGTAAGTGCTACTCTGATTGTAAAAGCGCTGTACTTATAAAAATAGAGTAATTACAATTTAGCTGTCAAAAATGCAAAACGTGGTTCAGTCGATCAAAAGTTTTCAAGATGGAACGGCTGTATGTTGTAATCAACAATCATTTTGACGTCTAAGTACTGAATTGAATCCATGAATTACAATCAATCCAGAAAATTACAAATTTAAAGTATTTCGACACTTCCGTTTCGGAAACAATCAACAATTTGATTAAAATAAAATTAGATACTAAATAATGTTAACTCAAATTCTGACAAGTGACCTAGTTAATCAGAATTGAGTAACTCCATAGCTACTCTAATTAGAGTATTTCCAGTTTTAACAAAACTGAGTGTATGACTCTGCGGCCACTCCTCGCACGGAGAATATATAACATAACAATCAATGTATGTAAAACTGAGTCGTTTTCTACTCAGTTTTGTAAAAATACAAACAAACGTGATTGAGTAATGTTTACTCTAATTTTGACAGGTGACCTAGATAATCAAAAATGAGTAACCCTTAAGTTACTCTAATTAGGGTAGTTCCACTTTTAACGAAACTGAGTCGTGTCGTGACACGAAATGTGAAATCAAGACACTCCCAGCTTGGTGGTTAAAACCACAATGAATATTTATTGAAATTCTTGACTTAACCTAACTCTTATTTACTGGAGGTATCTGAAATGTATATATATATATTCTGTAATCAATCAGTGATCGATGCACTAATCGGGAGAGAGGGAATATGTTAAAGAGAGGCCGCATAGTCGGCGCTGTTGCGCCGCATGCGGCATGGAAACGGCCTTGCATGGGAACAGTCATAAAGTAATAACTCTGTAAAATGTCACTTTCTTATTGAAAGTGCTTATGCAATGCAAGGGCCAATGACTAGACGGGTTGCTGACTGGAATTTTCTAGAATTTAACTCAGCATGAAGCAACGTGCGAGTTCTGTTGAATTTAGGCATGGTTCGATGAAATGTGTGAAGCACATGCTACAGTCGTTTTCTACTCAGTTTTGAGTAATAACAAACGAGCGTATACGCTCATATCATTCTGTGCAATTTCTTATTCCAAATTAATGCGTTGGTGAAAAATGCATATTGATTTTTGAAAACGCACCATATTTAATTAAATCTTAATGTACCGAAACTATTCAGTTTTACATAAAGAGTTTAAAGACTGAAAACCACATTACTCAACGTAGCAGGGGTGACATTCATCTTTAGCGAACTTCATGCGCTAAAAGTTCAATTTTATGGTTTAAGATGTGACCCAGTTAGAATTGAAATATGTACTATTGCCATTTTTTTCGGATTTACATTAACAAAATAGTATTCTGTTTTAACTAAAATATTCGACTTTATGTGAACTTTAGAGGCACTTTATCAGTCTGAGCAGGGGACAGTTTGGTGGGTTGAGTTCTTTCGGTATGAACTGAATCTCGTTGGTTTCATACCACTGTGGCACTGTGTTACCGTTATGACAGCTTGCAAGATCTAGTCAAAACATGACAGGTTCATTGCGGGACCTAATGAATGACAATATTTGCTTTTGGAGACATTCCGTTCTGTACAGCTCTGAATAAAATGTCTTGTCAGTGATGAAAGCCTTGGTCTTCCTACTACAGTTACAGATGCCTTGTCAAATAATATATTTAAGTGGAAATTTATCTGCAAACACAAACTTGAATTTGGCAGGAACATCCCCCCGAGCCGTAGTCAAGTAAAACTTTTGTCCCGGTAGCTGTTTGAAATCGACCTTTACATAGGTTTCATCATCCATGAGGAGACAGCCATTGCATTTTGTCAACACCTGATCATACAATTTTCTGGCACGGATTCTGGTCATATTGTTCTGCTTTTGATCCCTATTTGGTTGTCTACAGCATTAAGCCTTCCCGGAGACAAATCCGTTGCACGATATTGCGTGCGACATGAAATTTTTTGGCCAAATCACGGCCTGAGATGTTTGGGTTTGCCTTAATGTTTTTTATGGCTTTGTTCCGCAGTTGACGGTTGAAAGAACTCACCCGACGCTTGCTTTGAGGCTTGCGATCCGTCGACAAAGTTTCTCTGTACTTTTTCAAAATACGCCACACGGTATTTCGGGGAAAACTCAACACTTTAGCAAGTTTTGGCCCAGACTACGAAGGGTTTTCCATATGATTGCGCACAATTATTTTCCTTCTCTCTTCTTCCATTTTGAATTTCTATGAAACACGTTAGAACTGCACCGCGAAAAAAAAATCTTGTGTTGTTATTGTTATAGGGAACACATGAAATGTCATAGCTTACAAAATCGACAACTAGGGTCGCTGTAAGAATCAAAAGTATTTTTTCCAATTCTTAATGGACTAGACCTTAAATGACGCTAAGGACTGCATCTTAAACAAACTGGCAACACATATTTTCTCATAGCATGAAATAAAAACCATCAAAAATTAGAAACACCTGTATCATTTAAATCAAGTCTTGCTCTCTTAGTGTAAGCAAAAAACATGATTGAAGGCACCTCTATTTCCATAATATTCTGCTTTTGGACTTGACCCCGCTTATGAAGTTATAGTATAGAGAACAGGCATCCAGGTTCGAACATTTATTTTCCCATTTACTGTCTAAATTTTTAAAAGCACACCGTTGTAAAAACAACGCCGCCTAGTCTAGGTTTCACCAAACTAAAATTGACAGACTATCAAATCTCGAGGCAAGTGGCGCCATCAACAAACGATTCACCAAAACTAATGGAAACGAGCTGTAATTTCAAAATGGCAGTTACAGAAATTTACACACGAGGGCGCTCCAGCTTGGATGTCTTTTTTCTGTGGTTATAAGACAAACATTTTGCCGCATTTTCTGTTTGGCCGCAAATCAACTCTTTTTGAACTCTTCCATGGTCTTGCACTCCTTACCACTCTTTCAAAAGTTGTGCTTGGCAATATTCCAGTCGCGTTCAATTGGACGAAGCTGGGGACCATTGGGATGTCTTTCTCAACGAAATATTCTCAATTTTCTTGCATCCATTGTATTGTGGTTTTGGCATCTAGAAAATGATCACTGTTTATCGGAAATTCAGGAACTGATAAAGATTTTGACCTATGAACGCGTCGAATGTAGGTAGGCTCAGACAGATTGTCTTACACGTGTATGTGTGGGCACTTCATCGACTCAAGCTTTTTTTTTGTCTATACTTTACTGCTATAAAGACGTATATCTAAAGCTTAAAAATGATTTTATTAAGTTAACACGTATGTCCCCAACCCCTCTGACAAAGAAAAATTCAATTATAAAATTAATGAGACTCTATCGCTACCCATTGAATTTAGATGCGTTTTTATTGCAATATATTACAAGATTATCCTTGTTTGTGGAGTTGTTCTGGTTATTCCAAAAATGTTCGTAGTTTAGAATTCCATGGTGGGAGTACTGGGGCAAGTACTATTGCATTTTGCATTCCATGGATGGTGGATAAAACATTGTTGATGCGAAACATGGCATGCGGCATATCAAACATCATGATTTATCAAAATTAGGTCATCAGAAGACATTTTGACATTTTGAAAATCCGTAAACTGGCCTCCGACGATATATTTTTGCAAAATCATGAAGTTTGATATGTCGCAAGCCAGGTTTTCGTAAAAAAAATTTATTATGGCCACTTTCCTGGCGAAACTCATAATCCCGAAGGTCCACCCTAAGTTGCCAGTATGGTCAGAAACCCTCAGAATGTCCCCCGAAGACAAAGTTTTGCAAAATCATGAAGGTTGATATGTCACAAGCTAGGTTTTGAAATAGATTTGAGTATGACCACTTTTCCGGAGGAACAAGGATCCTACAGGGCCTCCTTAAGTTAGTAGTATGGTCAGGAATCCTTGGAATGTCCTTCGACGACCTATTTTTGCAAATTTATAAAGTTTCATATTTTTTGGTAAAAAATTCATTATGGCCACTTTCCCCGAGAAACTCAAAATCCAGCAGGAATACTCTAGGTAGCCAGCATGTTCGGACATCCACAGAATGTCCTCAGCAAACAAATTTTTAGAAAATCATGAAGTTTGTTATGTCGCAAGCCAGGTTTTGAAAAAGATTTGAATATGGCCATTTTTCCGGAGGAACTCGGAAATTGCAGGGCCTCTCTAAGTGGCCAGTATGGTCAGCAATCCTCAAAATGTCTTCTGATGACCTAATTTGACTTTGATGGCTTTGTACCATGCTACCGTGTCCTACGCACTTTGCTCTGATATTAAATCCAGGCAAAACAGTACTGTATTAAAGGGTGCCTACAGTTTTTTTTCCGTCGGCCTATTTCCCCACATGGTGACAATCACCGACGCCAGGGAGACGACTCCACCACCTGGATCCTACCTTACGACTCATGACTATGAGCCGGGACCAATGGCTTTACTTCCCTTCCGATGCAAGACGTGACAAGATTTTTTCGCCTTAAAAATACCACCGACGTCGACTGGGATTGAACCCAGACCCACTGGAGTGCCAGTAGCAGTCACGCTTACCACTACACCACCGACGCCGGCAAAACTGTTTACAGTTAAATTACATCACTTTCAATAAGCTGCAACATTTCGCCCTTTGGGTTGATTTCAACGAAATTTTGAGTGAAATGTTCTCAGCGTGTATTTTCCCAAACAACATTGATAAAAAAAAACAAACATAAAATGTTATCAACCTGACGACACTGATCTTGGTCGACCTGCAAGACCATACACTACAGTAGCGTGCTTGCCCCCGCGTGGGTATTCACCCGTACTACCATTTCTTCAGGTCTGTTGGGGGAGCACTTAACGTCAACGTACGGTCTTCAAATTTAAGTATGTTTGTTTTCTAGACAAGACGAACATTTCAAGAGGTGGAATTCTTGACTTGGCAATTTTTTTTAAAATAAGGGATAGCCTATTGGACATGTTCCGTCGTCCATTATGATACGGGAAAGTGGTGTTAGAATTTAGATCGCAAATGTGGTTAAAATAACAGAAATTGTAACAAAAAGTACTCAAAAGGTAACAAAACTATAGCAATCTATGATATATATATATATATATATATATATATATATATATATATATATATATATATATATATATATATATATATATATATATATATATATATTTATATATATATATATAATATATATATATATATATATATATATATATATATATATATATATATATATATATATATATATAGTATAAACAAAATATACTTTGTAACAAGTTTGTTACGAAGTAGCAAATTAAAATTAGCTAATGTTAGAATTAATTTTTTTCTGTACGCAGATTGTGCCTTGCGGTACATTCTATCCTATGTTTTACAATTATCCAGATGAAAACGTCCTTAACAAATTTATATATAAAAAAAAAATTATATTATACCCTTCTGGTCGGGTTAGTTTGACAGATGTTGCTTGTTTTTCACTTCGTTTTGGCTTCTTCTGCTTCTTGCAAGTTCTCAGTCCATTTCGTGTCTTTACTTGGTCGACGTTACTCTTCAAAGTGTCCAGCTTTTTTGCCACATCCCGAACGGAAGTACCATTTTTACAGGCGAAAGCTTGCGTGACTTTCCGGTCCAGGTTTTGGTCCACAGGGCGGGTTTTACGTTCGGATTTGTCTTGTCCGAATTGCGTTACGAACTGCTCCGATGCTCACACCGTCCTGGCTCAGCGAAACGTTGGGAAAAGTAATCACAATCTGTTTACGCTTTTACGGGGAAATGCTTCGCATTTTCATGAAAAGTAAATGCACCGGTGAGACTCGCAGAGTTATTGATTGAAAAGTAAAATATGATACACAGTAATGATCAGCTGTTTAAACGTCATCTAGATGCAACAATGGCGCATCAAATTCGTACTTAGGCTTTCTAGGACACCCTGTATCAATCATGATAAGTTACAATTTTTAAGTCAAAGGATTGCACGATCATACAGACACATGTCCGAAACTTCAAAAATTTAACCGTTAAGTGAATCATGAAATTACAATGGAATTTGTAGAATTCACCCAGCAATAATTCAAATAAATGTTAAAAGATTTCCCAATTAAATTCCTAATTATCAGGGGTGCAACAAAAGTATACCTGAAATATTAAGGTTCAATTGAAGCATATAGAATTATAAATTATGTTGTAGAAGGAGATGTTCGCTCATCACCATGAGGCACCAAGAGTGAACATTAATGTTTTTGGCTAGAATGAAAGATGTGAAGAGAAAGTGAAAGTTCCGTCAGAGTGCGGCAGGTAGGAAAGTTTAATGGATATTTTTTGAAAGTTGAGTGAAAGGGCATGTATCCAATGGTACTCGAACCATGGACGTCAATCTTTGCCTAACATCACACTGCGGGGTAGTTGTAGTTCCAAGGTCACAAGGTAGAAGGTAGAGTCAAGGTAGAGTCAAGGTCACAAGGTAGAGGAACAAGGTAGTAACGGAACAAGGTCTCCGAGGTCTCTACGTTGGAGACGACGAGAAGAAACGTTAGTGATCGCCAACCGGTGCGAATCAAAACAAACCCAAAAAAGGAGAGAGTTCCTCTCCCATGTGCGCATCAATAAACAGAGTGCACACAATAGATCGCTAGAATAACTATACAAGCCACAGTGGTACATGAGCGTCTTTCCATGCGTCAATTTTTGCCTGTTGAAGTGGCGGACTTATTCCGTTACTACAACCTACCCCGCAGTGGGATGTTAGGCAAAGATTGACGTCCATGGTTCGAGTACCATTGGATACATGCCCTTTCGCTCAATTTTCAAAAAATATCCATTAAACTTTCCTACCTGCCGCACTCTGACGGAACTTTCACTTTCTCTTCACATCTTTCATTCTAGCCAAAAACATTAATGTTCACTCTTGGTGCCTTATTGTGATGAGCGAACATCTCCTTCTACATCATAATCGTTACTCCTCGCACGGAAATTAAATAACATAACAATTAATGTATAAATTATGTATTTAAATATAAATATAGGGGCGGGGGAATGGTTCTCATATACTCGAATAAGAGCATATGAATGTAACAAGTTTGCATAAACCTTGAAGCTGCTTTTTTTTCACAGAAACAGTGATTCACCTATTTCGAACCATAATACAGGAATCACATTATTTGTAGTTACAATATTATCAAAATAGCGCTGAAGGTGTGGTTTTGATATTTTTCAATAGCAGACACCGTATTAATAATATATTAAAAATAATAATTTGTTATTTACCATCCGAGATATCCGTTAATGATGAGCATACTAACATTGTTGAATAAATCTATTTTCATATAACTTCAGCCTCTCAATCCGACAACTTCATCGCACAATGCAGTCGTCAGTACATTAAGTCATTAACGCAAACAGCTAATCAAATGTATTCTCCTTACTTTCAGCTGGAAGCCGAATCAAGGACCGATTTCAACACGTCATCGAAGCTATCCGAGCTGCAACATACCGCCCGGTTGGTGCAACAGTTGGAAAACGTCGAGAACGAGTACGAAACCATCATCAGCAAGCTGCCCCGTGACTGCACCCAAATCCAACAGATGAAAACCCTGGGGGAAACTGGTCAGAGTGGCGAGGGAAATCTTTATCTCATTGCCCCTGCCGGCCAGCATCACCCACTGATGACGCAATGCTTCAACGAGTGGACAACCATCCAGCGGCGCCAGGACGGTTCGGTCGACTTTAATCGTTCCTGGGAGGATTATGCTCATGGATTCGGCACTCCGGCCGGAGAGTTTTGGATTGGCAACCAGGCGTTGCACCATCTTACGAACGATAACTGCTCGATGCTTCGGATCGTGATGCAGGATATCTACGACAATACTTGGTTTGCGGATTACGACGCATTCAGAATTGGCACCAGGGAGGATGGCTTCCGTCTGGGGCTGACCGGATACAATGGGAATGCTTCGGATGCTTTCGAGTATCAAAATCACATGCAATTCTCAGCCATCGACGTCGATCGGGATATCTCCAATACACACTGTGCTGGCAATTACGAGGGTGGATGGTGGTTCTCCCACTGTCAGCATGCTAACCTAAATGGGCGTTACAATCTTGGTCTGACGTGGTTTGATGCCTCCCGAAACGAGTGGATAGCGGTCAAGTCAAGCCATATGATGATTGCTCGAAGGCTGGAGTGCAGTATTAGTGGTGTCGGTAGTGGTGGGACCAGTGGAGAGAGTCCGATTATGGCAGAACCATTTTCCTCCGCAGCCACGGCAACGATATCCAAATATGAAACTACTCTGTTGACCACAATAGCATCCGGCTCCATCGGCTCGGGAGTCTAGGAGATCGAAGTAGGAAGGCACAATAATGTAAAATAGCCCCGTAGCACGTGCTCGGATTCTCTTCGGTTTGTACATTTCCTTACAAGAAGAGCGGGCGGTGGGTGAAATTTTTCGTTGCAAAATGTGTGTGTTTGTGCGATTGTGCCTGTACAGGAGAGTAGGGATAGCATCATATCAGCTGTAGAGATGTAGCAGCGGAAACCCGTATGGGGTTTAGCTTAAAACCACAGGTCAACAATTACCGTTCTCGAAACTAATTGATTCCGGTTCCTTTCAGCCGTTCAGGGTAACCCCACAGCATGTAAAAATCAAAACATTCCTCTCTATATAAACGATAACAATACGGTTCTTTGTGTAGAAAACTCAGACCAATGAATTCCAATGCTCTACCATCCGGAAGCTTCAATATTTCCGGATGATAAGAAACGACGAAGGCGTAAATATTTTAAACTGCCATCAGAAAGGTTATGAAAATATCTTCCTTCCCACCACCCATCGATCCATCCTTCTACATTCGCTTGTCAGCTTGTTAGTCTATCGGCGCGTTAGAGTGTCCTACCACGAACGTTGCAGGCTGACTTCCAGAGCGCTGAAATTTATTTTTCATGATTACCTTTTTATGGGCTTTTTATCCGTGTTGCTCGGAAATTTTGCGACGAAATGTTTTTTCGACTGACGAAGGCGACGCTGCAATGCACCACGTGGTAAGATTAGGAACATCCATCAGAGCTGAGCCACTCCTCACCTTGATGAAGTTGTAATTTTGTAGGTTTAATGTAAGTGAAAAAAAAAAAAAACAATAGCATGATGCGCGCATATGTTTATCGATTTCTACCGGTTCAGCCGACGACGTCAAACGACAAAAGAGGACGACTAGCGGTGATTAGCATTTTTATTCTTGTTCGGAAATTAAAATCTATTTTTACCGCGCCATGCTTATCGTGCCTGGCGGTGGGAGTTGCTGTTTTTCCGCTAGATCCGACAAATGAATAATGTATGTTGGAATTATTAGAATACTGATGGGCTTGGTTTGAATATTTTATGATAACGAGTGTCATCAGTGTGTGTGTGTGTGGTGTGACGTGGAACTTGCCGGCGGGTCTCAAATGTTTGGTAGGTTTACTGCATTTAATGCTAACTGCGGTGACACTTCTGTGTTACAGTTTATGGTGTCCAGAAAAGTTCAGATTGGTATTTCAGTTGGATTTAATTTGACTTTATCTACAGCCGACTTTTTCCTTTTATTAGTTTCTTTATTGAGTAGGCTCACCAAAATAATAGCAACAAGAAAATTGTACACATAATTTAACAAAACGGATTGTTTATTCCACAATAGTAGAGTTATATCTACATTAGAAACAGCTGAGGTTAATCCTTCTTTCTGTAAAATTCTCAAACTTTCTGTGATACACCCGCCATTAGGTTCTGTACGGTATTTTTGATACGCCCGTCGAGACGATTCTCCATCTTCTCTTGAAATCAATGATACAATTTGCTTTCTTCATAGTTTCGAAGAGTTTTCGCTTCACTAGAGCCCAGTATTTCTCTTTTGATCGATGTTCTGGACAGTTTGGTGGATTGGCTGTTTTTGGCGCGTATTTGACCTCTTATACCTTATACAATTCCTGGACGGATTTCGCTTAGTGATAAGAGGCCAAATCAGACCAAAACAGAGCTGGAGAGTCGTGGCTTCTGATAAACGGTAGCAACCGCTTCTGAAGAATTCTGCCGCCATTTTGGAATCCTAGATGGTGGCTTCTGGCAATAGAAAAACTGGTAATTACAATCAAAAACCCAGATATTTATGGATTGGAAACGGCTTATGAAAGCTGAAAATCAATGTCTGACGCCATTTTGAAATAATTAAATATGGTGGCTTATGTTGCGTAAAATTTGATAAATACTTTCAAATACCCTGCAAAATTGATATTTTTGTTACATAAACGACCAAATAAGACTAGAAATCGATGTTCGAAGCCGGTTTGAATCCTAGATAGCGGCTTTTGTATAAAAAAAAAGTGAGAAATATTGTCAAATACCGTACAACATCTATATTTGTAGGTCAAAAAAGGCGTAGAATGGCCTTAAATCAATGTCTGTATACATTTGGACTCTTAAATGGTGGTTTCTGATATCGGAAACATTAAAAATACTGTCCAATACCCTGCAATACGGATATTTTTGAAACGCAGACGGCGTCTTGGTGACGAAAATCGATGACCGCCTCCATTAAGGAAAATAAAACCTGCAATATGAATACTTATCCATCAAAAAAGGAACATAAAGACAGAAAGTATATGTTTAACACCGTTATGTTTAAAAGATCTGGGATACATGGAGTTTTTGGATATTTTTGAACCGGAAACATCGTATAAAGGCGGAATTTCGATGTCTGTCGCCGTATCGAAACTCATGGCAGCTTATGTTACATAATGTGTTAAAAATACTGTCAAATACTCTGAAATAAGCATACTTTTAGATCGGGAACAGCGTATAAAGTCTGAAAATTGATTTATGAGGCCATTTTGGAATTCAAAATGGTGGCTTTTTTCCGGGACCTTGTAGCTGCACGTTGCTTCTGTTTTGCGACTTTCCGCTCCGTGTAGGTCTTCAAGTTGCTACATTTCTTGATACGTTGAATCATTCCAATGCTGGATCCCGCTTTATTGGCCAAATCAAGATTCAACAATGATTTTTTTTTTTGAATTAGAGCTACCACTTTCTGATCCATTCAAGGATAGGAAGATCCGGGTTTTCTGCCTCTTCCTGGCAGTTCATCCGAGTAACAGTGTTCTCCAAACTTGGTTATGATGGATTTTACACTCGCTTGATGAATTCCAAGGCGCTTCGCCAATTGCCGCATTGTTAAATCCTTTTCACGTAGCTATGTGTTCAAATGCGCGAAATTTAAAAAAACGAAGAATTGAACCGTGCACAGAAGTAAAAAACGAAAAGTGACCGTCAAACGCATAGCACGCTATGACGAACACATTAAAACCATCACAAATACATGCGTACAACGAACATGTACGTGGATAGCTTATTTTCGATACATTCCATATGTTTCCGGATAGCTGAGAAATATGAAATTATCGGATATTTTTTAATCGGGAACAGCATAAAGGTGAAAAATCTATGTGTGGCTCCATTTTGAAATTCAAGATGGCTTATGTTACGTAAAAAATGAAAAATACCGTCAAATAACCTTCAATAAGGATACTTTTGGGTCGGGAACAGCGTTCAATGGTGGAACATCGATGTCTGTCGCAAACGGCGGCTTATGTCACGTAAATGTGAAAAATACGGTCAAATACCTTGCAATAAGCATAATTTACGCGATCGGTAACAGCGTAAAAATCTGTAAATTGATTTATGTCGCCATTTTGGAATTTAAAATGATGGCCTTTTTTCTCGGTTGGCTTCATTTTCCACTGCCAGCAGTTTTTTGATCTATTGTGGTGAGCCACTATTTGATTTACGCCATATTCCAGGGTGTCCTATCACTATCAGATTTTGTGATTCCCACTTGGTGGCTATAGGCGTTATTCCAGTAAGGTATTATAGAACGAATAAAGTTTATTGCCTTATTGGGAGGGTTCATCCATACATCTAAGAGTTGTATTAAAACATTATCAAAAAAAATTCCCCCTTTATGAAAACGTGGTTCACACTAGCATGATAAATGAGTTTTGACTAAGGACTGTATCAAAAATGAGTTATCCACATTTTTTTCTTTCAAAAAATTTAAAAAAATGACGATTGTTTAAACAAATGGATGATTTTTTACTGGGCGTCATTGAACTTCAACATTGTAAAGACCGGATGACATATAATTTTTTCACGAATTTACGATTTTTTTATCAAACACTTTTCATCGAATTCCGGAAAAGTTTTTCATCACAGTTTTCGGACGCCTTAGCCCAATTTATTTTTAGCTCCTGCATATTCTCAGATGCTTTACCAGTCTTTTAGAAGACCCTCTTGGCAATTGCCCAACAGCATATGATGGGCCGAATCTAAGGGCAATTTGCGAATTGGTGTCTTCCTCAACGAATTCTTAACTCGTTTCCGTTAGTCAATTGAGAGTTGTTCTGGCGTAATGCGCAGACGCTTAATCCGGCCAAAACAGTGAAGCGGTACTATGCTTCTGATATAAAGGCAGCAACCTCTTCTGCAGACACTCAAATCGATAGATTTCCGCATTAATTGTTCCGGTAGTGTAAAAAATTGTTGACCTCATGCCACAGGAACGTAATGCTAGCCATACCAGCAATTTTCGACCAAACTTCTTCACTTGAATCGACCTGTCTGCATTGCCTACATCGTTCTCTATGACGGCAGTGTAATATTGTAGACCCGGAAGGCTTTTTGAGTCTTCTTTGACATAGGTGTCGTCGTTCATCAAAATACACGCATCCGGTAGCTGCAAAACTCGTGAATTCAATGTCTGGGCCCTTGTTGCTGCGCGTTACTTCTGTTCTGCACGATTTTTTCTGCGACGATTTTCTGCTCCGTGTAGGTCTTCAGGTTGTTTGGTTTCTTGATACGTTGAATCATTCCCACGCTGGTCCCGCTTTTTAGGCCAAATCACGTATAGACATTGCTTTGTTCTTCCGAATTAGAGCTACCACTTTCTGATCCATTCAAAGATAGGAAAATCCGGGTTTTCTGCCTCTTCCTGGAAGTTCATCCAAAGGACAGTGTTCTCCAAACTTGTTTATGATGGCTTTTAAACTCGCGTGATGAAGTCTAAAGCGCTACGCCAATTGTCGCATAGTTACAGCCTTTTCACGTAGTCATGTGTTCAAAACCTTAATTTTCACGTCTTCTTCAATGCGTGAAATTTTGAAAACGAAGAATTGAAGCGTGCGAACAAGTAAACAAACAAAAGATGACAGTCAAACGCATAGCATGCTAGAATGAATACATTAAAACCATCACAAACACACTCGTACAACGCAAATATACGTGGATAACCTATTATCGATACATTCCTTATGTTCCCAAAAAAACTGGGAAATATGGCATTTTCGGATATGTTTGAAACGGGAATCACGTTTTTAGGCGGAAAAACGATGGCGCAATTTTTTAAATCAAGATGGTGGATCACATCTCGTGAAACGTGAAAAATACTGTCCAATACCCTGCAATAAGGATACTTTTGGATCGAGAACAGCATATAAAGGCTGGAAATTGATTAATGGCGCCAATTCGGAATTCAAAATAAGACTTCTGTTACATAAAAGAGCAAAATACTGTCAAATACCCTGCAATATGGATATTATGGATCGAGAAAGTCGTATACAGGGTGCAATCCAAGATAACGCCGGAAAAAGGGAAATGGCCTGGAATTAATGTCTGACGCCATTTTTGAATCCAAAATGGAAGCTTCCGGCTTAAGAAAAAATAAACTGGGATATACTGTCAAATACCCTGCAATATGAATACTTTTCGTTCAAGAACGGAGCATAGAGACAATATATAAATGTTTAATATAGTTCTGTTATCAAAAACACGGCTTGCAGAAAAATGTAAGTTTTGAAACTTTTGGAAATTTTTGAATCTGGAACAGCGAAGTATCGATGTTTGGCGCCATTTTAAAGATGGTCAAGATGGTATTTATAAGTGAAAACTATTTTCACATACCCGGCAAAAAAGGAATCTCTTGGGTCGGAAAAAGCTTATAAAGGATGGAAATTGCTTCATATCGCAATTTTGGAATTCAAAATAAGACTTCTGTTTTATAAAGAAGAAAAATACACTCAAATACCCTGCAATACGGATGGATATTTTGAATGGATAAAGTCACATATAGGGTGAAAATCATTGTCCGTTGCCAATTTAAGATAGAGCAGGAAAAAGTAGGAAATATTGTAAAAAAAAACAATTTTAAAATGCAAGATTGCGGCTATTTTGTTGCTAGGGTGTATACTATCTCATTCAAAAAGTTCCCGAATTTTTTTCAGGAAATTAAAATTGCATGATTACACATCAAAATTGATATTGTCCCCTTTAAAGTACTCCCCATCGACTGCAACGCACTTATACTAGCGCTTGGTAAAACGTGTCGATCCATACAAATAAAATTTGACAGGGGTTGTAAAAAGTCATTTTTGCGTGACGTAATTAATGGACGTTCCATAACCGCACTTTGTGATGGATTTGGCTTCATTGTGACACTACGCGTGAACGAATTCAGCAGCAACTTTGTGCTTTTGTTTGTAATGAACCAAGGTAAAATATTCCATAGGTGTGCTCATTTCAGCATCTGTCAAATCTCAACTATACACTGTGAGGAAATACATGGATAATATTTCCTCAACCTACATTCTTTGATGTATTCGCCTACAATCCAAGTACTTCTGCTTCACGTTAATGCAATGTAAACCACCTGGAACGTTTATCGAACAGTTTCCACGTCGTTGGCAAAAAGATCAACAGGTTGGATTTATTGAAAAGCTTAATTTGAAAGTTTTAAAACACGTTATAGCGCAATGCTTAAAAAGAAATCGAGTCGCCTGAGGTTTGATCAGTCTGGTGAACTTTTCGAAGACCCGTTTATGTCCAAAATATTTCATAGTTGTATTCGATCAGTAGTATCGTATGCGAATTCATTACAAATGAATAGATGACTTGATATTCAAGACTCTCTTTGTTGGATCTCCCGACGAAAAGATTTGATCTGTTGTCGATCGACCGCAAAGCGTCTTGATAGAGGTCGTATGCGATGGAAGTAAATCTTGTAGATGCTTCGTGGTTATTGCTTTGTAATCCTCACCATTCAGCATTATATCGTTTTGTGCATTTGAACATAAAACTCTCTCTCTCCACTCCTCCGGTAGCCGTAATGTAGCCCGAATCCTGTCTATCAGTGGACAGCTCGCCAACTTATGCGGGCCCATTTTCCGCTTCTATATCATCCTCCCCAACTGCTGTTGGGTAGCTTATTTAATACCACTTATCGTAGAGATTGGTATGTCCCATTCGTCCGTCGTACGCAAAAGATACTTCTTCACATGATAAACCACTTCTGCGCCATTTAAGTGTTTATCGTAGTGCTACATCCAGCTTTCTATCAACCCAAGTTCATCAATCAAAATACCTCCATCCTGACACATTAATTTGCAGTAAATTGTGTAAAAGTTGTAATTAATGTAACAACACAGAAACGCAGAAAAATAACTCTTGGAATTTAATTTTCAGGCATCTATACTTGACCTGACGTTCCTTTCTTATCAATCGAAATTTTCAGCCTCAGGCTGGTTCATCTCCAGAATAATGCTTGCAGAATACAGTTCAATTTTTTACCCCCCCTCCCACACACATACGCACACACATGTTAATCCCTTCATCGCAATCACAACTTTTTACTGTTCCAATTTTCAACATTCTTTCTTGCTTTGTTATGATGATTCCACAAAACGAGACGTGCTATGACTTATCTCCTGTTTGTTCTAAAAACACATCTTTCAGACAGTTTCTCCCTTCCACATCACGATTAAATCCACAACCCCTGTGCCTTCGTTGCGAATACATTTTCCAGCTTAGCTCGAAATGCTTGTTAAAACTAATTCAAGTGAAAAATATTCAACTGAAAATAAAACCTGCAAACTGAACTCAGCAACTCAACAATACCAAAGAACACTTTCAGCTTGCAAACCATGTTCATAATTGCTGACAAAAGATGGAGAACAAAAACACACAATCTTTCAAGAAAGAGAATAATAAAGTCCTAAACCGTTCGGTTAACGAAGAATCATTGAATTATATATGTTGCATGTTTTCAATCCAGACACAAAATATTAAAGAGACAAACAAATAACTAACTCAAAACACATACATATATTTTAAAGAGTAAACCGATGGACTGAATCGTATCAATAAGTAAGCTCTGAGCAGTTTGCGTCCACGCGACGGTCAATATGTATTCACCACATATCAGAAAAGAAACATTCCCACTGTAAATACTACCAGCTGAAAGTCATATATAATGAACTCTTTGATTTTGTCAAATTGATGAGAATTTATTAGTTTAATAATAAATTTATAATGGAAGATTCGGTTGAATGTTAAGATTATATTTAGCGGAAGTACACAAATAAAGTAACGATGGAAGAGATTATAGTTTATCACTTTTAAAGACCACGGATCTGTGCGAAAACTGTCATAAGTGAAACCCCACTTCAAAACTGAATTAAGAATAGATAGAAACTAAGCCCCTAGAAGGTTAATTCTTCAAGTCATGAGTTTGTAAATAGATTTAAGTATCGGTCAACAGCTAAGGATTTAAGGTATAACCAGCAAAGATGTAAGTCAGAGCAACGGGAGTGTGTAGTTGGTAGTTTCAATTTAAAGCAGTAAACGATAAGCGAGATTTTATTCCATGCAAATAACGACAACCCGAGTGTATCAATTCACTTTAAATTTAAGTAAAGATGGTAAAGCTGTAACAATAAATTTTATACAAAATAAGAAAACGTGTTTCATAGAAATTTAAAAGAAAGTTCCCCCATGTTCCCCATTTCTTGGCGTCAATCGTGCTTGTAGACCTTTCCAATTTCCAAACGCTACATCACCTTGCCGTATAAATGTTGACTTATTCTTATTTATTTACAATTTTATAAAAACATATTTTCTTTGGTAGCTATCACTACGTGCGGAAATTTTGTTTAATTTTTTCTGGGCATTGTTTAGTCAAAAGTATCGAAGTGTTCATTATAAATATTCATCATTTGATTGATGAGCCCAAACTTAGCGTTGTTCGTATGGTGATAATTGGTAGCAAATAACTGTCGATGTCGCAAATGTCGGACCTAACTTACGGAGTGCATAGTTAGGTCCTTCCTTTATGTGTGATGGTTGAAGGGGCCCAAATAATGCTATTATATTCTAATATTGATTAAGAATAGAATATGAATAATGTTTTCATACTACACTGGTTAACATCTATACAAATAAAGGGTGTCCACAGTTAAATTGCATCACCTTCAATAAGCTGTAACATTTCAACCTGTGGGTTGATTTCAATGAAATTTTGGGTGAAATGACCACAGTGAGTATTGTTAAAACTGCGTGAGTTTCATTGTGAAATGTGTCGTAGTTTCGAAAATGGGGTCCAAGAAACCCACTTCTTTCGCACCGAGCCATCGGAAAGATTTTGAAAATTCACCAGTCTACAGTGTCTCGTGTCATAGAACGTTTCGGGAAACGTTTAACTGTCGATCGGAAGAAGGTGACTGGTAGAAAAAGTGTTCCGTACTGTGTGAAGGATCACAAGCGAGTGGTTACTGCCTTTAAATGCAAACCCAACTGTTCCGTTCGGGATGTCGCGAAAAAGCTGCACTTGAGCAAATATTTCGTGCAGAAGGCCAAGAAACGAGCCGAGCTCTATTCGATCAACGTTCAGAAAGCTCCAAACCGCAATGAAAAACAGAATAGGACAGCTAAAACACGTGTGCGTACGATGTACATACAAATGTTGACAAAACCACACTGCTGCATCATGGACGATGAAACACACGTGAAAGCGGACTTGAAACAAATCTACGGCAACCAGTATATGACTGCGAAAGACAAGTTCGATGTTCCAGAGTCTCTCAGGTCTCTCAAGTTTCAAAATTCCTCAAGAAATTCACGATTTGGCAGGGAATATGTTTATGTGGTAAACGGAGCAAACCTTTCATGAAAACTTTAACTGTAAATGGTCAAGTATACATGAATGAATGCCTGAAAAAACGATTGCTTGTGATTCTCAAAACACACAACTTTCCTGCAATTTTTTGGTCGGACCAGCCTCTTGTCACTACTTCAAGGATGTTCTGGAGTGGTACAAGACGGATGGTGTCAATGGATCTTAATGGCTATGATGAAGTATGAACTTCGTAAGTTGTCCTAAAGTTGTCGCTACAGAACAGGAAATGTTGCAGTCATGGTTGAAAGCGGAAAAAAGTCGGTTCAAGCGTTGTACAAAATATTATGCGTGGTATTAAGAAGAAAGTTCGGGATTTTGGATTTGGTAAAGAAAAACAATGAAAAAAGAATACCTAAACCAAGATTATATATTGTATTTGATTCCCTGAATATTTCATGACAATCGGTTGAGAGACTTGTTTTTCAGGACGAGTTTAAAAGTTATGCAACTAAACTGTAGACACCCTTTAACACCGAATCAATAATCTCACTCCACAACACTTGATTCGAGGCTGCATTTGTCTTTGGTTCCCCCTGCTCTCGCCAGATCATTGAGTACCTGGTCTGCAAATCTAGCCCACTGCACTCCACGGTTTTTTGTACCAGCTGGTTTTTTTTCATTTATTTTCCGTCGGCCTGTTTCCTCACAACGTGGTGAAAATCACCGACGTCATGAAGACGACTTCAACATCTGGACCCTACATATCAGGCTTATCAACACATGAGCCGGGACCAACGGCTTCACTTCTCTCCCAAAGGAAGACGTGACCAGATTTTTTCGCCTCAGAAAAACCACTGACCTCGAGGGATTGTACCCAGACCCATTGCGGTGCCAAGTAGCAGTCACGCTTTTCACTACACCACATACACTCCGTTCTACGTACCTGACAGTGTTCATAACTGCGTTATTTATGTCTTTTTATAGACGGCATGGAAAAAATGCAAAGACTTCTGAAGAACTCAGGGTGGTGGGATGAGGATACCAACTCCTCGACCCACTAAAAACTCACGCGTGCTTCATCCCTGGTCCCCTCCCCCGGAACTACCTTTCGGTATTACTTCGTGGAGGGGGCTATTGTGTGTTAAGCTCCCGCTTATGCCTACCTACACAGGACATTAGTAGTTAGTTGGACCCTCTGACCTGTCGCAGGTGGTTTCGCCATTTATCCTGGAGTTCTAGGACAATCTGGGAGGCTCCATGTTAACACCGTCCCAGATGTCCTGTACTTGACACATTTTCTGAACAAGATTATCCGGGGTCGTGCTCACGGCCATCATGTCGTTCCTTGCGTCGTTAGAGCAAGGACACGAAGAACACACTTCCTGCGTTTTTCTCCACTTCCGCTCATACGGGACACGCGGAGGACTCGACGTACCCGTACTTTTGCAGATACTGTCTAAAGCAACCGTGACCTGGCAGTAACTGTGCCAAGTGGAAGGTAACTTCCGTATGTAGCCGACTGACCCATCCGGATATATCGTGAATTAGTCGGTGGGTCCACCGAACTTTGGTAGAATTATCCCACTACCTCTGCCACTTGACCATTGATGTGACTCTAGTGGTCTTACGGATACCTCTCGTGCCTATTTGCTAGAAGCACTCTACGTCTTCTTTTAAAATGATGCCAATGGGCATCCTCCACGCTAAGACGCATACCGCGTCACGTGACACTGTACGGTATGCACTGATCTTGCTCAGGCTCACTAGCATGTGGGTACTTTCTTTCTTGCCGAGGTAGCTCTTAGTACTCTGGGCGGTGGCCCATGCCGACTCACCGTACCTCAGTATGGACAGAGCAACGCTGGTCAGGAGCTTACGCATGCTCAGCGGTACGAGCTTTTCGACATCATGCGGGATAATGCCGATATAGCCATAGAGACTTTCTTGCAGGCGTGGTCGACGTGGCTGGTAAGGGATAGCTTATCGTTGACCCAATTCCCAAGTACCTCAGGGACTCCAGCACTGATCGTAGCTCTTCGCTCCTATTTCTTGTTATTGACCATAATGATCTCCGTTTTGTGGTGGGGTAGCTCCAGTTTCCTGTTTCCACACCATCTATGGAGTTCAAGGCCGTTAAGGATTCTTCGTAGACCTTTAGATTTGTCAAATATCACTCCAATCATTCGAGAAAATTTGTTGTAGTACACTACCAAAAGGTGATGTGACACATGCAAGTGTTCTTTAGAACATAAGAATGAGTTGGAAAAGATGAGACAATAAATTCAATCACACACACCTTTTGTCGAGTTGCTAGGCTTCAGTTTCGGGAAACATAATTTTGTACGAAATCATTGTTTACATTCATCAATTTGTGCAAAAGACGAATTTTGTCTCGTGTACTATTCTTAACTTATAAGTGTGTAGTACGACCTTTAAAATATCGATGCTGCTTAGTAATGATTTTATTTTTGACATAGTCGAATAATTTTTTATTAAATATTTTCTCCAATTGCTTCTGTCGTGCGGGCACTTATGCCACTTACAAAATCAACATGATACTCAGTTTATTCACGATCACAATTTTTCTGACTATTTAAATTGCATATATTTTTTCTGGCGTTACCTAACGTTTGCATTAAAATAAGTACTTTTTTCGGATGGTGATAAAAACAAGCTAAGACAGATAATTGCTTTCGATAAATTTCCAATGGTAGGTAATTATTTTAGCTAACTTGCAAAAAAAATGCACGCTCTTGCAAGCGGCATTTAGGCATGTTTTTGAGTTCTTTCTTCGTTTTATTTATCAATTCCTCCTCAGTTTTCGCGACAAAATTGTTCGAGTAGATCTTGCGCTTCAGGTTGGCCCAGAAATTTTCGATGGAACGCAGCTGGGGGACGTAGGGCGGGCTCGCCGACTTAGGCACCACTTCGATTTTCAGCCGCTCGATCTCCTCCAACAATCGCTTCGAGTAGTGGGCTGACGCCAGATGCGGCCAGAACACCGCGTCTTCGCCCTTATGGTATTTCCTGATGAACGATGCAACTTTCAGCAGGCATTTCGTACTATAAATTTCCCCGTTCACGGCCAGCCCGGAGCGAGAGAATAGCGGCTTTGGCATCCCCTTCTCGCTGATTGTCAGCCACAGTAGCACCTTCTTCGAGAACTTGGTATGGAGCTCACTTCCTTCGTGGGGGAAGTAAAATATGATGTGCCCTGCCAGTCGTTGTCATCCAGAGTGAGTTAGGTCTCGTCGTCCATCACCACCGCCATGTTGCAACTCGCCCGCAAAATCGAGTTGACCATTTTTTTCAGCCACAGCCGCTGCGTCATTGCCTGCTGCTCCGAAACCAGTGGACCCAACGTCCGCTTCCTGAAATGTATGATCATGTTCGCCAGGTACTTTTTCACTGTTTGGCCAGTTGAACCGACCTCCCAGCCAAGCGCACGCAGCGATGTAGCCACTTTTCCTTCGGTCTTCCACTTCAGTATCCTTTGGAACTTCTTGTTGCTCAGGGTCGTCGGCCGTCCAGAACCGGGCTTTCTTTCGATGCTCTGATTGTTGTCTAATAGTGCCAAGATGTTGTAGATTCCGGAACGGGCGCATCTGGCGTCCACAAAGTGCCGCACGATGTCCGCTTTCGACGGTGGGGCTCTGTTCTTTGAACGCGCACACTTCTGAACGGAGTTGCTTCACTGTTGGATAGATAGAGCTGTCAAATTTTGTCTGCTGACTCATGGGTAACTATGGTTGATGCTACATGGGTAGTTTTGTTAATGCGGGTAAAGTGAACCCATGAAAAATTGGCAATTTTTGACCATTTTTTAAATGCAAATGTTACTTTCCTGTACATAAACCACTAAGGCAAATCACGGGAGGGGGATAGAAAAAGTCTACGTTTGTCTACGATGGGGCTAGGGGAGTTTACTTTAAGTCTATGTAGACCTCTGTTGTTTTTTATCCTCTACAAAACGGATATTCACGCACTTGGACGTTACAAACGAAGGGATAAAACATTTGTTTAGATCTTGAATGGCGGCTTGAATGAAGTATGACAACGTATATTTTTCACTTTGATTGATGTTTTTTGTATCCTCCCATGCACGGAGTAAAGGTCTATGATGAAATTTTTCAGAAGCAGATAATTTCTCATCTCCACGCGAGGCTCTAGGAGTTGATTGTAATTTATTGCTAGAACGAATAGAATTGAAGAGAAAGTGTATTGATAGTTCCGTATAGGGTAACGACAGGCTTTGCAATTGAAAGATACAAGTTTGAAAACGAGCAGAGGGCATTTGAACGGAGGTATTTTTGTTGCCAAAGTAAGTTTTATTGCAATTGTTAACTAATCTGAGTTATGAAATCTGTGCTGGATTGTAAGCTTTCAGTACATAGTCTATTGGTTAATGTTTACAATTCAAAATGTGCTACGAAAAAATAAAGTTGATAACTAGACACAGTGGCCAAAGTACCTGATATTGAGATACTCTTAAATCGATTTTTTTATTCCTCGTGTATAGCATATAGCAGAATTATTGACGATCGGGTTATGTTCGATCATGTGGGTAACTTTGATAGCCTATGTGGACTATACAAATAATGTATTACTTCACAGCTCTTCTACATACAATTCTTCTATTGAGTAGGCTAAGTACCGGATGGAATAAACGATTACTTTCAAAGCCATACGCACTATTAAAATAACCCACATTATTTAAGATATTCCATGATGTGCAAATTACTCAGCTTATTGAGGAATTGAGCAAAAAATCCTGTTCACACTACAAATTATATTATGTGATATAGACTCCCTTGATATAAGCATCAATACATTTAGTTTTCACTGGAAATAATGATAGTTGAAATGCTTCCATTTGACAAACATTTAGTAAAGAGGTTAAGTTATCTCCAGTTATGATTTCCTGACAATCACTGAAATTACGAAAAATGCCGCGTTCAAGCGGTGCTATAGCGCAGAGTGACACATAGCAGAAAATACACGAAAAAGCCTGAGAGGACGTCAACTTGCATTGGAAAATTATCAAAGAAGATAAACTTAACTTGGCTTTTAAAGAAAAACCAAAAGTGGTCGCATATGTTCTGATTGTGGGCTGTATTTGCAACTAAAGTGAATGCAGATCGTCATCGCAAAAGCATCCTTAAGGCAGATAATTCGTCCAAGAAAATAAGGCCACTTAAGATTAAGAAGTTGTATGGATAGAATCACGTTCCGTAGAAATAAGCGGAGAAACAGTCCCACCAGAACTTCCGCTGATGAACTTTTATAGCTGGTTCAAGCAGCCAGGGATGCAATTCTCCTCGGTGCTAGCAGGGTGCTTAGTGCAAAGGTACATTGGCAAACGCAAACTCACCCGAGGGATTTTTGTTTTGTTTCCACTCTCTGCTAGACATCACAAGTTGAGTGACACCACAGTGTCTGTCGTTTGCACCCTCACCACACAACAGGCCGGAGCGTGTGAGTGATCTCTGAGGAGCACCGAAGAGAGAAGAATTATTTCACCGGGGAGAGTCACCCTGGTGAAAATCTTCATTGTTAGTTTTATACCGCTACACTTGAATTTGAACATTTTTACAATGTTACTGATTTCTTAATGTTCTTCGTCTTCTTTTCGGCGTATCCAAGCATATTGCTTATCGCAATTAGCAGACTGCCAGGCTCTCATCAACACTTAATATTCTAGATGCAATTCCACAGTTATTGAGCCTTCGAAGCCAATCACCAATGCATGAATTTGTATATTGTGTGGCACTCTTTTGCCCAGGGAAGTCGATATTTATTTAAGTCAACTGGACTGGGAATCGAACCCGCCTCCTCCGGATTGTTAGTTCCGTGCCTTTACCGACTAGGCTATCTGAGGCCCATAATTCGTAATGTTCATCTATGATATTCTGAAAGTACAAAAAAGGAACCGGGAGTCGCGAAAAAACTTCGGACTGTACTTTCTTGTTCCCGTTTTCCAGCGATTTTTTCTTAGTGTTTGAATCAAGGTTTCACTCACGTTAGTGCGGTGTAGTCCTTTTTCGCTCTTTCACTCTTCGTCGTTCACACTGCAGTGAGTGTATGAACGCTCAGGCAGTGAAATATCAATTCTCTCGCTCTCCCGTGCTGTGTCGAACAATCTCTACTGTGGTGTCAGGAAAAAATCTCCATAGAGACTGAGTGAGATTCACCAAAGAGAGCTAAAAATGCGCACCCGTGTGATTCTCCCCAGAGAAATTGCAACCCTGCAAGCAGCCATTAGCAGCATTAGGGCATCTTCAGCATTTGCAGAAATGATTGGTTTTTGTGCTTTTTTTTATGAAATAAAATAAATATGAATTACTGAATTACGTGATTGTTTGAGTTTTATTTCATAATTCAAACTATTTGAAGAACATTTTCCACAAATTCAAAACAATGTTTTTGATTAAGTCTACGTAGACTTTAAGAAAGGGGTGTTGGAAAAAGTCTACAAAGTCCTTTTTAAATTTTAAAATATGTTCCTTGGACGCCATTTCTATGGTACGGCTGATTTTTCTTCTTTTTGAAATTGATTGCAAACAATATATAAATTTTTCATTATTACCTGTTATGCATATAATGATGTCAATGTGCTCTCTGTTCTTTTTTTTTGAATTTTTTATTTGCATCTTGAACCACACATGATACTTTTATACTTTTTTCTGTGTCTTAATCCGTACTTCTTAATATATTTTTTTAAAAAGACTTAATGTTTAATTATTCAGCTGCACGTTAAATATTTTGTTCATTTCTTAACGCCGTTTGTCCGTCTAGAGTATTTATTTTATTTTAAATGTTCTCATAATTATCTGATTAATTGAAAATTTCTTCAAATTCACAATCGTCAGGTGTTTTATAATTGTGTACACATAAAAAATACTCATGCGGTGGGGAAAACTTCATTTTTTCATATCGAAGACAATAACTTATTATTAGAAAAGTCATCGTGAATTTGTGTCAGTAACAAGTCAAGGTACATGGTTGATTTTATTATCTTCTAAGTCTGGAATTTTATCGAACATATAGTTCAGTAATTCTTTTTCTCCAAAACTAGGTCAAATCTACAATTTTGCGTTCGCTCAACATATATAGCCAAAACATCAGTTTAAAAAAAAATTAGCCTTTTCAGCCTAATTTTACACAACTATATTTTACTACGATATTTTTGTTAAATTTACCATTTTTCCTCCCAGTTTCTACACTATGACTCGGGTTTATCAATTTTGCATACAAAATTAAAGTTTTAAATCTGGTTTATTTGTCAAAGATTGAAATGATCAAAGCAAAACATGATCGCTCCAATTTTTCATAGGGTTATAGTATCAATTTAAAAATCAGAAATCAACATCAAAAGGATCAATTTTAATCCAAAATCACCCAATCCGGGTTATCTCAGAATTTCCAATATGGACATTGATCCATTTCAAGGCTAGAAGTATTTGTCGCCACCTCACGGATCTTGGTAAAACATGCCCTCATCTGGCAATGTTTCCTTGTGGCCAATTGGGTCAGAAAGGGTAATACTCACCAGATACTAAAAATTGGGACTATAATATGCATTTTGACTGCAAAGACTTTAAAATTTGGACATATATAGTTTCCACAATGCGAGTTTGAAATCCGGGTCAATATGACCCGAAACACATTGTTCCTAGGTAACTTACTGTTAACAGCCCTCCAGAAATGTAAAAAAAAATGGGTTTGATGTACACGCAAGTAGTCGCAGTAGAAACTACCAATTAAGCGCAATCACCAACAATTTTCAGCTGACTATAAATGCGTTTGATTTTACCATGCCTGCAATTAGATCAACCATGGTGCGGTTGATATCAATATGCGGTCTGTCAAATGTTGAAGGTTGTTCCATAAACGTAGTACATTTAACCGAATGAAAATTTTGAAAATTGGCGTAGTCGGGTAAAGTGGTAGTTTTTACTACAACATTTTTTTCTGTGTATGATTTGGGAAAGGTCAAGAAAATTCAAACATCTAGATGCTTATATAAGAAAGTTATAGCGTTTTTAAAATCCATTTGGGTCTTTTTGACCTTGAAACCTGAAGAAAGTTAAAGAAACAGTCAAGCTCTTTCTACTTAAAATATTAAAATCATGTACAAGTCAATACTTTGTCCTGCATTCGTTAAGCCTTATCGATTATCATTATCCTTCAGTGTCCTTGTATTTCCATCATAAACTTCTTCTTATGAGAACGTCGAATGTCCCGAAAACGCCTCACATGCAGCGAAATTTGTAAAACATTCTGGGCGCATCCAAAACGGTTGCTTGCCGCAAGTGGATCCTCTTGAACCGAGTAAGGATTAAGAATATCTCCCCTCTGGAAAAATAGAGGCCGGTGAGTAGACGGAACATCAGCAGAAAACCACCGCGCCGATTTCGAGAATCTCTCTTTAGCAGGAATTTTTAATGGAACCGCTCTATCCTTTTCTCGTCAATCATCTTGATGTACCAATTTTTTTTTTTAAATCTTATGGGTGATTCGTTTGTAGACTCAACTTTTCCGCAAAAAAAAAAAACATTATGCCTTACCCCATTTAAGCTTCATCAATTTCGTATCGCAGTTGAACGGGCTTTAGGAATTAAACCGCTCTGTTTAAGGGCCCGTCAACATGTGTTTATAGGATGATGATTTATCACCGTCGTTTCCAGAAGGCGACTTACAGACTTACAACAACCGGTGGCGGCAATGGACTACGCCCGAAGGGATATTTCAGGATGTCAGAACCGTGACACCACCACCCGGTGGCATTCATCGGTTCCATCTTCTTCGGGCCGAGACACAAACTGCCTGGTACGAGTGGAATTCCGTAACGCATTTTTGTGGCAAAATAAATTGGCGTTTATTATTACATTTTGACTTGTTTTATTTCTTCACATAACCTAGTTTAGTGCTTGCCAGCAGATGTGCCCACCACAGCGTACAAAAGAACACACGAACCCTGCCTGCAGCTCGTCTCGTTGTTTTGTTAGTATTTTTGTTTTTTTTTGCGAACGTAGTTTTTCCTGTCTCGTTGTTTGGAGTGGTTTTCCAGAAATTGCACAGTAATTCAATAAAAAGCAATCATTTTGTGAGGAAATTGATAAATTTTCTACAGGAATTCAATTTTGCTCGATGAATCATGCACCACCGGGGAGAGCGTGATTGGAATAGTCGATATCCTTGGTAATGAATAGTAAATCATGCTATTTTCTCGAGTCTACGCTGGTTGTTTGGAATAAACAGGAGTGAAGGAATGCCATCCTGAAACTTTTAATAACCGATATCTTCATGAACAGGAATTTCAATATTGTTGGCACAAAGAATGGTAAGTAGAAGAATTCACTGGATCTCGAGCGCAACAATGGCATGACTGCATCAGGAAGTTTTTGTTGTATCCCTTCCTTCGTGCTGGAATCTTTCTCTTTTCTTTTTATATGCTTCATAATTTTCCTGGCGAGAATTCAATTTAAAATCGATAATCGAAACATTTGAAATAATGCACAGAGAGCTTTGTTTTTGGATATATGATAGTTTTTATCGTTACTTTGGGGCATTTCTTAGAATAATTCGATAGAAATACAATTTGTTGAAGAAAGAGATAGTGTTTTGCCCTTATTAGGTGGGGTGAAAGTGACCGCCAAAATAAAAAATAGGTTATAGTGCGTTGTTGTTGTTGTTGTTATTTATTAGAAAGGCTTGAACCTATTGGCCATTTGTCTATTAAAGTGCCTTGTAATCCGTTCATATTTAGGCATACACGCCAAAGTTCAGTGCGATACTGCGCTTAGCTTTGTTTTGACACCTGATTGTTGTTGACGTGTTTTGCATCATGTTTAAACTTCCTAATGCATTAGATGATTTCCAGCCACAATTGCAAAAAAAAAGATATTGATTTTGTATCGACAGTTTCCGGGGTTAATGAAAAAAATTTCACATATAAGTTTCTACACAAGATAACATTTTTCATAAAAAGCAAATCCTCAAATTTCCTGGACTAATGTTTAACGAGGGCTTATGTAAATTTTGAATTTCATATTTTCAAAAAATCATAACATGTAAACGATTATTCTGATCAAAATGTCGTCTGAGACGAATATGTAGGTAATTAAGTGTTCTTCAAGAAAAAAATACACTAGAACTAAAAAAATAAAAATAATAAAAGACATAAAACATTGATTATTTTAAGGCCTCCCTCTTCGAATTTTCCAAATATTTTTTGAAAAATCTGAAATTACACTCAGTAGCAAAAAAAAAAGCCGAGCAAAATTTTCTTCCAAACAACGCGTTGTTTAACCTTCTGTAACTTTGTCAATTATCAATATATTTGGCTGAAATTTTGACAACGTTATAACTAATGTTTCGACCTTATGTGACCAAAATTTTATGTTGATAAAATTTACAAATTTGAAGTTATCATAACATATGTGAAAAAAGTCATTTTGGACATACCAATTTCAAAAAACCGTATACCTGTGAAAAATTTAGGTAGCATATTTAAAATTTCTCCATGACTTAAAAAAATACAGAGATTAGTGTATATCCTAAAATTTGATGAAGAGTTTTAGAAGGTCAACTCAAAATTTAAAAAAAAAATGTTATTAAATATTTATGGATTTTTTGAATTTTGTGAATCGCGTAACATTTTGCTATGTTTCCACGGATAAATACAAAGGGGCCGAAAAAAAAAACAATTCCTGGAACTCAAAAATATCATTCTGACATTCCAGTTTCAAATAACTACATTGCAGTTAAGGTAATTTCTAATGCTAATGATGAACCCAACATATCCAATGTATTTAAATTATCTGTAATGTAATACATTTAATAAAAATTTAAATAAAAAACAACAAAATACTGAATCCTAGAGGGTTTGAGCTGTTTAGTGGAATCCTTGTAACTATAAATTAGAAGAAAAATTAGTAATCTCCATTTAATTCCAACTACCTTTGCTTATCTTCGACAGATACGCGTATTTCGTCTACAATGTGCAGACTTCTTCAGTGTCTCGTACTAATAACTCCAGTCGAGTCATTAGTACGAGACACTGAAGAAGTCTGCACATTGTAGACGAAATACGCGTATCTGTCGAAGATAAGCAAAGGTAGTTGGAATTAAATGGAGATTACTAATTTTTCTTCTAATTTATAGTAACAAAATACTGCTACTTCTCTCCCTAAACAAAACTATCCAAAACACACATACATCCAAAAGCATCAACTTTTTTCTTTTCCATCGCGTCCGAAGAGAAACGAGTAAGTGTGACTGTCACCGTTTCAAAAAAACCATTGCCTGTTTTTTAATAATCTATTATGAAAAAAAAAATTTGTTGTGGACATCACGACTAACAATCAAAAAGGGCCAAACAAATTGCAAAAACATAAATTTATGTTATTAAAATTCTAGTTATTGCGAATCTTCAACATCCAAAAAAAATATTATAAATTACAGGTATTCCACTAAACAGCTCAAATGATAAATGTTTCAAAACCTAAATTTAAAAAATAAGAAGTGACTATCTAAAACTCTTCACTAGCTTCAAGGACATAACTTCAACTTTTCTTAAAGCTAAAATTAAGAGGATTTGAGTGGGATTCCTTAGAGAAAATCCGCGGTTTATATTTTTAAGCATGAATTCACGATTTTTTTAGTTTTAGTGTATTTTTTTCTCCACAACCTAAAACTTTTTTAAAGACGACACTTGGATCGCATGTGTCGTTTACGAAAAAAAAAGTGAAAAAGTTAAATCTACATTTTAAATACGCCCTTATAGAAAATTAATCCAGAATAATCTTGGTTTTCATTATGGAAAACGCTGTATTGGGTAGAACCCAACATCTGGACAAAATTTCATTCAGATCGAAGCGAGGGGGGTCTAACCGGTTTGCTATTCTGGCTGGAAATGTTCATTAGGAAAAAATTACACATAGTGCATTCAGGGTTAAAAAAGACCCAAAACTTTGCTTCGTTCTCAAACATTTATTATAAGATTTATTAAGGTATAGATTCTGCAATCGACATGCTGGTCTGGTTTTAATAAACTGGCCATTCTAGGCACATAGGAACCCAGAACCGATTCCGGTATGCATCCGAAGAGGGCATTTTGGAACCTTATATATTTGTACCGCTCGACGGGTTTAAATTCACGATTTCGAATACTGATCTTCAAAAACATCATGTCATAAGCAAACCAAAAGATTTGACCACACCAGGCGCTTACCAGAAACCTGCGCTTGCTCCCCTGTACCACTGAGCTGTTCGAAATCATGCGGGATAATGCCGATATAGCCATGGAGGCTTTCTTGCAGGCGTACTCGACGTGACTGGTAAATGACAACTTGTCGTCGATCATAATCCCTAGATACCTCAAAGCCCTCTTCGAATCGATTGTGCAGTTACCTGCACTAATCGTCGCGGGTTGCTCTGATTTTCGGTTTTTAACAAACGTGACCTCAGTCTTGTGGTGTGTTAGCCCAAGTTTCCTGGAGCTCATCCATCCCTCCACAATGCGAGGCCGTAATTTTCACCTCTTCAATGAATTAACCACATATCTCCAGGGTGATGTTGTCTGCAAACCCGAGGATCTTCACCGCGTTCGGAAATTCAAGCCGTAGTACCTTGTCGTACATCGTGTTCCATAGCATCGGGCCTAGGATCGAATCTTGCGGGACGCCTGCGGTGCGATCTGAACATGTTTCTGGGCTACCTCTGTGTTGTACACCAGCACGCAATTCTGGAAATAGCATCCCAAAATCTTTTACAGGTATCGCGGGCCACCATGGGAGAAAATAGGCCGACGGAAAATAAATAATAAAAAAAAGGTATCGCGGAACGCGAAGACGTTGAAGCGAGTCAGCGATAGCTACCCAACTGGCGCTATTGAACCCTTTTCGCACGTCAAGGGTGACCATAGAGGTCAGTAGCGGATACCTCACCTTTTGCGCTGGATTGCAACTTCGGCCGTATTGGTGACGGGCAGGATTGCATCCACCGTCGACTTCCCTTTACGAAAGCCGAACTAGTTTTTAGACAGACCGTCTAAGCCCTCCGTGTACTCGGTTAATCTGCAAAGAATAACCCTTTCGAGGACTTTGTCCGCTCCAACTTTGTTGTATCCAACAGGTATATGGGTCTATATGCCGATAGTCCCCTAGTGGCTTCCCTGCCTTTGGTAGCAGTACTAGAGTGTGGATATTCCAGGCGTCCGGAAAGACGCCCTCGTCCAGACATCTTTGCATCGTCGCCCTGATCATTCCGGGCGCCAGTGAAATAGCCGTCTTGATGGCCAAGTTCGGTATAGTGTCAGGTCCTGGCGCTTTGTTTACCTTCAACGATTTGCCGCAATGATTTCCTCTGGTTGTGACTCGGAATGAGCCCCCTGATGATAACCTGTAGTAACTCTGGTGATTGCTTGGTTGGAGTTGTCGTGCCCTTGGTTTTGACCATTACCACCCCATGGGTTCGCGTTGGCTTTCGAACACAGACCCTCAAAGCAGGCTCGTCTGCTGGCCTTTATTTCTTTCTTAAGTGCAGCCTTAGCGGTGGCCAGCACCGCACGGTGCTCCAACGTAGAGACATCGGAGAGTTACACCGTGAAGCGATGCGATACTGGTCCCCACCAGTATAATTAATGGTTACCACCATTTATGGTTTCACGTTGGAGACGACGAGAAAAAACTTAAGTGATCATCAGTCGGTGCGAATCAAAACAAACCCAAAAAAGGAGATAGTTCCTCTCCCATGTGCGCATCAGTAAACAGAGTGCACACAATAGATCGATAGAATAACTATATAAGCCACAGTGGTACATGAACGTCTTCCAACCGGACATTTTTTGCCTGTTGAAGTGGCGGACTTAGTCCGTGCTTCAACCTACCCCGCAGTGGGATGTTAGGCAAGAAATGTCGTTGGTTCGAGTACCACTACTGTACACATGCCCTTTTCGCTCAATTTTCATAAAACATCTGCTATATTTCCAACATAATCGTTACTCCTCGCACGGAGAATATATAACATAACAATTAATGTATAATAATAGAGTTAAATCTACATCAACTGTTTGATTAAGATCATAATCCTTCTTTCCGTAAAATTCTCAAACTTTCTACACCCGCCATCAGGTTCCGTACGGTATCCTCAGCCCTAGTAGCACACTTGTTGCAAACCAGTAATAATTACTTCAATGTTACCTCATTAGGTCTCAATCAGGTTGTTGCAACTAATTATGACGGTTTGGTAGTGCTTGGGAGAAACGCCCGCCATGACGATTCTCCATTTTCTCTTGAAACCATCTGTACCATTTTCTTTCTTCTTAGTTTCGAAGAGTTTCCGCCAAATCAAGCCAAATCAGACCAAAACAGAGCCTGAGAGCCGTGGCTTATGATAAACGGTAGCAATCGCTTTTGCAGATATTTTTTCTCGTACACATCCTTATTGATAGTACCGGTAGAGGCGAAACTTTTAGACCACAACAACATATGCCCTGCCAAATCAAATACTTTTTCGAGAATTTGGACACCTTCTTTGTCCGGAAATGCTCGGCAACAGTGTCTCTTAGCACTGCGGTATAGAAAGCCAGTCCTGGAAACTGTTTAAAGTCGTCGAGTACGTATGTTTCGTAAGTTAATTATGATTCAAGAGAATGCTTCCAAAAAATTGGTGTAAAGCTAATTAGCACGATTTTTTGCAGTGAAACTTTGCTTGTCCTCACGGTTGGACATTTTTTTCACTTCGTGTGCCTTCAGTCCTTGCTTCTGCTTCACTTATTTTTTGTACGTATGATTTTGACTTCGCAACTTTGCGAACCACATTTCGCACAGAAAGATTGGGATTTTTCTCAATAATGGCTACCGCCTCCTAGTACATTTGTCGGGAGCATACTTTTCGATTTGTTCCACTTCCATCCTTCCGATCCACAATCAAGTGCTGGTCAAATGATTTGCAAACACAAAACACGGTAGTCTTCGGTAGTTTTAGTTTCTTGGCAAGATCGCGTACTGATAAATTCGGATTTGGCTGTCGTTCGTACAAAATGCGTCCACTTGATTCGACGCTGTTTCACTGAATTTAACAAGTAACAAGAATATAAACATGTTGTACCAAGGAAATAACGTGGTCATATAAGTGAAACGATTCAGCGATCCGTTAAATAATTTCAAAATCTGCACTGAAAAAAAGTGTCCGAAATTTTATGTGGACAGACATTTTCATTTTACGGCACGCAGGTTACGCGCAAGCTGTTCAGCTTCTCGTAGAATTTTCGTGTGTCATTGGAACGTACAGGTCTCGCTATATGACGTCCTTTTTCAGCCTTGCGCTTTTTTTTAATGGAGCGACACGAATTTTTCGCGAAATCCCTGCTGAGCTCATTTTTATTTGTTTTTAGGGTCAAATTGATACTTGTTAGTGACCAAATTGTAACTTACAAACAACTCTGTTCAACCAACCGTCCAAACCGATGGATTTTGGTGTTCGACTTTAACCATATGCATTTGAAGGATATATGTAACCTCAAACAGCTCAAACCCTCTAGGATTTATATGTAACCTCTTCCTCTATTATTTTGTGCCCATTATATAGGAACAGTTATAACAATTATGTAGATCGCGTCGAAAGAAGGGCAAGTGCGAAAAGAAATTGTGTGCGGTAGCAATGAAAATCCGGATCTGTCAGTAAGAAAACTTGCAAAACAGCTTGGTTTTCCAGCAAACAGTGTCCATAATGTTCTTAAATCTTTCGATACACGTTTGAAAACAGCTAGGAAGGCTGGGAGCGAAACAAAAACAGATCTCAAGAACCACCAGAAGGACGCGAAGGTGAAGGAAATATTGCAGAAGAGACCAGATCTTTCGGTACGTACTGTGGCTGGGAAAATAAAAATGTCCCCAACTTTCGTGCATACTTCTAAGCACCGGCAATGTATGAAGTCGTTCAAGGTAAAAACTGTACCGAACCGAAATGATAAACAGAATGTGGCAGCTAAAACCCAGGCTCGCAAGTTGTATCGCGAATATATGACAAATTTCTCGCGAATACTTGAATGTCTTATTGTACTGGTTTATATATACTGTTTTCGGGTAACGGATTGCAAGCCGTGCTTCTAAACTGACGTATTTTGTTTTTGCTGCGTCGTTTTCGCGAACAAAAATCAAACAATAATTTGTAATTATAAAAAACAGTGAAATCATTAAATAACGGCTTGCTTTGGGAAAGACGTAGTGAATACAATTGATTCTCACCCGAAATGTGTGAGTGTCGGTAGTATTTCCACATTTTTTGGTTTTTGAGTTTCGCCCCGCACCCGGAAGAAGAGTTACATCAGCTTAGTTTTGTTTAGTAATGGTAGTATTGTGAAATTCGAACATAAATGATTAAGTTTGAGTGTTTGTCCGCTTTGTCGCGAGTGAATCGATAATTATTTGCAGTTTTGAAGTTCGTTATAGAGTCGCCTCATAGCGGGGGTTTGATATTGGCAGTGTAGAGTGAAAAAAAAGAAGACCAGTGCATGTAGAAAACGGCCATTTGCTTATCAGAAGCAGCAAACGAAGACAATGCGCATGCGTGAAAGGCTGCCACATAATTTCAGATGCGTTCACCACGTAGTTGTGTAGGTTGCATATCTATCGGACGGTTTGTCAACGTCAATTTTTGCGCTTATTTCGTCACGAGTGCATGAAGCTAATTACGAATCAACGTCGAGAATTTTCATGTTTATGAATGAACAAGCGAGTGTAATTAAGGAAGCGGCCATGGGTGAGCTGTATCTGACTATAACTCTATAACTCTATTTCTATAACTATAACTATATAACAATAAACTTATTTTTAAATAATACCAGGTGCGTGCCAGGTTTGGAAGTTTAACATTTCCAAGTCTGGAAGTGTGTTGCGGTGCGCTTATCGCAATGATGTCGGTGATGCGTGGCTTATTGTATGTGGAAGTAACTTCGGAATGGGCGTGACTCTCCAGACATTCGTAAATGGGTTGCTGGATCAGCAGTAGAGCTGTCACTTTCCAGCTCTCGGATTAAAGCTGCTTCCAATGATCACTTCAGGGATTGTTGTAAACAGATTTCATCCATAATACCATTGCCGGCCAATGAGTGTTGGATTGCACACACACACACACACACACACACACACACACACACACACACACACACACACACACACACACACACACACACACACACACACACACACACACATACACACACACACAAATAAAGCTTTCAATTGATGTTAAAAAAAATGTGGCGGCCATCTTTGATTTGGCCGCCATCTTGAATTTTATCAATAATATCGATTTTTCACTATGAGCGCACCGCTCAATCCAAATTCTGAGCACACCATCTGAAAGCTGAGAAAAAAATACATAAGATGCAGTCAAGAAACTAGGTGTGTATTGACATTTACCCGATAAAACAATATTTTTTCTTAAAGGAGTTTGACGTTTTTTTGCGTGTATTGCGCAATATCAATATGTATCTATACGCAACAAAGCATAATTTTGCAATAACTGTTTTTTTTTTGTGTTCTGTAGAGTAAAGAACAATCATTTTAAGTAAAAAAATTTTGCCATCTTCGTTTAAGACGCCATTTGATTATTAGCAGTTTAGCGTGTTTTTCCTTTTTTTTATTTTTCAAATTCCGATATGAGTTAGAATAGTATTAAATACAATATAATTTAGTTGTTTCAAATGAAAATAAATATAATGAAATCGTTTTTAGATTCCTAAAGTTCATATTCATGTTTCAAATCTAAGGTTGTGGAATTTTATCTCAGAGCTCTTCGAATATTTTTTAGATATGATTATGTACTCGTTTTGTGGCAAAAAATAATGGTAGTTTTGAGTCCCTTTGATGGTTTGAACATTCTCCATTCGAATTTGCAGTTTAGCCAACGATGTATCGTAATTGAGCTGTCCCACGTAACTGAAAGACATTGTTTGTCCTTGTTGCTCTACAGCCCATGCATAGAATGAGGAAGCATCTGTTATCAGCTTGTCTCTATTTGGCGTTAAGCTGTATTTGTGTGCAGCACGTTTAAGTGTTCCCGCCACTCCATCACATGGACATTTTCCGTGAGAACTGGCGTGAAAATTCCATTCTACATCCATTTGAAAATCTTTCTTCATAAATGTGATGTTGGTGAAGTTATATTTGTTCTTGTACTGACTCCCAGCTCCATCGGTGAACACGTGGGTCTTTGTTATCTGCGTAAGATTGATCTTCATGAACTCAAACAGCTTAACAAAACAGCAGTGAACCAAAACATAGTTATACTCAAGAACAGGTGAAATAATAATTAATGTTTTTTGAAGAATCTCTCCTTCGATTCTATAATAAATTACGAATGGATGAATTGTAATCATCTGCCTTGCGAAATGGTGCGATTGTATCTCGTTCTGAATGGTTACTTTGTAGTTTTCTGAAAAGTCTGCGTAAACGATAGCTTCATTTGACTTCAGATTGGACTTCAGCTCAAATAGATAGTCGTTTTGTGCCTAAGAATATAAACATAAAATGAGTATTAATGGGTCATTTTTTTGTCAGTTGTGTACCTTTGTGATGAAGAAATGTGGCAAGAAGCCGTTGAGCAGATTGCTGAAGTTATCCACAAACTCTTCAGGTGCGCTTGTCGTGTTATCAACAAGTTGATAGTGGTTTTCTATCGGAATCCAATTTTTAAACTTGATGATTTCTAGAGGAAATTTGTCAATTTCATTCAGTAATTTTCTACTAAAATCACTCAAGTCAGGACATTCTGTGCATTCCAAAAAGTAGCATTGAGGAGAAGGGTTTTTACATACTAAATATTCCTGAATCAGCTCGCTCAAGCAGCTGTCTCGTATTATCGGTATGGCTTTCACAGCACGCAATGACAATTCAATATTTTCATGCCTCATGCATACGCACACTGTATGCGTACCGGAGCTTCCGGTAAGTATGCATTCCGAAGGTCGCAGCTTAGCGAACGTAGAAAATCCGATTTTCAAATTTGGGAAAAGTTCTTTAAAGTTTGCAAAAATTTCGTTTAGTGACCCAAGAAGCAAACGTTTTTGCCTACTTTCTCGACCGGCGGGTGTCTTTACACTGATTTTATCCCGAATACCTGGCATTAACGTACTACAGTCCAAATAGTACTGTTTTGCCTCTTCCTGAGCGACCTTTTCCAATTCTGTTACCGATGTACCCGCATCTGGAAGTTTAAGAATTCCCTTCGAAGCACGAACTTGTTGAGCCTTTTCGACGAACCATTTACCTGCAGAATTGTGGAAGATTAGCTTCCGCATGTTGATGACATTTACCATACTTACTGCATCCTGTTTCATCCATCATTTTCTGCCTGCTCCACGAAGGAGTGAGCAATGTTAAAATTTGGAATTTGACCGGTTTTGAAGCGATCTTACAATTGTCAAGCATATCTTTGACAACTGGCACGTTAGTATCGTCATAGTACACTTCACAATCAACCTTCAAAATTTGTTTTATTGCAATCACGGCTTGTTTGAGCATTTCGCAGCGGAAGGTTTCCCGTCGCAGCTCTCTTCTGTTGACATTCCGGATCCCAATTCGGGATAGAATTTCCGTCATGTTTTGGAAATCATGCTCACTAATGCTTCCAACCTCTTCAACGTAAACCTCATCTCCGTTTTCAACAACTTCCATCGGCTGAAAAGTACGGTTTGACTGCTGACGGGTCACTTGCAAGCGGCATGTCGTACATATTTTCTCATGAAGTTCCGGAACGGTCGTGGATCAAATAGATTCTAAAAATTTCACGATTTTTTGTGTTACACTTGTCAGTTTCGAAGATTTTCTCCAGCTTTCATGATCAGCTTTGGCAAACGGGTTGCAACAAAATTCCTTTTTTGGGTACCCGTACAGTACGGTTCTTCGCCATTTTCGAGAACTTTGAACTAATCGGATGTACAAAACAAACAAACTTCCGCTATCGTAAACGAGTCTTCTTCTTCTATTTGGTTCGAAACATCAAATTGTCATGGTGAGCCAGTGAATGAAACTATATTCCCTGTTGCGCATTGACAGCCATGAATAGAATCATTTTTTCCTCGGAATTTTCATACTTATGCACCGAATTGATTGTTAAAATTAAATTGTTAAATTGTTAAAATGATTGTTCTTTACTCTACAGAACACAAAAAAAACAGTTATTGCAAAATTATGCTTTGTTGCGTATAGAAATATGATACATATTGATATTGCGCAATACACGCAAAAAAACGTCAAACTCCTTTTAGAAAAAATATTTTTTTATCGGGTAAATGTCAATGCACACCTAGTTTTTTGACTGCATCTTGTGTATTTTTTTCTCAGCTTTCAGATGATGTGCTCAGAATTTGGATTGAGCGGTGCGCTCATAGTGAAAAATCGATATTATTGATAAAATTCAAGATGGCGGCCAAATTCAAGATGGCCGCCACATTTTTTCTAACATCAATTGAAAGCTTTATTTATCCTCTATACAACAGCAACGAGTTTTGAAGATGTTTCAAGGTAAAATTTTGTGATATAACATGTTTACCTTGAAATTATCCAAAAATCGACATTTTGACAACATGTTTAGTCCCTTAGAAAACGAGGGGTCCATCAATTTGGCTCAACCAAAGCGTTTTTTATCTTGTTTCAATATATTCTAACTAATAGCGATGAAAAATTTGAAATCAAAAGATATGTGCCAATGGCGGCCTGGTTCCAGCGAGAATTACTCAGGTGAACGTTCGGTAGTCCGATATAAGTTACGTCGCGTTAAAAATATTCTCGTCTTTCCTATTCGGTTTACTTTAGGTTTCGTTTGCACGTCACAAGTTATCCACGAATTCACTAAACTTCATTTTAACTTTAATTTTTTTTCTTTCTTCATTTATCTTTTAACGCTTGCCATTCTTAAACTAATAGCTTTATTTCGTGACATTTTTATATTCCAGTACTGTGAACCACGCACACTTGTGCCTGACCCCAATAGCATTCATATTATCTGTTGGTTTAAATCGGAATCAAAATTTTAAATAAATATACTGTACATCGCCGGTCAACCGGATGTCTGGAGAATAAACCGGAAACAACATCTAAAATCTTATGGTTATCAAAATGATACCCCAACCTAAATTCAGCGTTCCGTTTACCAAAACGAACCATGCTGCTAACCCTACCCCATATATCCAACATCCCAGTGAGTTCTCGTGGAAGTGCAGAGGTGTTCTTGGCTTCCATCAAAGCGAGTATCACGTCAACATACTCCTACCCTATCCTTATTTGACCTGCATGGATGCGGCCGGCGCTGATATTGATTTTTTAAATTCTAGATCGCCAGTTTTTACACATTGAGGATGACTGTTAGTCCCAAACATCATCTGTTGGTTCTCTGTGTAATAACAGCCGATCTGGCAATAACAGAGTAGCAACCGCAAGCAGTCAATCATGCTCATGCTCATTATATTGGAACAGTTATTCCAATCGAAAAAGAAATTCATTTTATCTTGAACAGACTGGATCCACAGCACACGACCGACAGTCCAACCAATTTGAAATAAAAAGTTATTTTTGGTTCATCATAATAATGCACAAGCTTAACTTTCCCATCTGTGATTGCCACGTTCCGCGTGTGGTGAATAAAGTTTTCGGTTTCATTTCGCATAATTAAGGCTCCTTTCTTATGTGAGCAGGGCTCAAAAGGAGCTTTGTAAACTTTATCCGTACCCTCTTTGCCATCGCCCACATAGCACAACAGTGGCAAAATTAACTGATAACGAGAAAGAGCATTCGCTTGAAACTTTCCTCCGACGGGACATAAATTTTCGTAAGAATTTGGTTCAGTTTTAACGAGGACGAACCATATGTCAAATGGAGTCAATTTGCCACTCGGCGCTCAGCTCGGATTACATCGGCCGATGATGTCGTCGCTCTGCTGCCATTTGATTGCGCTGCTATGCTCAGAGCTTTGTGTTCATACAGGAGACATTGCCATGGAAAAAAATGTAACAAAAAGTAGGTAGTTTTTCCACAAAACACAGCCTGCTGCAAATTCCCAGAAGCAAAAGAAAATCCTACGAAAAACTGATCCAACAAGAACATTTTCCTTGTCATGAATTTCGTGCCACGTTATTAGGGAACTTTGTTTTCAGCAGTATACGCTATTGTTAGGAGTTTCAGTATTCATCCGTACATAGGCGGTTCCACTGTTGGTAGGGGAATAGTGGGTAAGATAGACCACTGACTTTTTCATGGTTCTGCTAACAAATTGATTGGGTCTGGTCATTTTCATTCATAATAATGGAAATTGTAAGTACGTCCGTGCTACCCCCAGATCCCCCACGGCAAGTATTTAGGATGCTTTAATCATCTCTATAACTTGAAACGGCCCACGCTGCGTTGCACTTTTGTTCGGGGCTGATTGTTACGGTTTGAAGGGGAGCTTAAAAGTTAATTACAGAAATGAAAAGAATGATAAAATGGGTATCTGGAATGAATTCCAAGCGCAGGAAAGGTTGTTTCTCATTTTTCAGAGCAAAGATTGTTGGAAAATCCTTTTTTGACGGGAGAAAAGAGTCAGAATTGGGGAAAAGAATGTAATGACTTGATTCAATGCAAACAAAAGAGTAGGACATTGTTCTTTTGCGATAGTATAAAAACATAAGGCTGCAGTTCTTCGATATGATTTGAAAAGTATTCTGCAAACGATTCACATGGAGCGATAACAAACTTAATCTCGGGAGTGTATTCAATCAATTGTAGACGCAGGTGGAAGCAATATTTTCAAACATACGTTCTTAGAAATCGATAAATTTCGTACGTAAATAAGCGCCATCCATATATAGAGATAAATTAATTATATCAAGGGTGGAAATACTTTCTGTGAGGGTGCTTAGAGTTTTGAAAAAAATACGTTTGAATCTCACTCCCCCTCTATATTTACAAAATTAGATACGTATGTTTGAAAAGTACTCGAGATTTGAATTATCTCCAGTTCACGAATAGAAACGTGATTCAATTCCATATTTTGAAATTATATTGAATTGAATGGTTATCTACAAACCCCGTAAAATAAGGTCACATGGCAGAAGAAAAACTTAATTTTTTTGTCTCTCTATCAGTAGTACATAAAGTTGAGTTTTATTTACGAGTGAAAAATTTTTGCCCGTTTTCACTAAAAATAAAACTTTACTCTTACTTACATTCAGTAGTGATAAAAAATTCTATGAAGATGAAACCCAAAGAGTTTCATGTATCAATAAATGGAATTGACTCGTTAGGAAAGCACAAAAAATAAACAAAATTTTTGAACGGCGTTTATTGAAGATTAATTTGTGCCGTAAGAGCGGATATGCGGATATGGTTGTGCGGGCAGAGTGCGTTATCTATTGTATTGGTTATTTATTGTTCAATGGCATGAGTACGTGTTAAGGCTGATTAAAAATGAATTGTTACGCACCAAAAAACTGTAATTAGTGATTTAATAAGTTTAAAAAAGCCATTAAGATACTTTACAGTACTTTCATCAAAATTTCAAAGTTACAGCATAAGATGGTTACAGAGTGCGGCAGAAAATAATGCAAAAATGTTCAAACTTGAGTATTAGGTTAATTTGTGTAGCTAGTGACTAGTTTCTGTCGAAAGTGTATTTGTTTATGTTGAGTTTCAAGTGCTGCATCAAAATATTATATTTGTTTTATTGCAAATTCGCTAAAATGTTCGCGAAAGAAGTGATCACCAGTTTGTTGCTCGCCCAGAAGAAGCCGAAAGAGATTGCCAAGGTGGTAGGGTGCCATTTGGCAACAGTTTACCGCATCAAAAAGTCCCTGCAAGATGATCCTAACCAGTGGAAGCCGGAAATCGGACGTCCGCGCTTTGCACGCACACTGAAAGTTTGTTCCAAAAAAAAACTTGCAAAGGAAGCCAATAATTCGGAGAAATTTATGCAGAGTATCATCAAAGAAGACCTGCATGCATCTTCCAGAGCCAGAGTGAAACGCCACTTGATTACGGACCGGGTCAAGGAACTACGAGTGACTCGTTCCGAGAGATTGCTTTACTTGTTGAAGAAGGAAAAAAATATAATCCTGTTCTTCGACGAAAAGCTTTTCAGCATCGATGCTGTGGCCAACAGCCGCACGGACCGGTTCATTGCACCACAGAAAATGGAGAACGTTCCGGAAAAAGTGAAATTCAAATTTCAAACCATCCGGCTAGTGTCATGATGTTTGACTTGGCGGCGTCTAACGGTTTGAAAATGCTGCCTGTTTTCATTGATTCTGGAGTTAAAATCGATACCGAAGTGTACATCGGTATTTTGAAGGACCAAGTGCTTGGGTGAAGGCCAATTCTCTGAGGACCAAAACGTTGTCCTACAGCAGGATTGAGCGTCGTGTCACACGTCCAATCGAACCCAACAATGGTTGAACGATAACATGAAGTTTTGACCGAAGGATTTGTGGCCCCCTAGCAGTCGAGATCTTAATCCGTTGGATTGTTCGATTTGGGCATATATTGAAGCACGAACCTGCAAAACATCACACCCTAGTGTGAAAACCATAACACACGCACATGGCAGTCAATGTTGGAGGACTGCGTCCGAAAGGCATGCTCTGGCTTCCGGCGTCGGCTCGAGGATGTTATTAATAAAAATGGAGGACACATTGAATAAATTTGTTTAAAAAGACTTTATAAAGATAACTGCACTCGTAAATGTTGATATTATTGCTTGAATTAGTTTAAAATGGGATTGGAAAGAATTAGAACAAATTTTGCCATTATTTTCTGATGCACCATGTACAGTGATGGAGTCCATTAGCGCCCACGTAGTGGAAACGGAATCGGAATCAGCGTATCCCTTCCATTTTGCCCGCATTTGCTGGATGTCGTTGGCTATCCCACCGCTTCAATGAAGTCGCTGCTTTGAAATAGCTCAGTATGTTTCAATTGGTCGAAATTCCGGGCAATTCGGAGGCTTTATTAGCTTGGGGACAAAATCGATCTTGTTGGCAGCATACCACTCCAGAACTACATTGGAGTAAAGGCAGCTGGCCAAATCGGACCAAAAGATGACTTTGCCCCTATGCTTGGGGATAAACGGCAAAACACGCTTTATCAGGCATTCTATGATGTAAACATGTCTAGTTTATTGTCGAGATTTTGACAAATGGTTCAGTTGTCAGACCACAACAGCAAATCACTTGAAAAAAATGTGGACTTTGACGTGAACTTGTCGGCAAACACGAACTTGAATCTTCCCGGCACATCCCCAACTCCAGCTTGAAATCGAATTTGACGTAAGCTTCGTCTTCGATCAAAGTGCAGTCCTTGTGTTTCGTGAAAACGCAATCATAACGTTTGCATTTAATAAGGGACTTTTCTCGGATGGTGATAGAAAAAACCTAAGACAGATAATAGCTTTCGATAAATTTCCCATGGAAGGTAATTATTTAAGCTTACTTGCAAAAAACATCTACGCAATATAAATGACCCTTGCAAGTGGCCTTTTGGCAGTTAACCGCAACATTCGCCATGCCGGACGAAAACATATGTGTAGGCATGTTTTTGAGTTCTTTCTTCGTTTTATTTATCAATTCCTCCTCAGTTTTCGCGACAAAATTGTTGGAGTAGATCTTACGCTTCAGGTTGGCCCAGAAATTCTCGATGGGACGCAGCTGGAGGACGTTGGGCGGGTTCGCCAACTTGGGTACCACATCGATAATCAGCCGCTCCATCTCCTCCAACGATCGCTTCAAGTAGTAGGCCGACGTCAGATCCGGTCAGAACACCGTGTCTTTGGCCTTATGGTATTTTTTGATAAACGCAGGCATTTCCTACCATAAAATTTGTACGTTCACGGCCAGTCCGGAGCGAATAAAGAGTGGCTTTGACATCCCCTTCTTGCTGATTGTCAGTCACAGCAGCCCCTTCTTGGGGAACTTGGCGTGTGAAATGATCTTCACCTCGGAGCTCACTTCCTTCGTGGGGGAAATAAAATACGAAGGGGCCTGCCAGTCATTGCCATCCAGAGTGAGATAGGTATCGTCGTCCATCACCACCGCCACGTCGCAGTTCGTCGGGAAAATCGAGTTGAACATCTTATTCAGCCGCTGCCGCTGCGTCACTGCCTGCAGCTCCGAAACCAGTGGACGCGACTTCCGCTTCCTGACATGTATGTTCATGTTCGTCAGGTACTTTTACACTGTTTGGCTGGTTGAACCGACCTCTCGGCTAAGCGCACGCAGTGATGTAGCCACTTTTCTCTCGGGCTTCCTCCTCAGCATCCTTTGAAGCTTCTGGTCACTCAGGGTCGTCGGCCGTCCTGAATCGGGCTTTCTTTCGATGCTCTGATATTTATCTAATAGTGCCAAGATGTTGTAGATGCCAGAATGGGCGTATCCAGCGTCCACAAAGTGCCGCTCGATGTCCGCTTTGGACGCAGTGGGGTACCGTTCTTTGACCGCGCACAGTTTCTTCACTGTTTTTGCCATCACGGTTAGAGGTCGACTGGTAGAGCTGTCAAATTTTGTCTGCTGACTCATGGGTTACTATGATTGATGATGCATGGGTAGTTTTGTCAGTGCAGAAAAATCGGCAATTATCTCCAAACTGGTAAGACAAACAACCTTGATGATTATTGTGACCTTTGAACCATTTGGATGAAATAAATTGTGAGAAAAGACCCGGTTTGCAGAAGATAAATTGATTTTTCATCAAAACAATGCACCTGCTCACACAGTTGAAAAAAAACAATCGCGTAAATCAGTAAATTGGGAAACGAATCGTTTCAGCATCCACCCAATTCACCAGATTTTGCTCTTTTTGAATTCTAGCTATTCTCACATCACTAAAAAATTGTTTCGTGAAATCTTTTTCCATCAAACTAAGAGGTTATAGCCGTCGTAGAAAAGTATTTTGCAAGCCTTGCAAAAAGTCACTTCCATGATGGGACAACAAAGTGGGAAGATTGTTGCACCAAATGTATTGATTTTATGGGAGACTATTATTTTGGACACTTTTTTCGCAGTGTAGATTTTGAATAATTCATAGATTGCTAAAACGTTTCACTTATATGACAGGTACAACTCTCCACTTTATTTCGTAGTACAACATATATTCATTCTTGTTACATTCAATAAAATAGTGTCGAATCAAGTGGAAGTGCGCAAACGCATTTTGTACAAACGGCAGCAAAATTCGAATTTATCGATATGCGATCTTGCCAAGAAACTAAAACTATCGAAAAGTACCGTGTTTTGTGTTTGCAAATCACTAGACCAGCGCATGGCTCTGGATCGAAAGGTCGGAAGTGGAACAAATCGAAAAGTATGCTCCCGACAAATGGACAAGAAGGTGGTAGTAATTTTTGAAAAAAAAACCAATCTTGCTGTGCGAAATGTGGCTCTCAAAGTTGGGAAGTCAAAATCATACGTACACTGAAAATTTATTTTCGTAAAGAAGTTTTCACGTGTTTCGTAAACATGGATTTTGTACAAAGAATAAATGTATCGTATATTGTATAAAACATTCATATTGATTTTTATCTGATGAAATGCTATCATTACACCTTTTTGTAAAATGCATAAAATGAATTTCGTGAAGACTGGCCAATCGCTGTTTCTATTTTATCGTACTCATGCATAATGGTGTTGCTGCTGGGAAAAGCGGGAATAATTTATCTATCCCAAAATAAAAATTAAACCGCTGTCGAGAGCTAGAATGTCATGCAATCTTCTTTTCACGAGCCACCATGGCCTAGTGAGATCAACCACGGATACAGTATCAGCACTTTCAATAAATTCTGGTTTGAATCCCATATCAGAAACATTAAAAAAACGCTTGACAACTCCACGTGGTTGCGCTTTTTTGTCAATTATATTTCAAGTCGATAAAGTAGATCTGTCAGTCCTTCATGCAACCACAAGAGAGACGTTTCTTTTTTTATTTGTGACAAAATATTCGTAGCTCCTTGAATTGTTTTCCTAAAATGCATGAATGTTCTTTCTGTGTCAACAAAAGCGTCGTGCATTTGACAGTTGCGCGTGTGCCATAAATTACCAATGTTTCTTCTTTAAAAGAACAAATCAGTTTCGTTGCAGAAAACAACGAATGGATTCGTTAGTGCTACCTTCGATTTCGTAGTATAAACTAAAATTATTTTTCGGTCTACAAAAAGTGAAGCAGAAGCAAGAACTGAAGGCGTACAAAGTAAAAACGGTGCCCAACCGTGATAAAAATCAACATTAAACTTTCAAAAGTTGAGCTTGACACCAGTTTTTTGCAAACATACGTACTCGAAACAGTTTTCGGGTCTGGTTTTCTAGTTCTTCCAGTTAAGCAGAATCTCTTCGAAAATAAGAAGAATGAAAATGATAGCGATGATTTCAATAGGAAATGGAGAATCATCACGATAGGCGTATCAGAGGATACCGCATGGAACCTGAAGGAGGGTGGATCACAGAAAGCTCGATAATTTTACAGAAAGAACGATTAACATTTTCTTATGTAGATATCACTCTATTGCTGTGACATAAACAATTGATTTTTTTGATCTATGTGTAATATTTTTTGCTGGTATTATCTTGGTGTCGGAAATTTAACGTGGACAGGCTTTATGTCACACAAATCTGCTGCACATATAATTTAAAACCCCACGTACAGAGACCCACGAAAGAGACTAAAACCGATTGTCACTAGTAGTTAGTTTTCAACTGAAGTGATAATGGCACATCCAGGTTTCCAATCGAAATTTGTCGATGCTTGTCCCAGTTGTGTACCGGATACAATCATGGCATGCTTTAAATAGAAACCGCGTCTTTGTCAAATTGAGTTGGGAAGGGCTCCCTGTATCAAATCACCAAGCTGTATCAACTCACAGACCAAAGATAAAGACACATATATGTTTACTGTAACTGTGAAACTTTCTTCAAACCATTACAAGCCCTAACTGGTAATAGAAGAAACTCGTCTTCTGTTTTGACACATCAAGTTACTTCTTCTTGTGCTCTTCTCACTTGAGACTTATCCAGGTAGGTAGGGGGGAAACTGGGAATTTGCCCTTCTCTGGGAACTTCTTCTCGAGAATAAATGTAGGAAAAACAATATTGGCAACATGACATTTCACCCAAGTTAAATTGATTGACACGTTCACGGAAAGTTGAACCGATTAACTGGAGCTTATCGATTTCGGATGGAGAGATTCATACTTTGGAAAATCGCTAACTACACCTCAACCAACTGCTGAACAATCATTTACTTATTTTACTTACGGATATGCAAGCACAGTTCAGTTTGCACAGAGGCTCATTACCATCATCGATTTGCAACATTTGTTTATGCTTCTGCCATTGTTTTGTAATCCATCAGCCTAATAACTTGCATTAGATAACAATGCAAGTTCACGCCATTCCATAGACAATTCATCAATACAGCCATCGAGGTAGGCAAATCCCATCCATGTGTTCATTAGGGTGGACCTGCTATGCAAAACTCTGATCTTTAATGTTCTTTAAATTTGTTCTGAGGTTCCAAGCTAGCCTGGATGGGCTTTAGTTAAATGTTGGTTAATTGTCATCTTGTCAATTCCAAAAATATTTTCTCAATTTTAACGATTTACTGAAGTTGAGAATTTTATTATTTTTTGAGTTGCGCTTGCTGACTCACAATCTAGTCGAGTTCGACTATGTTTCGTGGAAAGTAAAATAACTCAAATTTAAGTAAACCATGAAGCTGGGGGTTGACAACTTGATCAATAAACAACATCCAACTGATTCAAGTCAATGTTATTGATTTTTCGGTTTTGTTTGCGAACCGACCGGACAGCGACCACCGGCACCCAAGTGAGCTCCGATTATTTTATCCGATTCCCTCTCAATTGTGTAGTCCAGCAAATGTGGCAGCTGTCATGTCGTCGTAACTTTAACACCATATTGGTAATCCATCGAAGAGAAAATAAAAAAATGGCAATTGTAGAACATAGCTGCTAGCAAATGAAGAATTAATGATTTATATTCTCGGTTGCCACGTTCCCTATTCTTGGCACAACATTTCACCAGTAACCAATTTGTTGTTAGTTGTTAGCAGTGCTGTAAAAAGTCATTTCGACCCAACGCGCTAAATTTGCCAACCGGTTTTCACAATAGCACGTATGAAAAAATTGTTGTAATCGATTAGTTTTATAAATTTGGTGCACAATCTATCGTCCTAACTTTAAACCCTAAGACGTGAGAGCACAATATCTGAATATTCAAATGATATTCATCGTTGAATATCATTTGAATATAACACTTTATATATAACAGTTAGGGCAATGTACTATAGGACAAAGTTGTAGAATTTGTCAAGAACTACAATTTTTTCATACACTATATTCATAAATTCAGCTGTTCAACCAGGTTATAGGTAAATTTATCCAATTTCACAAAATGACTTTTTACAACACTGGTTGTTAGCATATGAGTTTATAGTTTATAAATTCTTTACGTGCCTTTCAAACGTGAAAATTTTCACGGTTTGAGATAGGTTTGATTTTTCCACAAACTCCTACCTTAACGAGAGCTTTTCTCTCTTGTCTATATTCACTCCCGTGTTTGCATGCGGGTAAAGCAGTGGAAAAAGTGGTTTTTATTCACACAACACTCGTTCACTCTAGAGTGTGAAGAAGAGCTCTCAAATTCGCAAAAGAGAATGCAACTAAATTCCCTGATGAGTGCGCCGCAGTGAGCTCACTGGCGTGACTCTTCTGCTAATATACAGCAGTGATTGCAAATTCACTTTGAAGCAACATAACAAAGGAAGAGAGATGAATGTTTCTTCCCGCTTCCTTTTATCGGACATTATTTATAACTTCGACGACGTTTTCTCTATCAATTGCACCAACGAATCACATAAAGAGCACTGGTGCGTCCTCGCACAGGTGTACACGGGAGCGATCGCAGGTGAGAGCACGTGGGCGAAGACAGATGAGAGCACGGGAGAGAAGTCGTTTAAAAGAATGAGTGATTCACTCACTCCAAGCCATCCTAACACAGGTGCACACTTTCACTCTCTTTATTTACCACTGAGTGAAAGAGCACTTTGCTTTATCTGCGGTGAGTTATGGTTGTATCCTCTGTGAAGGTACAAATCGCACGCACTGGCGTAACATTAGTGCGAAATGCTATCTCTGCTTGCTGATCGTGTAAGGGCTTATATCATGCAACAGACCTGAACTTGGGACCAAGAATTTGACCAGTACTTTGAGGGAAAGTTCCACATTTTCTGCTATTTTATTTAAGAGCGCTGCTGCATGAGAGGTATAGGAAGTTTTTTTTTACTAAGGTGGTGAGTTTGTACTAAGTTTTCAAAAAGCTGGAAAAATCCGTAAACTTGAAATCATCAGCACATGAAATATTATAATATTATAAAAATGTTATATATTTCTATCATATGATAATGTTTGAATTCTGTGTTCATAGCACATATCTCATTTTGAATGAAATTATGTTTTCTTCAATTTTTAAGAACTGTCTTTAAGTTTACCGAATTTTCCAGATGTTTGAAATTTTACCGAACCGATCAAGTGTGTATTTTACCTCAGAATAATTCCATAAAAATGTTCCCACAATGTTGTGGGACTACTAAATTAAGGAAGGACAATACCAAAATAGTACTTTCCAGGTATTCCCAGGTATCTCAAATAACAAGTTTAGTTTTACGAAAGATATTTTGCTACAGTATTTTACGTCTTTGTTGTGCTCTTTAGTACCAAAGCCAGATATCAAGATCAAAATTAGGTATTCATATGTTATTTTCTCCTACTCGGGGAGCATGAGCATGATTGACCACCCAAAATTGGCAGATCATTGCCAGATCAGCTGTTAATACATACAAAACCAATAGATGGTGCTTGAGACTAACATGCATCCTCAATGTGTTACAAGTATAAGAGTTACGCCCAAGATTGATATGATTTTTCACGGTAGGTTTTCAATGTTTGCGTCGATATAAAAAAAGACAAGAAGGTGTTCATGTTCGTGAAAGATAAAATATCACCACTACACAGCAGTCAGAAGCAGATCTATACAGTTTAAAAGAAAAATTTGTTCTACGTTATCTCGTGCAAATACACTGATAGGCAAAATAAAGTGCCTACCTCATCGTTTTTTAAACTTCTCTCATTTACTTGGTTCAAATTAAAGTAAACACACTGTATTTTTTTATTATCTTATTTTTTATATTCTTTTTAAGTTTCACTTATGGAATACTGCAAAAAAAGGAGTTTTACTTAAAGAAAAAAAAATCAATTTGTGTTGAAAAAAAAACATTGACTAAATAAAGTGCCCACTTCATTTAGGCTACAGAAAACATAAATTAAAGTAAAATAAAAGCATTTCAATAATTGATGTGTCCTCTTTTGGCCTTCTGGACCTCTTGCAGTCGCTTCGACATGCTCTCGACCAGGTTCTATAGGTGCTGTGGATCTAGCTCTTCCCAGGCGCGCTCCAGGGCTTCAAAATAGTTATTTTTATTGGTAACACCAGTTTTGTCAACCCTGGCATCGAGAATCGCCCACAAATTCTCGATGGGATTGAGCTCCAGGCTTTGTGGAGGCCATTCCAGCGGTTTGATCCGACAAGACCGGAAGAAAGACTTGGTCTTCTTGGCAGTATGCTTCGGGTCGTTGTCCTGCTGGAATACGAACTTCTCTTCAAGGCCCGTCTGAATCAGCGAAACCTCCAGATTTTCTCGCAGGATGTTGATGTAAGAATCTGCCGTCATTATCCCGTCGATTTTCACAATGCTTCCAGCTCCACTCCACGAAAAACACCCCCAGACCATCACATTTCCTCCTCCATACTTCATCGTGCCTTGTGGCGCTCCTGAAGCTCCTCTCCCGATCTGCACCAAACACGAACCCGCCGCTTTCGGTTAAACAGCTCGAATTTCGATTCGTCCGTCCAGAGAACCGTTTTCCAGAACTCTAGGGGCTTATCAGCATGCTCCTTAGCAAACTTAAGCCTTTTTGGCTTTGTTTGCCTTGCTGATAAATGGGCGCTTCCGGGCAAGTTTGCTATTCAACCCCTGTGCTACGAGACGGCGACGAACATTTCGACCGGAAACTGATAACTGAAGGGTTTCCTGGATCTCGCGGACAGTTACCTTCTGGTTCTTCTTGACTTCGCGCATGATCTTGGTGTCCGTTCTCGCATCCGTTTTCCGCTTCCTGCCTCTGCCAGGGCGATCCACCACTGATCCAAACGTTTTAAGCTTCAGAAGAATTTTGCCAACCGCTGCTTTACTGATACTGTACTTCTTAGCGACAGCCCGGTGCGATTCCCCGTTTTGCACATCACGAACGACCAATTTTCGGATACACAAGGGAATTGCTTTCGAAAGCAATGCGTTCTCCATTTTTTTCAATTGAATTAAATGCGATCACGTATACAAATGCACCAGGTTGAGCCATTCGCTTCAAAACATGTCAAAATATCAAAACATAAACAATCGAGGGGTCTTCCAATGGAAACTTATCGAAAACATATCGATTTTTGAAGTGGGCACTTTATTTTGCCACTGTTTTTTTTTTCAACACAAATTGTGTTTTTTTTTTCTTTAAGTAAAACACCTTTTTTTCAGTATTCCATAAGTGAAACTTAAAAAGAATATAAAAAATAAAATAAGAAAAAAAAACTACAGTGTGTTTTCTTCAATTTGAACCAAGTAAATGAGAGAAATTGAAAAAACGAAGAGGTGGGCACTTTATTTTGCCTATCAGTGTACATGAAATACTAGATTTGCGCCAGGTAACGCTTGAATCTAGTCTGTTGTTTGAAAGATTGCAAATGATTCCATCGCACAGTGGCCTAGAATGCGGATTAAACTGGAAAGATACATTTTCAGCCTAAGTTTGAGGTTTTGGTGCAAAATTGTCCTCTTCAAAGTTGTTTTTAATCTCAGATCCCTTCTCTTGGTGTAAATGAAAGCTAGGGTGGTCCTTATGTTAAGAGAAATAAAAATTTGTCAATAAATCTGCAGTACCGTTCAAACCAACCAGTACAAGTCAATATGGCTGGCTCCAACTCAATCTAGAAGAAACCGTTCAAGATTGTATCCAATTCTGCTACGATTGAATCCAAGAATACCCCTCCATGCTGTAAAGCTTTTCCAGAAAGCCACTTCCAATTCCTTTCTTGCCTTTTCCAAGATGTCTGTTCGCCAGCGACGAGAGCTGGTATCCCAGAAACGCCTATGCTGGAATTGTTTCCGTTCTGGACACTTCAGTAGGAACTGTACATACAAGTACAATTGTCAAAGCTGTCACCACAAACACCATACCCTGGTGCACGAAAATGTAACTCCGAAAATACAATCCACTCCAGTAGCCATATCAGGTCAACCAACCCTATCTACTACGACTCCGGTTGAAACACCGGAATCAGCTAATCCCAACCCCCAAGTAAGCATGTCAGTGCAGTCGTGCTAATCCATAGTTTTGTTAGAGAAAGTCAACCTCCTAGTCTTGGACTAGAATGGGAAAGAGCATTCCGCTGGTGCACTCTTAAATTAAGGATCGATGAGTTACTTCATTACGAAGGAACTTGCAAACATTCTCAACCTCCATCGTACGAAAGTAGACATTGCCGTGTCTGGAATTGGTGAAACGCCGAAGCAGAACAAGCGAAAGTTGACAACTACTATTAAGTCAAAGCTACTTACGTACAGTACCGTCCTCGAGTTTCTTACCCTGAAAAGGCCTACAGTTTCTTTGCCAACTATGCCAATTGATATAACGACTGTTCCAGAAAGTATAAGCACACCTTATTTTAACGGTAACTTTGAATATAATGGAATATTTCAATATGTTTTGGCTGGGTCCTTTTGTTAGCACATTTCTGAATGACATAGCATAAAAAAAGTGCTCAGTTTTGTGTTACCTATTAAAATGCGCGGTCTCATTCCGGAATAACGAAAAAATATCGTGTGCAAACGGTGCACTGTGAGCGGACTCTCCTAGAGAAAATTGGCCAAGGAAGAAGCTGTAAGCGTCGGAGCGGTACGATCTGCGATTCGAAAATATAGAGAACAGTGTACGTTTGAAGATGCGCCGAAGAGTGCTAGTCCGGATATCGATAAAAAGATCAGGGATGCCTACAAGCGAAAACCAGCGACTAACGTTCGGGATGTTGCGAAAAATCTAGGTACTTCGTCGAATAACGTCATGCGTGCCAAAGAAATACTAGGGCTGAAAACATACCGGAAGCAGAAAAAACCCAAAAGGGCTTTAACCAAAGCAAAGCTTCGACAATTCATAAAACCAGCGGACGACATCCAAAAATTTAATAAAGATTGGCCAAAAGTTGTCAAAATGTTGGGAGGTACCACTGTGCTAATGGGCTATGTTCGAGGAAAAATTAGGAGTGTTGGCTATGGTTAAATATTTTGATTAAACGAGAGTAAAATATCATATAAAACACAAATACAAATATAATCTGCCAAATAAAATTATAAAAAAAAAAGTTGACTTTTTTGTTATTTTGAAGTGTGCTTATACTTTCTGGAACAGTCTATATGTACGGAGAGGTCTCCATTCAATCACCCAAAGTTAACCCTGTTTGTCACCGCACCACTGTGGATCGTAATCTGGAAGAAGCCCTCCAAAAGTTCTGGGAGTTAGAAGCCGTTAAACCATGTTCCAAGTTCACGATTAAAGAAAATCTCTATGAAGAATTGTACTCACGATTCGTTGGGTCGTTAAATGGTTTCCTTGCCTTGCTCACTCGCGATCTGCTCGTCACTCTTGGTGAATCATGCTCAATTGCCCTGCGCCGGTTCCTGAATCCTGAAAGAACGACTTGAGCGAGATCCATCCACCAAAGAGGCCTACTGTAATTTTTTTTTTTATTTAAGAAGACCGTGCAATATCGTAGTTGCTACTCCTTTACTGATCAGAACTAGTGTAATTGCACAGAGAACCACATAGATGGAACTTGGGAGTAGCTTTTACATCTTCAATGTACAAGTTCACTAATTCTATTTATAGATCAGTACCGGCGCCGGCCACGTCCTCACGGTCTTTGGGGAAGGGGGAAGAAGGATGATTTGTTTGACAATCGTTGTTATTAGAGACCGTGAGCACCACTGCATCTCTACAATTGCCAAGGGAAGGATAGTTGTGTTAGTGAGGCAGGTTTATAGTTAGATCATGGATGGCACTGTGGTAAGTGATGCGGTCAATGAAAGAGAGCTCAGTAGACTGCTTTCTATTTTAAATCTAGTGGTGATAGAAAGAGGCAAGTGACAAATGGCAAGGACGGGGACGGGCCTGGGATGGAACTCCCAACCATCTGCTCAGTAAGCAGAACGGGTAACCACTGAGCTACCAAGCCGCGTCTCCAAAAAGGCCTACTGTAATTTTATGGAAAAATACGAACGCCAGAAGCACATGAAGAAACTCATGAATCCAGTAGATGAAAGCCAGCCAAAGAATCCAGCACCACCACGAAAGTTGGAATTGTTTTTGATGCGTCGTTTAAGACGCCATCTGGTTTCTCCGTAAACGATCTACAATTACATTTAACTAATCATGATTTGTGTTGTTGCATTAAGCGCGTAGTCAGTTATAACGTATAAAAATAGTAGTTGCTACTCCGTTTCTGAACAAATCAAGAGAAATTTTACAGAGCACCAAATAGATGGAGCTTGGGAGTAGCTTTAGTACCTTCAATGTACAAGTTCACTAATTCATTCAATTTATAGATCAGTACCGGCGCCGGCCACGTCTTTGCGGTCTTCGGGGAGGGGGAATTAGATTGACAATCCTTGTTAAGAGACCGTGTTTACCTTTGCGTATCCACAATTGACAAAGAAAGGATAGTTTTGAGGTTAGTAAGGCAGGTTATTTTTAGATCATGGAATCACTGTGATAAGTGATGAAAGTTGTTTTTTTTTATTATTTTAAATCTAGTGGTGATAGAAACAGCCGAGTGACATATGGCAAGGAAGGAGACGGGCCTGAGATTGCACTCCCGACCATCTGTTCAGTAAGCAGAACGGGTAACCACTGAGCTACTCAGCCACGTCATCTGAAAGAAACCCCGATACATATGATAATGAAAGTTTTCTAGCAGTTCTACATATGTTTTTTTATTTATTTTGCTAAAAAAAAATCTTTGACCTTCACTAAAGCGCAAAGGAATGCATTTGAAAACATCCACCTTTTCCTGGTCTCTGACAAACTAACTACCAGAACTACAAATGCAATTTGACAGGTCCATTTCAAGCGTACTGCTCGATATCTTTTTATTATGGTTTATAAGAACTTTTTACACCAATGGTAGAACCTTTGAAGCCAAGTTGCCTTAAACTTTGACAAACTATTTCCTAAGTGGCCATAAACAATTGATGCACTCTAATCTAAGCTATCGCCATTACAGTAGAGTGTTCGCTCAGCTACAGACAATGTAACACAACATTTGCTACAGTTGCAGACATGGCATTTGTTTGCTGACAGTATACTCAACATAAATTATGCATAGGATGTTCGTAGGCTTTACTATATTTATTGAACATGCATCCTGCAATTGCAACTCGATGTCCGTTGAAAATACGCATCGCTAGAAACTGTCAGAAACAACAAATCCTACCGCTGCTAAACATGGAAATAGAAAACCAATCCCGTATTTGAAACAGAGCACAAACCCATCTGAATGATGCATACCATTTCCGCCAATGGAATCGAGGGCTTCCATTCCCAATTCGTTATCCCTTAATCAACCAATCATTCAACCTTTTATCGCATTGCCTAGTGCGCCAATAAATGTTCTTAATCGAGAGTCATTTTTATCGACCCAGGCAAAATAGGCCAAATTTCTAACACAAGACTTCGTAGCCCTGTAGGAGGCATTAGACATGGAATCTGTGTTCTATTATTCATGAATTTTTATCAACAAAACGGCAGGAAATGAAAACGAAAACCGGTAAAATTTGAAAGGCGTTACATTTTTGGCTGGCCACCTGCCGAGATTGGTTGCCACTTTGCAAGGCAGAATATAGAAAAAAGCCAGATATAGAAAAAAAAAAAAAGAATTGCTTCTTGCCAGTTACATTGTCCTCGTGAATATTTAAAGCAGGATTTACGATTTGACCCCTGATCAAGATAGTTGCTGGCGATACAATGCTCAATGAGCCAAAATGGAGAACGAGTGGTGATTGAATAGATCGTTTCCTTTGATTGAAAAGCGAACCGTTCTGTGAGTTGAGCATATTGAATAAAGTCAGGAAAGCATTGGTTAGAGAATTGATTTTTGGTGTTCTCTGGGAAGAAGCACGTTGAAATGCCTGGACGATCTGTTTTGGATAGCTTTCTCGTGCAATTGAAGTACCAGTTTTTGATCTAGAGTACATTTATTAAACTCAATAAATCTCATAGCTCTCACCACACGGTGTCCAAATCTCGATTATTATCGAACTTTCATGCACCTCGGATTCTACGTAGAATTGCAAATGTGGTTAGAAATAAGAATTGTGAATGTAGTAAATATTTCATTGGCGATTTTTAGAGAAGATTCGTTTTAAATGTTCTACCTTTCTCATGGAGACGCCTGGTATTATTAGAAATAGAAGACGGTTTTCATTTCGTTTTAAACCAGTCAAAAAATAATTTTCAACAATCTGAATCTTAAAAATTAAGTAAAAAAATATAAAACAATCAAAGAACTGTCAAGAATTGTACGGCAATAAATAAAACGAATCGTTTGATAATGACTAGACTTGTTCATTGCTAGCTGATGACGCCCTATAGCTAGCTCTACAGAGGCACAACAGTTAACGTGAACTGACTGAACTGTTCTTAGGTAGGGTAACGGGATGTAATGTTAGCTTAGCTTCTTCATTCGACCTATGTATAAAATATGTCATTAATTCGACGATAATCAACAAAATCATGTTGCTATCAGGATGATCGATTGCACCCGAAGCATTTGAGACGATATTAATCAATTTATACTTTTTCACTTACCCGTAATTTTCGATTTCCTTAACTTTTAAGACACCATGGCTCTATTGGTTAAGCTTAACAAATTATATACACGGTCTTCGAATGATCTAGATTTTGAATCCTAGAGAGTTTGAGCTGTTTAGTGGAAAACCTGTAACTGGAAATCAGAAAAATAATTAGTATTTTTCATTTAATTCCAACTACCTTTGCTTATCTTGACAGATACGCGTATTTCGTCTACAATGTAAAGACTTCTTCAGTGTCTTGTACTAATAACTTGACTCGTTAGTACGAGACACTGAAGAGGTCTGCACATTGTACTATGGCTTGTTGGATGAAAGGCATATTAAAAATTTGGTTATTGTTGAAATTTTCAATAAAAATGTCTGAGTTTCGGTTGTCTCTTTTACAAATAGCTCATCTAAACACAAACCAGAGAAATAAAATCTATGTAGAGTGAATCGGATGGCCGACAAATTATATTAGAGAATCACTGAAGTGTTTCTTAGCTGTGTTGTTAAAGTTTCTTTTGTGAAGATTCTTTTGGGTAGAGTAAATACAACTGTAATATCGTTATCTCTTTTGATTGAACATTCTTATTCTACTTCATTTTTTGTGTTTGGGCTTTTGACATTAATGTTCCTGAGAGTCTACGTGGAGACTTCAATATATGATGATGTCATCTTTGTATGCGTATGCTTAGCGTCACTTATATCCGTACACCTATTAACCATTCACAAATACTTATGTAGCAAATTAAGGTTATTTTCAGTGACAGGTCATTTTGAATTTTAAAAATAGTGGTTCATTTTTTAGAGTCATGAAGCTAGACCTCGAGAAGGGCCGCAATTTGGTTTGCGAGGTGTGTTTCAAGACGGCAAAATCTACGAAAACGATTCTTGACCGAGGGAAGAAAACTATTGCGGCTGATTTTTTGTCGACGTACAATGAACGTGATAAAAAACACCCTAAAGGTCGCTATCTGGCCGTTCACCAAAGATCGAATGGCAATCCAAATCTACTTATTAATAAACTCATAGTCACTAATGCAACTGTTTTAATAAAGTCAGAAACTTCGCACTGTTAAAGTTCAAGATTACAGAAAGAATGTTTCAGTTACCAAGAGAAGATAGTCCGGGCCCAGCAATCACACTTGTAACATGTAGTCATTCGCTCATCCTAACGGCTTGCACAAATGGGCCAACAATCTAAAATTACCATTACCAGAGTTGCCATTTGATCTTCTCACGAACCTAAACTGATGTAGGTTTGCTCTCATGTTGGCGATGTTGATAAATTTGTTGTAAGGTCTCTGGGCTCTAGCGATTGTAAGAAAGACGAGATAGTTCTGAAGAATTTGAGAGGACACGTTAAGGTCATGATGAGCTTAGAGAAAAAAAAGGAAACTGTCACATCACCAAATTCTGAACATAAAAAATCTGCTAAACCTAAGCACCAGAAGGGAAGGATTTTTTTTTAAATTGTTTAATTGTTGAAATAGTTCAATTGGATTTTATTATAAAACTGCTTCCAATGCTCTTTTCATCCAACCTGGATTATAAAATGTGCTCAGATCCTCAGCATGAGCATGAGCATGACTGGTCACCGAGGTTGCTTCTCCGTTATTGCCAGATCAGCTGTTATTATACAAAGAACCAACAGATGATACTATAATTGTTATGTTTTGTATTCTCCGTGTGTGGAGTAACGATTATGATGTAGAAGGAGATGTTCGCGAAAGGGCATGGGTAAAGTAGTACTCGAACCAAGGATGTTACCTTTGCCTAACATTGCACTGCGGGGTAGGTCGAAGCACAGACGAATCCGCCACCTCAACAGGCAAAAGTAACGTGTTGGTACGCGCTCATGTACCACTGATAGCTTTGTGATAGTTTTCTAGCGGTAGTTTGTATGCTCTGTGTTTTGAAGCGCACATGGGCGCTCTCCTTTTTGGGTTTGTTTTGATTTGCAACGTCTGAGATCACTCGAGTTTTTTTCCCGTCATCTCTAACGTAGAGACCTCGGAGAGAAATATCGTGAAGCGTTGCGATACTGGTCCCCACTAGTATGATTAATGGTTACCACCATTGATGGGTTTTACATACTCTAATTTTTATGTTTTGTATTCTCCGTGCGTGGAGTAACGATAATGATGTAGAAGTAGATGTTCGCTCATCACCATGAGGCACCAAGGGTGGACAGTAATGTTAGCTAGAACCCATGCTCTTTCGCTTAATTTTCAATACTTCTATTGTGTTTCCAACCTACCGTACACTGACGGAACTTTCAACACTTTCTCTTCACATCTCTCACTCTAGCAAACATTACTGTCCACTCTCGATGCCTCAAGGTGATGAAGGAACATTTCTACAACAACAGATGATGTTTGGAACTAGCATACATCCTCAATGTGGTGATCCCAAACTAAGGTAATCTCGGTGATGGCCTCGTCCGATTAAAGGTCATGTAGGGAATGGGTAGGAGTATATTGATGTGATACTCGCTTTGAAGGAAGCCGAAAACACACTCCCACGAGAAATCACTGGGGTACCCCCAGGGTAGGGTAGGCAAAAGGGGAGGGGGGTTGTTGTTTTTTGTATTCTCCCAATGCGCGGAGTAACGAACTATAATGAAATTTGTCAGAAGCAGTGCAGTACACTTACATTTTTGAATGTTCGTTGCATTTTACCACTTCCATATGAAATTTTTTAATTTGTCCTAAAACAAATCCCAACTTTTTATGGCTCATTCCCAATTTTATGCATGCATTTATTTTCTGCTCTCTGGAACCCAATCAATTTTTCAATGGTGTTTTTGATTATTTCATGGGAAAGAATTCACAATATCAAATTATTTTTGTATTTAAAGATGGGTAACTGTATCTACTACCTAGGACATTTGAGTTTTTTGTTGTTGTGGTTATTCAGTTATTAATTGCTCCCTTAACTATTTTTATGGGAAAATCAAATAAAAATCCAAGACATGGCGGAAATCAAGCAATATTTATTTGCACATTTAATAATAGCTGTTGCTTTATTTGACAGATTTACCGGTCACATTTTCCGAAGATCTTTTCTCATCTTTTATTGCTCGTTCCTTAATTTTTAATGCTGATCACATATTATTTGTTGGCACAGGCCTTAATGATTGAGTGGCACTTTTTTCATTTTTTTTGTGCTTTTTCTGAATTACTAAGTACAGGTAAATATTTCAGTCGATTAGATGTTCTCGATTTATTCGCTATACAGAGATGCACATTAAAGTTATTCAAATTTTGGCACCGAATTAAACTAACAGTAAGGATGCTGTTGGGGCCACTCACAAGTGTGGGTGGTTTATTTCAGCCGAATACAACAATATGTTAAAACATCGAGTTTGAGTATAACTGTGTGTGATGACGAACGGAATAGTGTTGTGTTTTTTGTGCTCATAATTTTTAATTATTTTACGTGTGAAAAGTGTTGCGATACGCAAAATAAATTTTCTAACACGCATCTAGAGTGTTTTTTGAGAACAGGCTAAGTAAAAGAACAGTTGCGATTGCAGCTTGTTCTAATTAAATTTCAATTTTATTGGTCGTTCAACCGGCGCCCCCGGGAGACCATTTGTGCTATATTGTTTTTGCCTTGTCTTTTTCTTTGGTAAGGTCGTTGGTTATCGGTAGCGTCGACGTGTGTATAATGTGTTTTGATCCTACTGCTTGACAATGGCCTGTTGTTCATGCAATGAGGGAATGGTTGCGGCTGATCTGCCGTTAACTTGTGTAGGGAAGTGTGCGCGTGTATTCCATTACAAGTGTACACCACTTACGAAGGGAACGGCAAAGCTTGTGACCGATAATGCAAACCTTTGCTTTAAATGTGTAGATTGTCTATCAGACCAGTGTTGTGGTGGGCAAGAAGATGCGATCTCGGATGCTAAGCGGATGGAGGAAGGTATGAAAAAACTTTCGGACTCGATCACTTGCATGCGAGATCAAATTTCTGCCCAAATAGACAACGCGTTGAAAAACGGGATGAAACATTTGAGACAGAGTATAAATAAGTCTTTTGATAAATTAATCTGTGAGAAATTTGATGCTATGACAAGTTCTGTTTTGGAGATTAATGCGCGAAAAAGTTTAGCTGTAATGAATGATGCCCGCGCGCGATCTGAGGCGATTCATTCCGAATCCGATCTGTTGCAAATTGGCAAAAAGCGTAAAATTCAAACAAGCGATAACGATGCAATTGATGATGTTTTTCAAGGCAACGCAACTTTTGCGGATGTCGTAAAGAGGCGCAATGAAAATGTAAATGATAAAAGTAAAGAAAAAAGTAATATTAAAGGCAATAATAGTAAAAAAAGCAATCGTAAGGCTCGTCCGGTCATTGTGATCAAACCAAAAGAGTCCAAACAAGCTTGCGATGATACTCGTAGTTTTTTGAAAACTAAATTAGATCCAAAAACACACAAAATTAGTAATTTTAGGAATGGAAAAGATGGTGCCATTATTGTTGAATGTGCCATCGGAGCAAATGTAACTATTGTGAAAAATGGTATTCAAAGCAATCTGGGTGAAAATTATAGTGCTGTTGTTCCCACGTTGGTGCCAAGATTGAAAGTAGTGGGCATGAGCCGTCAATTATCCTCCGATGTTTTCATAGACTATTTGAAAAGTCAAAATGAAAACATCGCAATAAATGATGTAAAAGTAGTTAGAGTTTATGAAAATCCACGGTTCATTTACAACAAGTTTAGTGCGGTAATTGAAGTCGATTTGGATACATATAACTGTATGTTAAAAGCAAATGAAGTAAATGTAGATTTTGATCGGTGCTTTGTGTATCCTGACATTAATGTTCTGAGATGCTTCAAATGTGGAGAATTTGGACATAAGAGCATTGATTGCAAAAACTGTGATACATGCTCTCGGTGTAGTCAAAACCACAAGACATCGGAGTGTACGTCAACTGTTTTGAAATGTGTTAATTGTTTGAAAATGAATAAAGAACGTAAACTTAACTTGGACGTAAACCATGCCGCATTTTGCTCTCAATGTTTGGTGTACAAGAGACTTTTTGAACAAAAGAAAAGCAGCTTGCGTTTCAATAAATAGCAACCGAGTTCCAGGCAGAATGGTAATCAATTTAATTTTTTTGTATTTCAATATTGCGGGGTTGTCTACAATCTACGTAGCATTACGTCAGATTGTAGAAGAAAAACGTTCACTTTTGGTTTTGTTAGCAGAAACTCAAATTGTTGAAATTGAAGCCTTTGATCAATATTGCATTCCGGGATATAATGTTGCTGCTTGTTTATCACATTCTAGACATACTGGCGGTGTTGCTATTTATGTCAAAGAATCAGTTCAATTCAATCTTCGCCACAACGAAATGGTTGATGGTAACTGGTTCTTGGGCATAACAGTTGTACGTGGCATGATGATGGGTAACTATGGTGTTTTATATCACTCTCCCAGTTCTAGTGACCAGCATTTTATTGAACTTTTAGAGAACTGGCTTGAGGTATTTCTTGATTCGAATAAATTAAATATAATTGCTGGTGATTTCAACATAAATTGGCGTGATAATAAAAATTCGAATCATTTGAAGCATTTAGCTAACTTTTTCAATTTGAGACAAACGGTAGATGAATATACGCGAATTTCCAGGCACAGTAGAACTTTGATAGATCATGTTTATTCTAACTTTGATTCTGTTTGTTCAGTTGTCGATACTGATTTGAAAATAACCGATCATGAGACAGTAGGTATTAACGTAATTGAGAATAACTTGAATAATAGCGATGATTTTGTGAAATTGAAGTGCTGGAGGAAATATTCAAAACAGGCTGTTTCTAACCTTGTTCAGAGAATCGTGGATTTTCCAATCGCGAGCGGTAGTTTAGATGAGTCTGCAGCTGTTCTTACAAATACCACAAAAACGTGTACAAATAAGCTAGTTGAACAAAAATTTGTTTCTTTGAAGAACTCGAACAGCTGGTACAATTTGGATCTTTTAGGTCTTAAACGCAAGAGGGATAAATTGCACAACAAGTTTTGTAGATCTAATAGTGATAATCAGTGGAATAAGTACACAATCGCGCGGAATAAATATTCACAATCCATTAAAAAAACTCGTTGTGAATATATACAGAGGAAAATTGATCAACATCAAAACAACAGCAGAGAGTTATGGAAAATTTTGAAATCATTATTGAAACCTAGCAATTGCAGACCGCGGTCCATAACTTTTGACGGCACAATAGAACAGTCTGAACAAGCAATTGCATCTAAGTTTAGTGATTATTTCATCAATAGTGTTTCATTGATCAATCAATCTATTGAATTGGTTGATGAACCTGATGAAATAAAGCAGCCAGTTAATAGTAATTGTAGATTTGAAGGTTTTCACCCCATCACAATAGATGAACTTAAAAATATTTGCTTTTCATTAGGAAAATCGGCTGGAGTAGATAATGTTAATGCTAGAGTTATTCAAGATTGCTTTCATATCATTGGTCACACTTTACTGGACCTTATTAATGAATTATTGCAAACTGGGCACGTGCCTGAAGTGTGGAAAGAATCGTTGGTTGTTCCGATTCAAAAGGTTGCTGGGACGATTAAAGCCGATGAGTTTCGTCCTATCAACATGCTGCACACATTAGAGAAAATTTTAGAACTTGTTGTGAAAGGCCAGTTGCTGGAATATTTAAATAGTAATTCTTTGTTGATACCGGAACAATCTCAGCTACCGGGAAGGCCATTCTTGTGAAACCGCGTTGAATTTAGTATTAGCAAAATGGAAAGATAACTTAGAGAGTAAACAAACAATTTTTGCTGTTTTTTGGATCTGAAACGCGCTTTTGGAAACAATTTCCTAGGCCCTTGTTGTTGAAAGCATTAAAGCGCTTTGGAATTTCGAGTACTGCATACAGATGGTTTGAAAGCTATTTGTCTGACAGAACTCAAAGGGACTGTTTTAATGATTCTGTTTCCAGTCCGTGGGGAATAACCTATGGTGTGCCCCAGTGAAGTGTATTAGGGCCCCTTTTGTTTATTATGTATATTAATGACATGCGACGTGTTTTACGATTTTCGTGACATTAATCTGTTTGCAGATGACACTGTGTTGTTCATTGCAGCTAGGGATTTAAATGAAGCCGTTACCCATTTGAACGCAGATTTGCGTTTCTTAGTAGATGGTTGAAATGTAAGCAATTGAAATTGAATATAAGTAAAACTAAATATATAGTAATTTCCATAGAATCGAGTAAATGAGAATGTCTCAGTTACAATTGATGGTGAGACAATTGATCGCGTCTCGGGAGATTAAATCTTCGGCGTGATTATTGATGACAAGCTAAAGTTCAACGCTCACATTGCAATGGTTATCAAGAAATTGCCAAGAAGTATGGAATTCTATGCCGATTAAAAAACGAGTTAGCTACTTGCGGTAAAAATACAGCTATACAAATCAATCATCTCCCCTCATTTAGAGTTTTGCCCTTCCATTTTATTCTTGGCACAACCAAATCAGCAAATGATTGAGGTTACAGCGTTTGCAGAATAAAATTATGCATTTGATTTTACGATGTAACAGATTCACTTCCTCGACTTTTACGTTAGACGCTTTACAATGGCTATCAGTGAAGCAAAGAATTGTGTATTTAACTATGGTCTAGCTATGATTTTTAAAGAGTAGTTAATGGTTTGCTTCCCTCGATATTTGTGTGATCGAATTGAAAGAGGAAGTGATGTTTCATAGATATAATACTAGAAACGCGGATGAAATAAGAACACCGAATTTCTTGACATGTGCTCCACAAAACTCATTATATTTTAAAGGAATAAATGTTTTCAATTCGATGCCAAGACACATTAAACGATGCAACAACACCAAAGTCAGAATTTTAAAAGAGACTTATGTATATGTTCGCTGTTAACGTTAAAACTGTATTTTTGAGCAGCAAGCGTAATTTTTTTTTTCAAAATATTTATGAAGATTGTACCTGACGATGTTTTTTACTGTTTTAAAACGGATTATTTTGTGTGGACCACTTCTTGTACATTTATGCTTAGTTTTTTGTAAAAATGAAGAGTGTCATCTGACGAAGTTCTTTACAAACGGATTATAATGAGCTAGCTATTTTATTTTTTAAGTTTCATTTTTTCACATTTTCAGATACGACACAATACTCACTATTTTGTTCGTCACAATGATGATGATGGAAATTTGTATAATGTTGTACTAGTTTAAAAAAATAATAAAGAAAGTAGTCTACAATTGTTTGAGTCCTCGCGCGCGCGGTAGTACAGATATGATGGACTTCTTTTTTGAATTCGTAAAAAAAAATTGGCCTTTAATGCACTTGGGATGGTACTAATAAAGAAAGTATAGCGGGATTGTCTTGCTGAATGTCGAGGAATTCTTCGTCAATGCTTCCGTGGTTGGAAAGTAAAAGCTTGACTAATGCCGGTCCAGGATTTTTTCAGCTTGAAATTTTCTCGATCTTCTCCTGAGTTTGGGGATATCCTCCGGCCAGCCCAAAACTAAGTGTGGCGGTCTCCATTGAGTGTTGAACCTCTGACTCTGTGGCAGGCAAGATCGGTACGGTATTGGCACCTTTTGATAATGTCCTTTTACTGGATTCTGTGATCGTTACAGCAGAATTTCCTGATCGCTGGGAATACTTGCGAACTTTTGTGGTTAACATCAAAGCTTTTCATAATTATGTCGCTGTGAAGCAAATGGATACTTTTGAAGAAATTTATATCTGTGTTTTTTTTTTGCATAACTGGTTTGAATTGTTACCAAATTAATTATCTTAGAGATAAAATCGTCTAGCTCAAACCTTTGTAGTGGTAAGGGCGGGACCATCATCATCATCATCATTTAAACCGACAGGAGGGATGCTGTTGGGGACATTTACTAGTGTTGGCTGTTTATATCAATAGAATTCAAGAATACGTTAAAACATAGAGTTTGATGACCGATTTAAACCAACTGTGTGGGTGGTTTATGTCAATGGAATACAAGAATACGTTGAAATTTCCAATTTGACGACTAATTCAAACCAACAGCAAGATGCTACTCACAATTATGGGGTGTTGATAGAAAAATACCTTATGCTACACAGCATTTTATATTGATAAAGTTTATAAGTTTGAAGTTATCATAACATATGTGAAAAAAGTCATTTTGGATATACCAATTTCAAAATACCGTATTTCTGTGAAAAAATTAGGTAGCACATTAAAAATTTCTCCATGACTTAAAAAAATACAGAAATTTATGTGGACAAAATTTGAACTGTTTTTATCAAGTGATTTGGACTACAGCTGGCGTCAAAGTTGAGGCTCCAACATGAGTATTTTCCTTGTTCACCCAATTATGACCATGCTGAAATATCGGTGCAAAAAAAAAGCCGAGGCGTTGTCATCATACAGGTTTAGGCCGAATTAATGAGATGAATTCGCCTCGGCTTTGTATTTGCACCGATAGTGTGCAATGGTGTATCTCAACACCAATTATCTTGCTTGAAATCAACGCAGCATGCGTCTGGCAAGTTCATCCATGTTAATGCTCAAATTATTGGTTGCAAAAAAATTATGGTAAGTACCCACTATTCAACGAATCCGGTAGGTAAAGAAATCCGCTCAGTACTACACTACCTAGGCGTGCAACAAATTATGCTTGTCACAACAACATACGGCGGTAGAGATTCATACCAAAACACTATACCCAATGTTAAAGTTCATACCAAAATACCCTACCCATCCCGTGCTATATATGCACTGCTGATAGTTAGAAGCACTTTATTTCCGATTACAACTTGTATCAGCTACTACATTAAATTCACAACATCGTTTAAGTGGTTCACAGGTTTCTAGTATGGATAACCAGTATCAAAGCCAGTGTCGGAGAACTCAACCTTATCTCACGCAATCCATGTTTATCGAAAGGGACGTTGATATTTCGGATGTCCAATTCTTATCATTGGACGAACATCGTCTGGAGTTGTTACGGGTTAACAGCGTTGCAAGCTCAAGTATCACGCTGACGGTCGACGAAGATGGTGAATCAGAATATACAGATTGGGAGCAGGAATTACTCGAGAGGAATGGAAACAGCAGCCAAAATAGCACGATTCATCCATTGAAAAACAGTGAAGATTGGTGGTGCGAACAGTGTGAACAATATCTATGCAATGGCGAACAATGCTTCACCACGGCCACTTCGGAGCAGCTGGAAGAACTGCTAACAAGATTGAGAATGGGTGAGGATGTTGTGGTGCCGGTGCTTACAATTTCAACGCGTCGGCCAGATTATCCCGAGCTACTGCACTATAGCGCTGATCTGTCTCTATCGATTAGGAGTACTGAGGATGAGGGGGATAAGGTCGACTTTGTCAGAGGATTTCCTTGTTTGATGCGGAGAAATGCGATCCTTTCCAATTGGTCCCAGAATATCGATTACGATTGCACTCCACCATCTTCGTCGGAATCAGATGCATCAAAAAGTGAAGGTTATTCAGAAAACTAAATTTATGTAGTTTAAGGTTTTTATGTACGCATTTTTCTGTACAAATATACAACTCTTTCTGAACATGATTGTAAAAGAAGACTTTATTTTTGTATCTCTTAGCGGCCCAGACTTCTTAAGTGCTTATTATCTCCATTTTTTTGGTTGGGTAACGAAAAGTGGTCATCTTTTGAAATGTTATTACTGAATTGTTTTTTTGTTCAATTTTCGAAAATTTTCAATCGGAGACCTTTCCACCCATTGAAAGCATAAACCGATAACCGAACACTCAAAACTTTTCTTTTTTTCCACGTGAAACTTCACGTAACTTTCACCTGAACACATAACCAAATCTTCTTCAGTAAAATCAGGTGAACATCAGCTGTACGTAAAAAATCACGTTACATATATGTGATTTTCACGTAGAATATAGATTTACGTGGAAATCACGTAGCTCTTACGTGAATTTTACGTGTGTATTACTGGTTTTGGCAGTGGATGAAAATTACATGCGTTTCACGTGGAAACAATGTGTCGATTTTTTTGAGTGAAGAGTAAAACAAATCAGTGGGGTTGTGTACAGGACGCGACCAGAGGGTTGACGTAAGCTACGTTCAACCGTTTTATGCATTAATATGTTCAATATTTATTTATTTATTTATTTACTTGTCTTCGAATAACTCGTACAGACAGATTATACTAAACACTAATTCTAGTTTTGAACATTGTCTTGGATGTGTTAAAATCAAAATGGTCAGACACTTCATTAAACCTACGGCAACAAACGTCGAATGGGTTGTTCTGTCCGAATAAAGTACGATGCGTAGATAGTCAAAGGAAATCCGTACGCCGAGTTATTCTTGCTGGAGCGTTAAGTTGTATGTTACCCAGGAGCGCCGAACAATCAATTTTATTACTCAGGATGTCGAATATGAAAAGCCGTTGCAAGAGAACCCTTCTATCAGCCAACGTCGGTAGGCGTACCAAAGCGTATCGCTGTTCGTAGGGGGCAGTCTTACTGGATCATTCCAAGGCATCCGGCGGAGCGCAAACCGAAGAAAATTGCGTTGAATTCGTTCAATCCGTTGAATATGAACGACATGGTATGGCGCCCACACAAGAACACCATATTCCAATATACTGCGTACCATCGCACAGTAGAGCGACTTCAAGCAATAAACGTCTTCAAACTGCTTCGTATTTCGTTTAACAAATCCAAGTACCGCGTAGGCTTTAGCGGTCGTTGCTGCTATTTGTTGTGAGAAGTTTAGCTTGCTGTCAAGTAGTACACCGAGATCCTTTACTGTGCTCACTCTAGCGATACTCGTTATCTCCATTCTGTAATCGAAGATGGTTGCATTCTTTGATCGACAGAATGTGATGACGTTACATTTACGGACGTTGACTTCCATGCCGTTTAGCTTGCACCAACCCAACAATACCTCGATGTCAGCTTGAATAGAACAACAATCAACTAACGATGAAACCACGCGGTAGAACTTCAGGTCGTCTGCGAACATTATTTTTGGCGATTTAATCGTTTCACAAAGATCGTTGACAAATAGCACAAAAAGAAGTGGACCCAAATGACTCCCTTGGGGCACACCAGATGTGATATCGAATGGATCCTAGCACGTCCCATTAATGCGTACGTAGGCACAACGCCCCGTTAGGTAGGAGAATATCCATTGAGTCAACCAAGTAGGAAGGCCCATTCTATTCAATTTATCCACCATCAAAGCATGCGGCACTCTATCAAATGCTTTGGTGAAATCGATATAGATGGCATCGATTTGTTGTCGCTTTTCCAGTGCGTCGACTAACGAAGAAACAAAAGTCATCAGGTTGGTAGAAGTTGAGCGTTTTTTCACGAATCCATGCTGAAACTCGGAGATTATATGATGCACGTGAGGATAAAGCGAATCGTGGATGAGGCTTTCAAAAACTTTCGGCATACATCTCAAGATCGAGATGCCACGGTAATTCTCGATGTTGTGTATACTGCCGCCTTTGTGAATGGGAGTAATAGCAGCTGTTTTCCAAGCACTTGGGAAAATGCCTTCCAGAATCGAACGATTGAAAAGAATGGTGGCGGGCACGGTAAGCGAATCAGCACAGTTCTTGATGAATATCGGAGGGACACGATCTGGCCCAGCACTTTTAGAGTCATCTATCCCTTGTAGCTTTCTCAGCACATCCCCCTGAGAAAAGTTGAAAAGCGCCATGTTGAAGTCGTATCGAGGCAAACTGTCCAGGTACGCTTGAGACGAAGGTGATCGGTTGTTACTTAGCACAATATGTTGCACGGTCGTTTGCAAAAACCCATTAATGGGTGAAAAAACACCCATTTTCGCTAGAAGTGAATCTCCCCATAATGGGTAAACCCGATTTACCCATTAATGGGTAAAAGCAGTGTATGTCACAAAATGGGTATTTATTCACCCATTGCAAAGAAGCCAGGTTTTCCCGTAATGGGTAAAAACTTACCCATTTTTGCATGCAGATTATGTTGCAGTTTGGTAGATTGTAAATTCATGGTTTTCATGGTACTTAATCAATGAAGCAATACAAAAAAAAATACTTGTACTTGTTTTATTCATGCCTTTTCTGGTATACCTATGGATTCGTCCATTAATAAATCCTCCACTTGAGCTTCCAAATATCCATGTTAGTTGGCTGTTTACATGAAAAATGTGCCAGCTGAGGCTCCAAAATGTTGATAGTGAGGATCCACACATTTTTCAAATGAACGGAACAGCATTCTCCGAGCTTGTACTGAGGTTATGCCCAAATTTGATGTGCTGATTTGCTGATGTGCCATTTTTTTTTTGTTTTTTTTATTTCAGAGGTTTTCAGAGCCTTGGGCTGATTCACCTTTTTTTACGAAAAGAAAAAAAAAGGTCCAAAAGAATACAATTCAGTTCAACTTAATGCTAGAGTATAAGTTAGCGATTTCAGGAAATTTACGAGTTTCGTTTCTTGAATTGGATCATTTTGAAGGATATTATTGATACTGGTGAGTAGATTCAAACTGACTCTTGTTGATTAGTGTTGGGAACAGTTAACTAGTATACGATCTCCTCTGAAACTCTAAACCTGCCTACTCCTTCATTATCCTTTACGCCACAGTATGCTGGTATCAAATAAAGCGTAGTATTCGAGAGAATCTGTGCTTTGATTACCTGTATCAGTGGATGCATTTGTTTGGGGTTTTCCAAGTAACATTGCCAGAACCATCCAGTTTTACTAAGTTTTGTTAAAATTTTATGAAAGCAACTAGAAATCAATTTGGTTTTATTATGGAGCCAAGAGGTGCCAATAGGTTTCATATTCTAGTCAAGTTTATGAGAACCTTCACAGCTTGTTTACAACGATCTTTAACCCCTGTTTTCTCAAATTCCTTTTACTCCTATCAAACGTTTTATTACGACTTTTATAACTCGTAAAATTCTGTTTTTAAATGCCGTTTTAGGACTCATTCATATAAACTTGTTATGGTCAGTCGAAAAAGCATTTTAAAATCGTGATGTAGAAGGAGATGTTCACTCGTCGCCATGAGGCACCAAGAGTGGACAGTAATGTTTGCTAGAATGACAGATATGAAGAGACAGTGTTGAAAGTTCCGTCAGTGTACGGTAGAAAGGAAATAGAACAGAAGTAATGAAAATTGAGCGAAAGGGCATGGGTAAAGTAGTACTCGAACCAAGGACGTCACCCTTTGTCTAGCATCCCACTGCGGGGTAGGTCTAGGCACGGACGAGTCTGCCACCTCAACAGGCAAAAGTAACGTGTTGGTACGCGCTAATGTACTACTGAGCTCTGTACTATTCTCCGTGCGAGGAGTAACGATTATGATGTAGAAAGAGATATTCGATTTTAGAATCATTTTGCCTCAAGTAAATGCAAGAAACAGCAAATTGGCATCAAGGAAGTCATCAAATGACCAAATAGTTTTATAGTAGTCATTGCTACGATAACTTGGCATTTTGGTGCGACTGTGATTTTTTCCAATCTCCAAATTGAGATACATGAAATAATTGAAATGTGAAAAATTAAATGCACCAGATTCTAAATGTAATGCAGATGAAATGAAAATACCAGACCAATTTTGGGATTCTTTTAGATAACCTTATTGAATTCCTTCAGTTTTCAGGAAATCCATTGTTGATTTATCACACATATTCGTTTTAATTATGTTTTTGTTGTTGTAAACTCGCTTAATTCCCGAGGCGCATTAGTTTTAGGCTCTTATCGTACCAATATTCAGCACAAATTTAAATACGCATATGATTTGAAGCATGATAGGCTGTGAAAAAACTGAATTTGTTTTGGATATTTTGCTATCAAACAAAATTTTCCTCAAAACTAGGACTATGATATCACAGTGAAGTTTGACAGCCATTTGGCCATTTGGTCGTAATCTGGTTTTCATGGCAGCCAACAGGTTTTATGAAGGTTCTCAAGTGGTCATAACATCTACATTTTTCGGGTTTAAAGAAGCATAAAGGAGGTGTTGGTGGACAAAACAGTTTTGAATGCAGCTTAATCAACACAGCCAAGAGGATTGCTATACGGCTGAAATAAAACTAAAATTGTTACTTGGGTAAACACTTGCTGAATCCGCTTATGTTGATGTTTCTGAGGGCGAGATTGATAGCAACGGCCTCCGAAGAAAAAACGGGTAACTCACCAACTCTTCGTGCTATATGAAACATGGAACTATAAGATAGGATTCCAAAAAATAGAACGATTCCAAAGATCTAAAATCGCTCTACTATTTCGAATCAAGGGAAGGAAGAAAGCGTTGACCTCCTATACCAAACGCTTCCTTAAACAGTGTGATTATTTGTACTTTATCGCTGGGAGCATAGGGTAGAAAGATTAGTTTATGCTCCTGTTGCCAATTACGAAGGTTACCCTAGTAGCACACTTGTTGCCATTCGGTTGAGATAAGATAAATATGACTTTCTAAGTCATTATCATGTTACTACAACTAATTATGACCGTAGTGTGCTACTTGGGTATAGCGCCTTATCTCGCTCACTGAAATTGAGCTTAAAATTTAAAATTTACATAATACATTTAGTAGTTGTTATAATATAGTCCAATTATACAATAAACACTGAGACTCTCTCTCTCTCTCTTTCTCACTCTCTGCAAGCAAAATATCTCTTGAATAACAAAACTTGTTATTAAGAATACCTGGGAATACATGAGATGTACTATTTTGTATTGTCTTGCCTCAATTTGATATTCGTATAACATTGTTGGAACATTTTTATGGTATTTTTCTCAGGTATTTTACCTCTTAATCTGAGATCTTAAATACCAAGACCAGTTATCGAGTTATTTGTTCCTGCTCGAGTAGCGATACTAGAGAGATTGTCACAACAGTTGATGATCACATCGCATAGTTCAGATTGTGTCTTTGTAGTTGAGCAACAGCTGATATATTGATTGGATATGGGTTAGGACACATCTTCGATCAGGGTTGATGCAGCGAAAGGCCTTGACATCAAAATCGTTACCGGAAATCTCAATATAGGGTGGTATCATCCCAACCAGGCGAAGGTATTCCGACCAATTATAGGAAAGTTCAGCGCAAATCACTATACGAATGAAAACAGCCTCAGACTCATGGATTTAGCCGCTTTCAAGAATACTATCATGCGTAGTACCTACTTCCATATCGATACACCAGAAGCTGATGAAAACAGACATAACAACGAATTGGCCATGTTTTAATTCACGGTCTTCTCGGATATTATCAACGCCAGAACCTATCGCGACGCAAACATCGATTTGGACCATTTTCTGGTTATGGTTAAAATGCGCCAAGGACTTTCGATTGTAAACACCAATCCGGAACGATACCCGTGGTCGCAACTGATTACTCGCAAAACCATGCGTTGCCGAATGAGAATGGGCTAATGGAAGTCCCCTTTGAGGACTGCTGGAGTAGTGTCAAATCAACGCAATCCGCAAAGGTTACATGCCGCGAGCCAAAATGTTTCGGGACTAGGTTGTAGGTATATTGACGGATGAATGTGAGGTGAACGAAAGGTGGAAGCAGCTCAAGATGAACACATGATTGGCGCAAAGGTGGAACATCAAGACAGCAGAAGAAATGACTTCATCGGAACTGCAGACGTGGGAAGTACGCCAATTTCAACGATAAGTGAAGTTCAAGATACCATCAAACAGCTTGATAGTAATAAGGCAGCTGGAAAGAATAGTATCGCCACGAAACTTATGAAAATGAGTCCGCATGAGTTTTCAAATTGTCAACATAGATTGATAGTCAGGAGCTAGGATACAGAATACAGAAATACAAGAATGCAAAATACTATTTCCAATAAGACTCTGCGTCGTCTCAGTAGGCGAGAGCTACACAGGCTTGGTGGGAGGACAATTTTCCGGATTTTATTTCGTCTAAAGAAACTACCTTATTAGAATCTTTTCGAATTCTATGCATTGAGCTACATGCTAGGCAAACTGTAAAATACCAAAGGAGTAACCGTAGAAACTTTTAAGACACGTTTGGTACAAATATGGAATTATATGCCTCAAGATATCGTGCATGCCAGCTGTTACGCTTTCAAACAACGCAAGGGGCTGGCAATCAAGGCAAAGTGAAAAAGATTTGAACTGAAATATATTAAGTCAAATGTTGAAAATATACCAAATACAATGAAATTTAAAATCATGCAAGTCTCTCTTTTTTATGACCATATACTTAACTTACAGGAATCCCAACTAACCCTGTACTTTGATCCTTCAAAACTTAAAAACTTCAATACAAATGCAGCAAATCAATACGTCAAAAAAGGTGGATCTTATTTCAAATTGTATAAAACGTACACCTACGACAAATCTAATCAAACTACACTTTTATAGATCTACAGCCTGACACATAGAAAATATAACTAATAATTATGTTTTTGATGCTACTGGGAAACCGTGTCCTATCCCATGGAGCATTAAATTTTCGAGTTTGACAAAGGTTAAAATTTTAAATTTATATCAACAAAGTTTCGAAATGGTGAAAAAAACCAAACACCAAGCTAGAGGATCTGCCACGTCACGCAAAACGAACAAAAAAGTTACCACTATTTCATCCCGACAAAAAAAAATAGAATCATTTACTCACGTTTGCATGCCCTACATTCGAGGGCAGGAAAATGGCTTCATTGGTTAGTGCCAATGCTTGTTGTCCTTCTGCTTCATTGCTCGTGATTACATATTTATACAGATTGCGCAGGATTGCTTTTCGAGTGATTCCGCTTTGTACGTGTTGATATTGGCATGCAACACGTTATCAGCCACATTTTGAATGTTTATTTACTTGTCTAGTTAGTCTTCGTTTGCTAGTGGGGACACTCTTGACTTATTTGGATAGGAGGAGGAGCGGACTCAAACTATCGAGGTGTTTTTTTTAATGCAAAACTTGATTACTTGAATGAATTGCAAAAAAATGAACTCATATTTGATCAGCATATCTTGATTTTTGCGAAAAGAATAATTTTTCATCAAACAGGTTGAATTGAATTCAAACGTCGTTGATAAGTTTTTAAGGCTTGTTCGCGACAAAATCCGGACAGATTAAATTTGGAATAAAACAAACTTGCTGTTAGTTCAATCCATGATGCATTTTTTGATCATTTAATTGTGCCATATTAGTCATCTTAAAACTAATAAAAGTTACTAAAGTAGGCTGCATGAAGAAACTACAAACTTTTGAGTTTACTCCAGCCATTAGGGTCTGTGTAGTGAGTCAACATCAAGCAGAAAATAGTGACCATGGCAACGTTGAACTAAAATGTATAAATGTTAGTGCTGTAAAATTTCAATAGATTTAACAAACTTTTTCAGGATACCTCCAATCACTTTTTTGGTGGATTGCTGCTATCGCTGAAAACGAACGAAAACATGCTTAAGCGTGGATACACAGAATACTACACATTATCAATTAACAACCTTTCTTGCATTTCAGGATCAACCGAATTAGGATCTATATATATATTTATAAAAAATGGATTTCTGTCTGTCTGAACCTTATAGACTCGGAGACCATTGAACCGAGCGGCGTGAAAATATGTATGCAAGGGTTTTTTGGGGCCGTTGAAGGTTTTAATGATAGTAAGAGACCCTTCCAATATCTGTGAAGGGGGGCTTTCATACAAATGAAACACAAATTTATGCATTACTCGGAAACAAATCAAGCAAATAGAACCAAATTTTGCATGTGGAGGTTTTTGATGGCGAAAAAAATTCTATGGTAGTTTGAGACTCATCCCTTCTCTTGAAAGTGGGGGCTCCCATACAAATGAAACACATATTTCTGCAAAACTCGAGAGATAATCAAGTAAATTATACCAAATTTAGCTTGTGAGAGCTTTTAGAAGCACGGAATGTTTTTATGGTGATTTAAGACCCCTCCCCTCTCTGGAACGGGAAGCTCCCATACAAATGAAACATAACTTCTGCATAACTCAAGAACTAATCAAGCAAATGGAACCAAATTTTACATGCGAAGTTTTCTAGAAACATGAAATGTTTTTATGGTGGCTCGAGACCCATCCTCTTTCAAGAAGGGGAGGCTCTCATACAAATGAAACGTAAATTTCTGCATAACTTGAAAACTAATAAAGCAAATGGAACCAAATTTGGCATGCGGGGATTTTGAAGGCAATAAATGCTTGATATTGTTCTTTCCTTGTATTCTCCCATACGCGGGGTAACGATCTGTGATGATGTTGTTTTTGAGAAGGAAATAATTTCTCATCATCACGAGGCTCTAGGAGTAGACAGCATTTTTTTTTTGCTAGAACAAAGTTGTGAAGCGAAAGTATTGATGGTTCCGTTAGCTCACGGCAGGCTGTGAAAATTGAATAGAAGTAGTTTGAAATTGAGCGGAGGGCATTTTTGAGGTAGTATTCCGAAACAGGAAACACAGACTTTTGCCAAGCATCCCCATGCGGGGTAAGTCAAGGCGTGATCGAATACACCACCTTGACTGGCAAAAATCTGTGCACTTGATCGTGCTCATATACTACCGATAGCTTTTTTTTAATAAATGTTTTGACGGAAACTCGAGACCTCACCTCTCTCTGTTTGGCAGGGGGAGGGGGGCTCCTATACAAATGAAACACAAATTTTTGCACTAACTTGAGACTAATCAAGCAAATGGAACCAAATTTGGCATGTGGAGGTTTTTGGAGCAGAGAATGAATGTATGGCAGTTTGATTCGATGGTAGTTTAAGACTCCTCCGCGCTTTGAAAAGGGGGTTTTAATGCCAATGATTGTATGGTGGTTTGTAAAACCTCCCTCTCTGGAAGGGAAGGCTCCCATACAAATGAAACACAAATTACTATCAAACATGACAACTATCCTTGCTGCTATGCAAATTTGTACGCAGGGTTTTTTGAGGTTAGGAAAGGTTCTTATTGTAGTAAGAGACCCCTCCTGCCTCTAGAAAGGTGGGACCCCTATACAAATGAAACACATATTTCAGCATAACTCGAGCATTAATCATGCAAAGGAAACCAAATTGAGCATGTGATAGTTTTCAAAAGCAAGAAATGTTTTTATGGCAAATGGGACCCCTCCCTGTTCCGGAAGGGGAGGCTCTCAATAAAACGAAACAGAAATTTCTGCATAACTCAAAAACTAATCAAGCAAATGGAACCAAATTGTGGAGGTTTCTGGCAGCAAGAAATCCTAAAGGGTTTGAGCTGTTTAGTGGAATACCTGTTACTAAGTCGAGCAAGTCGAGTTATTAGTACGAGACCCCGAAGAAGTCTGCAAATTGTAGACGAAATACGCGTATCTGTCAAGATAAGCAAAGGTAGTTGGAATTAAATAGAAAATCCTAATTTTTCTTCTAATTTCTAGCAAGAAATGTTTTTATGGTGTTCCAAGTTCCTACATAACACGAGAGTTAATCAAGTAAATGGAACCAAATTTGGCAAGTAGAGGTTTTGAAAGGCATGAAATGTTTCTATCGCGGTTTGAGTCCCCTTCTCTTTCTAGACGGGATTTTTAGTTAAGGAAAATCTCTCGACTACCTGTTCATAGGGTATGATTGTACTTGCCACACAATATACTAATGCAAAAATGGTACCTGGCATCGAATGCTCTCAATTAATAACCATGGAAGTGCATTTAGAGCACTCAGTTGAGAGCAAGCAAAAAGCTTTAAAGGCTAAGCAAGAAGAAGAAGAAATGTATTTAAGGTGCCTTGAAGCCCATCCTCTTTCTTAAAAGGGGATACCCATACGAATGAAACACAATTTTTGGCATAGCTCGACAACCAATGGAACAAATGGAACCAAATTTGGCATTTAGAGGTTTTGTGAGGCAAGAAATGTTTCTTTGGCAGTTCAAGACCCCATCATATTAATTACATAATTCTGCATAACTCAGGATGGTAGAATGGTAGGATTGGAGGTAGGATATCTATATATATACAACAATAATTTTTTGTCTGTCCGTCTGTTTGACTTTTATAGACTCGGAAAGTTCTGAACCGATCAGAGAGAAAGTTAGTATGCAGGGATTTTTGGGGCTGGAGATAGTTCTTATAATTGTTTAAGACCCCTTCTCTCTCAGAAAGGGGGGCTCTCATACAAATGAGACACACATTTCTGTGTAACTCGAGAACAAATCAGGCAAATGGAACTAAATTTGTCATGAGGGGGGTTTTGAAGGTAATGATTGTATGGTGGTTCGAGAACCCCCCCCCCCTCCTCTGGAAGGGAAGGCTCCTATACAAATGAAACACAAATTACTACCAAACATGAGAATGATCCAGGTTACTGAAACACAAAACGTGTATTTCTCGGGTATGAAGCATGTTCTGATAGAAGTTTGAACACCTGCTTAGTCAAGAAAAAAACTCATTATCAAAAACGTGCCAGTTCTATTTAATTTTAATTATTTTAGTTACAAGCTTAGCATTTCTCGCATCGGGTTCAGCTAGTCGTGAATAAAAGATACGAATGATGGTAGTATTTTTCATTTATATAAATATATACACTCTTATATAAATATTTCATGGGAATCGGAGGGACCATCAGGGCTGAAATTTGATTCGCACCGAACTATCAAAACTTTCTCTTCATATCTTTCATTCTAGCCAAAAACATTGTTGTTCACTCTTGGTGCCTCATGGTGATGAGCGAACATCTCCTTCTACATCATAATCGTTACTCCTCGCACGGAGAATATATAACATAACAATTAATGTATGTAAAACCATAAATGGTGGTAACCATTAATTATACTGGTGGGGACCAGTATCGCATCGCTTCACGGTGTTTCTCTCCGAGGTCTCTACGTTGGAGACGACGAGAATAACTTTAGTGATCGTCAGTCGGTGCGAATCAAAACAAACCCAAAAAAAGGAGAGAGTTCCTCTCCCATGTGCGCATCAGTAAACAGAGTGCACACAATAGATCGCTAGAATAACTCTAGACAAAATAGTCAAAAGGTCGAAAGTAACATTTGTAAACAATGACTTCTAGCGTATTTTTCTGGGATCTGCTTGCTCCCCCGAACCAAATAGCACCAGAAATAGATACAAGGAGCTATTACCTTCCCGTTGGTAGTGAATGTAGATGTTAGCAACCTGGTATTTCCAGGAAATTTACGTTTAAAGTCATTGTTTACAAATGTTACTTTCGACCTTTTGACGATTTTGTCTAGAACTATACAAGCCACAGTGGTACATGAGCGTCTTCCAACCGGACATTTTTGCCTGTTGAAGTGGCGGACTTAGTCCGTGCTTTAACCTACCCCGCAGTGGGATGTTAGGCAAAAATGTCGTTGGTTCGAGTACCACCGTATACATGCCCTTTTCGCTCAATTTTCATAAAAAACATCTGTTACATTTCCAATCCTGCCGCACACTAGCGGAACTATCAAAACTTTCTCTTCATATCTTTCATTCTAGCCAAAAACATTGTTGTTCACTCATGGTGATGAGCGAACATCTCCTTCTACATAACAATTATGATGGTTTTGTGTTGCTTGGGTAGTGTTTGACAAAGCTTCACGACAGTTTTGCTCAAATTTTCCGAACGTTTACTCACACATTTCAAAAGATACAGAAAAATCCGGGTGTGCCATTTTCGGCTAATACACCCTTTAGTTATCCACTCTGAACAAGCCAATCGGCAACAATTGCCGGACCGGATGAAAAGGATACTGGAAACTTGTTGAAACCTAAAGCTACTGTCTCCGTTGGCAACCAGCCGAAGGATAAACTTCTACGCTCAGTGAAAGTTTTGCCTTCCGCAGGGTTATTATCAGTTTGCCCGGGATTATGACAAATGTGCTTCATTGACCGCAATAAATTTTGAACCTTTTGTGGCGATGAAAACGTTCTACCTTCCCTCCCCGTCCCACCTAATCTCACTTTTGGTAGGCGGTGGGTTAAAAAAGCTGCTAACAGGAACATAGCAGTCCCTGGTAGTTTAATGTTTTGCCGCAACACCGGAACGAACGACTCTGAAGACTAAGTTTTCACAGCCGGTAGTGATGTCGTGATAATTCCGCCCAAGCTGACAGGAAGGATATGCTTACGACAGAGGAGCCGATAAATGTCGCCTTTAAGCCTGAAGAGGTCTTAAATACTAAGGATCTGAGTAATAAAGAACGATTCTTCGTTCGAACAAGTTTATGTGAATTCGATTTCTGATGAGTAAACGCGTACTGTACATACTGGTTTTTCCAGTGGTACGTTTTCCTTTTTTTTCGAAATACTGCACAGTTTAATTTTTGAGTAATGTTCAATTTAGTTAGAAGGTGAAGTATGTTGACAATTGTGATAGATTGTTGATTGTATCTATCGGTATGCGAGTTTAGTAGATGCCAGTAGATGCCAACCCGTCACTGATTAGAGTTAGTGTACTTGCACAAAAAACCACGTAGATCGAGCTTGGAAGTTATTCCCATATTCAGTGTTCAAGCTCAATAAATGCTTACACTAACATTCCTAAACGTATACGAAAGGATAAGTATAAAATGGAATAGAGAAAATACCAAAAGTAGCAAAATCCACAATGAAAAGCAGGCCCGCGCAGCAAAGGAGCCCTTGAAGTGCGTAAATTGAAGTCACTCGGCCGCGGTGTTTGCCGAAGTTGAAAACACTCGGCTTCCCGTGCTCTCCGAAATACAAACCACCGAAGGTAAGAAAAATTCACGGGCACTGTTGTCGGTGGGTTTTCGCTCTGTGCGTCATTATCGAACAATGACACGGGGTGGTAATACTGATACTCGGTACACTGTGTTTGCCCATTTCAAGCTCGGTTCACAATGGATTATATATACTTACAATATTTCTTGTACCAAACTACTAGTATTAGTATTATAGATAAAATATTATGTTACCTGGCTGATGAATAATGAAAAAACTTTCGTTGTCATAATCACTGCACTAAGTACAACACGGAAGATTTTCCTCTCGAATCAAATTTACGATAAAATACGACAACCTCCCTCAAGAAAACCGAACTGTCAAATTAGCACCACACGCAGCACCAAGTTTTCGGCTTCACGATTGTTGTTCGCTGCACAGCCGCTGCACTCCTGTGCACAGTGGTCAAAAAGTCGATTTTAACGCTCTTAACTCATAGTTTCCTAACTATTGGAGCTAGAGCGATGGCGTTTTTGGCAAAGTTTCTAGACATGACAAGCTTCATATTTTGACGGCATGAGTTTTGTGATCAACTCCCGTAAAAGTGAGATAAAAATTCAACTTTTTTAGTATTTTGAGATGGAGAGTTGATGACTTCAACAAAATTGCAGAACAAATCAATACAAACAACTTTGCCGAACATATACAAATTGTATGTTTCACCCAATTGGAGATAAAAAGTGTTTTATAAGAACTAACCTCCAAAAACACATTTTTCACTGAAACATTTTATTTTTAATTTTAAGGACAATATAATGTTCTACAAAGTTATATGCCATATCTAAATACAAAACTTTCTAGAATATACTATACTTGCGGTATTTCAGTGGGATTTCTTCCGTTTTATTTGTCGTATTTTCAAAGGCTGTACCACACTTCGGAGCAAATAGGAGCAGATAGACAAACATCGAGAGTTAAATACCCGTTTCTAGTATCAAAAAATCCATTGATTACAAGCATTCGTGTTTGGCCCAAAAAGCATGAGAAACCGCTTCAACAGACGCTTATATTGAATAGTCAAAGGGGTTCAAATCTGGACTGCTTAGAGGTCACATATCTTCTGACAAAATGATATGTTCTCCTTCAGCAAGCGAAGGTTGCTTGAATCCACACAAGCAGTTGATTCTTCAAAATGTCCATGTTGACTTCAGTGTTCATTATTACAAAACAGCAGGTGTCTTCAACCCATTTGACATTAACACCAGAAATACGAATGTCTCCAGTGGGATGCTTGGTGGTTAACTTAAATGTAGCATTCTTATAATTAGGTCCGTTTAAGGTAAACCACGAGATAACTAATTATTTTTCAGATGTTTTTACTGTCCATGCGTCATTTAATTTGTCAATATAGCAACACAATCAACCTATGTAACATCGACTCATGATTTAAGCTAATAGTAAAAATATTCCGTCATGTCAAATCTTTCAGTGATCTGCGTACGCCCCTCATTTTGTTCAGGACCTTTTGAACTAGATGAGGTGAAATAAGGAGCCCAGTATTTTAGAACTGGGATCCAAATAACAATGACATGATGAACGTGATGGGATTTCAGCAGGTTGCCCCAAGAGAATAACAATGGCCTACGTGATGGCTTGGATGAAAGGCCGGGTGTCTTCACATGATAAGGAACAGGCGAATGTAGGAAATTTCATGGCTATATCGAGGCTTAGATTCAATTCACGAATTTATTTTAGTTTTTATTTGTTCTAGTTATAATGCTGAGATATTGCATTTTTTTTCTGTTTCTAATAAAATAGTTGTTTAAATTTAAATAACTTACCACAAAAATATATCAGTCTCTATGATGAATCAGACATTCAAAGAATAAAACCTTTGAACTCAAGGAACAACAAAGAATAAAACATATTTCATTGCTTATTATTTTTATCGGGTTCATATGCTTTTACTGATCCAATGTGAAATTTATCGAAAACTGAAAAACATATACTTTGCTTGTTTTGTACAAGGTCTTATTTTTCTCAAACAATAAAAGAATACATATCATATTAGACAAAAATGTTATTTATTTAAATTTCAATCTTGACTGATGTACCTTGATTTTTAAGACACAAATGAAATTACTTGACCATGTAAAAAGTGGCTGCAGTAAGTCAATACATAAAAATAATATACCTGCAACGCACCACGAGAAGTTGATCTACCAGCAATGTGCACATCAATTTCAAATCGCCAGTTGCAAATTGATTGCAACGATTTTTGTCTGAAATTATTAATTATTTTGTTGGACATTTGCTCTAAAGTCTCAACATTCGAAATTCTATGTACTTTGTTAGTACTGTACCAAGAAGGCAGCTTCAAAATCATCTTCAGAACTTTGTTCTGAATCCTTTGAAGTGTATTTTTTCCTGGTAGCACAACAACTAGACCATATTGGAACAGCATAAAGCATGGCCGGTTTAAAAATTTGTTTAAATATTAGTAGTTTGTTCTTCAGACAAAGTTTTGATTCTCTGTTTATAAGAGAATATAAACATTTTATACATTTATTACATTTGGCTTGAATGCCCTCAATGTGATCTTTGAAGTTTAATTTTTGATCAAGTACCAGACCAAGATATTTCACTTGATTTGACCATAAATTGAAACACCGTTCATAGTAACTATGTTACTACTAATAGGTTTCAAAAAAGAAGCTCTAGGTTTATGTGGGAATATTAAAAGTTTAGTTTTGGAAGCGTTGGGAGAAAGATCACATTATTTGGTCTTATGCTGACCATAGTGTAGTCAGATCTGAGCTTTATGATTCACGTCGGGCTCGAGGTAGACAACCTAATGTACCGGTTCGAGATAATTTGGCTGTACGTGATCTGGAGTGTTTGAAACTCATTTATGTGGTTTTGACTAACATTCGCCTTAGATTGTAGTTAGTTTAAACTGTATGTCTACTATAAGCACAGAGAACAGACATCCAGACTCGAACATTTCTCCTCCGTCTCCCGTTGGAAAAACAACGCCACATAGTCTAGGTTTCACAAAACTAAAATTGACAGACTATCCAAATCTCGAGGCGGGCAAGTGGCGCCATCTACATATGATTCACCAAAATTAACGGAAACGAACTGTAATTTAAAATGGCAGTTACAGAAATTAATACGCGGAGGGCACTTCAGCTTGGATGTCTCTTATCCAACATCGTTATGTGTGTATGTGTATATGTTGTGAGTGGTTTCATGGTCATGGAGAAACAAACATACCTGCGCAGGATTTCGATTATGCTGCAGAGACAGCTAGGTCGTCGTCCGAGGGGTCCACCAGAGATGTGCGATGGCGGCATAACGGACGGGTGTCGCTCGATGTAGTGGAGGGCCGATTTAAAGATGCGGGGAAGGCGTCGGCAGACCGGTACTCTACCCGATCGAACGCTAACGAACGCAGGCAGGCCAGTATCTTCTCGACCCCGTTTGACTGCCTTTCCGGCGGGCCTTACCGAGCGATGCACACCAGGAAATATGCCAGAACCAGAAGGAAACTGACGGACTTTAGCCCGTATAGTGATTCGTCACACTGGAAACTATATATAAATAAATTATAAAAGAACACGTTTGAAAAGAACACTATTTTTCATTTAAAGTTACTGTATAAATAAAACAAAAGAAACAAAAGTCTAAAGGGCGATACGGTCGAAATTTGGTCAATATCAACTTGACGTATTTCTTTCAATTTTGCATTTAAAAAACCTGAACACCCCTCATTTTAAAGGTGTGTGTGTGTGTAGAATGTTGCTCCTATTTTGATTTTGGAATTCACTCTTCAGTTGTCAAAATGCCGTCAAAGCAAGAAGAGCAGCGTATCAAAATTTTGCTCGCGCATCGCGAAAATCTGAGCTACTCACACGCAAAGTTGGAAAAATCGCTAAAAGTTGCCAAATCAACCGTTACAAATGTAATTAAAGTGTTTGGGGAACGTTTGTCGACAGCCAGGAAGTCTGGATCGGGGGGAAATCGAAAACCGGAAGCCGCTGAGACGACAAAGAGAGTTGCCGGTAGTTTCAAGCGAAACCCTAACCTATCTCTCCGAGATGCCGCAAATAAGCTGGGTGTATCGTCTACAACCGTGCATCGAGCCAAAAAACGAGCCGGACTATCGACTTACAAGAAGGTAGTGACTCCAAATCGCGATGATAAACAAAATACGACGGCCAAAGCGCGATCCCGGAGGCTGTACACGACGATGCTGACGAAGTTTGACTGCGTGGTAATGGACGACGAAACCTACGTCAAAGCCGACTACAAGCAGCTTCCGGGACAGGAGTTTTATACGGCAAAAGGAAGGGGAAAGGTAGCAGATATTTTCAAGCACACGAAACTGTCAAAGTTCGCAAAGAAATATCTGGTTTGGCAAGCCATCTGTACCTGTGGCTTGAAAAGCAGCATTTTCATAGCTTCCGGGACTGTCAACCAAGAAATGTACGTGGAAGAGTGTTCGAATAAACGTCTGCTGCCTTTCCTGAAGAATCACGGTTGTTCCGTACTGTTTTGGCCGGATTTGGCATCTTGCCATTACGGTAAAAAGGCCATGGAGGGGTACGCCGCCAACAACGTGCAGGTGGTTCCCAAGGACAAGAACCCTCCCAACACGCCAGAGCTCCGCCCAATTGAGAAATACTGGGCTATTGTCAAGCGGAACCTAAAGAAGACCAAAAAAACTGCTAAGGACGAGCAGCAGTTCAAGGCAAACTGGCTTTCTGCGGCGAAGAAGGTGGACAAGGTGGCTGTACAAAATCTGATGGCAGGGGTCAAGCCTAAGGCCCGGCAATTCGGATTTGGAAAAGCGGAAGCCTAACTGAATATTTTTCCTGAATTTTATACTAATTGAACTTGAAAAAGAAATTTAATTTGAATTTTTAAATAAACGATTTCACCGATTTACACGCGTTTTCCCTTGACCAAGTTTTGACCGTATCACCCTTTATATTGTAACGTTTTACACAAAGCGCACCTTTTGAATTTTAAACTTGCACCACTTTCACAGAAGCTGACTTTAGCCCAACCGACTTGGAATATAAATGATCGAGAATAGGTATGTAAAAATCTATTGAACCCTCAAAATCGTAAAAGTAATCCTATTTGCTATTTACTAACACTACTTCAACTATTCAACTATAGTATACGAGTTACCACAGTTTACATAATCTTATATGCCATCTTCGTTTAATCCGTACCTGGATAGTAAGTTTTGAAAGAAGCTTTTATCCTTAGTTTAATGAACTTTTTATAGCAAACCTAGTTTTCAAATTAGAGGCTGTAATATGAATAGTTCATAAAATATAAAACTTTTCAAAAATTTATTGCAACTAATTATTTCCTAATTTGACAAGTTTTAACCAGAAGGTTAATTAATTCAAAAGTTACCACTAATTTACTATTACAAAGGATAAAAAAATAGAATTTTAATGGAAAAGTCAGAACACGTTACATCACACGCCGCAATTTTATGAAAATTTGATCAATGAGAAATTCAAATCAAATTTTCATAACCCAAAATCAATGTAAAAAAAAAATGATTATGATAATGAAATAAAAATGTTTGTTTGTAACTATAAATATTTTATACAATTGTTACTGAATTTATTGAAATTACTCTGCCACAACTACACTGGATAAGCTTCAACCATCAGATCAGTTCTCTAGATTTGCCAACGTTATTGGACGTATTCCAACTTATTAACAGGCAAAATTTAACATACAAGTACTCTGAACGTAAATCTAGGATTCTGTAACTTTACTTTATCGATCCTGATCGACTAGCTGTAAAATTTACACCTGCCTCAAAATATCGCTTGAAATCAACTTCATCAACCGTAATATTGAATCATCCCAATTGACTTCTTTGCTTTTCACGAAAACGTAAATAATGAACGATAACATCATACTTCATCAACTTTTGCTGACTAAAATCGCAACATGTTATAAAATTCATCGTTCCTCTCCGCAATAAAACATCGCAACATGAACTGATAGCTTCGTGTACAACCCTGCTGCCCTTTGACAGAGCAATGAACTGAAATGAACTGAAATTACAAATGCAGTACCGTTTGTGAACCGTTTGTGAACCGTGAGTCGAATTTCTTATAGCATTAGCAATGCTTGAAATGATTAGATTTTATAGTAGCTCTGATAGCTGTCGTTACAACTCTGTTGACTCGCTCAGAGTTGTTGACTTGTGGCTGGTATGAAGGCGTGAGCCAATGAGTTATACCGTAATGTTCCAGTAGGGTTTTGAATAATTTTGCCGTAAATTGGCTACCATTATCAGTTAGTATAGTCTGTGGTACACCAAATAGGAGGAAGATGGACTGCTCTAGAAATTTGACCAGGGAACAAGCCGTGGCCTGTTTGAAGGGTTGGACAAGAATAAACTTTGTGAATACGTCTGTAACGACAAGCAAACACGTACTTCGGGATTTACCTGACGGTGGAAATGGACCCAGGTAATCCAGTGTTAAAAATTGCCATGGGTGATCGCAATGCTGCTTTTGAGACCCCATAAGTGGTGGTGTACTATTTATATTAGTGCTTTTTGATGTTTTGCAAGGCAAACAAGCTTTACAAAACTGTTTTGCGTCGAGTGCCATTCTGGGCCAGTAGAATTTTTCTTTCAGCTTCGCAATAGTTTTTTCGTAGCCTAAATGAGCTAGGTCGTGCACAGTTTTAATAATCTGATTTCTATCGGGGTCTGGAGGGTAAAATTTCCAAAGAATTCGTTTGTCTTCGATAAAAGCCGTATTTTGCATGAATTTGAAAACTTTTTCACCGACAACTTTAAGGTCAGGGTATTGGGATGGATTACAAGAGATTTTGTTTCACAAATCTTCGTATTCTTTATCTACTACTTGTATTATTTCTATCCTCGACAGGCAGTCTGCTAAAACGTTCTCCTTACCATTCCTGTAGTGGATTGTAAAGTCATAGGACTGGAGTTTTAGAGCCCATCGGAGGAGTCTCGAATTTCCGTTGGCTGCCGTAATTGTAAAGAGCCACGTTATGCTTTTTGCATCTGTTATGACCGTGAAGGTAGTACCGTCAACATAATGACGAAAATTTTCGATAGCCAGCAGTACTGCAAGGCATTCCTTCTCAGTAGCTGCGTATTTCCGTTGCGTACTGGAGAGTTTTTTACTATAGTATGCAATTATTCTTTTCCCTTCTGAATGGTCTTGCAGGAGTGCTGCGCCGACTGCGAGTTGTGACGCATCGGTCTCGATGACGAATGGTAGATCATATCGAGGATTAGCTAGTACCGGAGAGGAGGTGAGCACTGATTTTAATTCTTCGAGTGCATGTTCAGCCTGCTCGGTCCACTTAAATTTTTTTGACTTCTTAAGAAGGTCTGTAATAGGTGTTGTAATAAAGGGTGTCCACGATGAAATTGCCACACACAAAATTGATTCGCAAAATTCGAGTTTTCATCCGATTGCCATCAAATTTTCAGGGATTGAGATATAACTATTAAACTTCATTTTACCATTTTACTCGTATTTTATTTACAGTTTGACTAATTTGACAAGTTTTAACCAGAAGGTTAATTAATTCAAAAGTTACCACTAATTTACTATTACAATGGGTAAAAAAAAAAGAATTTTAATGGAAAAGTCAGAACACGTTACAAATTAATGGACCTTTTCTAGTTATAAGTTATGATAGACAATCTAGAATTAAGAATAAATGTGTTATGTAAACCAAACTTCAAATTCCCACACATCATCCGTTAAATTGTTATTCCTATTAACCTCGAGACGGCCGCGAGTAATCGGTTTTATCCCCCTAACTTTAATTTTAAGATAACTGATGTATATAAAAATGAAAACTTGGCTCTGTAAAGTTGATTCGATTGAGCCTGTACAAATAAATGATTAATGAAAAAAATCGTTTACTTCTATCTCCAGGGCCTGATTTTGGGGGGGGGGGGGCGGGGGGGGCATGGCCCCGGGCCACCACATTGTGGGGGCCCCCACAAAAAATCATCACTTATGATTTATATTTTCACTACGTCTAAACTATTTTTTTACCGTGTATGACTCGATGTGACTCTCTCTTCTCCCTCACTGACCGCTAAACCGAATATTCATGATAAACAATCAGTGTGTTCTCTCCCACCGCCGCGAACCGTTTGCTATTCTGCTTGTGCGTCTGTGAAACTGTTATCGTTTCGGCAACCATTTGTGAAAATTGGTGATTTGAAATCAAAAAAATGGGCGATCGTCACGTTCTGCATAGAAATTATAAAAGTGGATCGGAGAAAAGAAAAATTCAAGATGAGCGGAACAAAAAGGTCGAGAAAGTGCTTTCAAAAACCCCGAAAATCAGTTCATTTTTTGCGGCGGGTAATAGTAGTGCAGCAGCGGGTGAATCCGAAACTGAGTCAAATGTTTTTCGGGATCCGGTACCCTTGCCGGTGCCCTCAGAAGAGGCTTCGAGCTCCAAGTCTATTGGTTCAGATTCAATTGCCAGGAAAGTGGAAGAAAAAGTCAACCCAATTTTTGAGAAGGATGTGGGAAAGTGGTCAAAACTAAGTGCTAAGGAAATTGATTACTGGATTGCAAAAGGTTCTAGTGAACTGCATAATTGTGATGATGAGCAAATGTTCGAAAATTTCTCGGTAAGCCAAGATAGAGGGGATGTTACAGGCTTCCGAAAATGCACAAAATCCTTGTTTTACCGAAAGCTCCAGAATGAAACAGTGTTCCGAAATTGGCTTTGTTTTTCGCCGGACAGCGGTAAGCTGTATTGCTTTTTTGCAAGCTTATGAACGTTTCATTGTCGAATTTTTCTGGTGATGGGTTCTGCAATTGGAAGCGCGCCCAAGAGAAATTAAGCTCACATGAAACATCGAAGGATCATTTGGAATCTTCAGTCGCCATTTCGTTGCGAGCAGGAAAACTTGGTCTTGATCAAAGTTTAAAAAGAGAGGTAAGTTTTCGGCAGACAACTAATCGTCCCATAAAAAAATAGAAAGCTCCCATAAATTAATCAAAATTAACCAATAGTAAAAAAAGGGTAGTACCGAGTGCCACCGTATATTTGACCGTGTTTAATTTGAAAACATTTTAATTTGACCCCCGTTTATTTGCACTTTGTTCCAATTAAAAATGGTTCAAACGTCATTCAGCTCATGGAACAAAACGAAGCGAAATGGTAAATTGTGAACCGGAACGCAGAATAAAAACAAAACAGCAAATAAGGTTGCCAGGATCATGGTTTTATTGTTACTGGAAGCTCAAATTGAAAATTTACTCTGGTAATTTTGATGAGATGTTATTCAAAAGTTCAAGGAAAGTATAAAAAGCAGAAAAACCAAGTAATTTTTCCTTAACATAAATGATTGTTTGCTTGAAATTGAATCGATGCAACGAAGGAGCTACGCTCCCTACTGCATCAAAATTTCAGGGGTGATTCAACTACACCACATAAGATCAGTGTTTTGGGTTATATATTTAAGGATTAAATATTATATATTTTTATATTTAAAGAATTAAATGACGATTTATGATTCATTTCTTGTAATTTTAACTTAAATTATAGTTTTTTTGATAGTTTTTCATTAGAATAGTTGATTTTTTATGGAATTTTTCTAATAATTTATGAAAACTTCGTATTTCTCTCGACTTGGAGGTTTTAATTTTATAATGAAATTTTTGAGTATTTTCTCGCTTTTTCGGAACTTTTATGGAACATTAATTGATTGTTTATGGAAACATTTGATTCACTAATTGTTTTATTGATTTGTTTATTGAAATTCTTGATTTTATTATTGCTATTATCCCTTTTTCTTTTGGTAATTTTTGATTTTCTTACGGATAGTTTTAATTTTTTAATGAGTCGTTTATATTTTAGCCGTAAGATTTTTTATTATTATAACAAATGGAGCATAAGATACCCATTATCCAAATATTATAATTCTCACAGGAACAACAGATGGCAAGCTACTGGCGAGATGTCTTGAAGCGAGTGGTGAAAGCCATTACGTTTTTGTCGGAACGTGGTTTAGCGTTTCGTGGAGAAGACGAGCTGTTTGGTTCGTCCAAAAATGGGAATTTCATGGGAATTCTCGAGCTAGTTTCAGAATTTGACCCATTTTTAGCTCAGCATATCGAGAAGCACGGCAATAAGAGGAGTGGGCACGCCAATTATTTGTCTTCTACAATTTGCGACGAGATCATCGACCTTATGGCAGATAAGGTATTTGCGGTTATTACTAGCCGAATAAGAATAGCAAAATACTATTCAATTTCCGTCGATTCTTCTCCCGATGAATCTCATATTGACCAGCTGACTGTCACAGTGAAATATATGGAAGGAACTAGCCCCGTTGATCGATTTCTAACATTTATTCCGAATTGCGGTCATGCGGGTCAGCAGATGGTTGATGCACTTCTCGAGTTTTTGAAAAACACGACATAGATTTCCAGGATTGCCGAGGACAGTCTTACGATAACGCGCCGAACATGTCGGGAAAATACAAGGGCATGCAAGCGTTGGTTTTGCAAAAAACCCATATGCTTTTTTCGTTCCTTGTTGCGCTCATTCGTTGAATTTAGTTGGAAAGGCCGCAGCCAATACCTGTTCATCTGCTGTGGATTACTTCAACTTTGTTCAAAACCTGTTCAACTTTTTCACGGGCTCAACAAGTCGATTCCAGCTATTGACTGAACATCTCTCCAAGACCGAACGGAAGTATACGGTGAAAACCTAAGTGACACTCGATGGTCGTGTCGGGCTGATGCAACGAAAGCATTGCTTCACGGGTATTCTGAAATCAAATCCGCTCTTTTGACCATTGCTGAGAATGCAGAGGAGAAGGATCTAGTAAAAAATGAAGCACTGTGTCTCTTCAATAAGATGTCACAACTTGAAAATGCGATTTACACCCAGTTCTGGTGCGACATACTGGAAAGATTCGACGCCACTAGTCAGTTTCTCCAAAACCCGGCCACAGCTTTGAAACCAGCAGTCAACTCAATTATCAGTTTGATTGAATACGTTGAATCCAAACGAGCAACATATGATGAATACGAGTCTAATGGCAAGAAGATGTCAGGCACGGAGAGCTACCGGAAGACGCGATTGCGAACAAAAAACGTTCGACTTAATGAGCTAGGTCGGGCCAAGCAAGCTGAAACTGTTTCAACACAATCTCCAAAGGAAAAATTCAAAGCTGATGCCTTTTCTCCTGTTATTGATCAGCTTAAAGTTTCATTGGCAGAGCGTGCTGAAGCATATAAACAGGTAAAGATAATTACTGGCTTATGTCTTTTATCAAATCTTTGACTTTTTTCTTTTGTCTCATTTATATTTTCCAAAGGTGACAAATTTATTCGAATTCCTGTCGGATTTGGATGCGTCCCCGTCAGCCTTAGAAGAGGGAGCAAAAAGGTTGGCTGAAACGTACCCTGCTGACCTTGGTCCTGAGTTAACCAACGAGCTCATCCAACTCGTTTCATTCGCAAAGCAAAGCCGCTACACTCATAACGAGCCAGTAGAGTCGTTCCTCTACAATTTCAATATGAAAAACGACTTGCGTGCCACTTTTCCTAACGCAGAAGTTGCATTGCGAATTTACCTAAGTATTATGGTATCAAACGCAAGTGGTGAGCGGTCATTTTCAAAAATGAAATACATCAAAAATAGGCTGAGGACATCGATGACTAACGAAAGGCTCGTGAATTTGACTCTGTTAAGCATTGAAAACAAGATCTTGAAAGAAATAAGTGTTGACGATATAATTGACTCATTTCAGCTAGCAAAGTCTCGCAGGAAGGCCTTTTAAACTTAAAGTTGTATTTTAACCATACATTTTGATTATCAACCAATAAAAATCATCATCAGAAAATTTTTAGACACAGTATTCTTTTTTTAAAAATTTACATCAAAAGGGCCCCCACACTTCTTTGGCCCCCGGGCCCCCTCAAATGTAAGTCCGGCCCTGTCTATCTCTCTACTGGTACGGAATAGGGTTACTGAATTGAACACCGCTATAGCAACGACCGGTTATGGAGAAGGGTGGCTAAACTAAAATGAAAGCGCTGCAGCGCTTCTGAAATAGCAGCACTACTGTTGCCCACCGTTAATGATGCTCTTACATTTGTTTGTTTTTAAACAAAGCATCCCGTTTGTCGTCACAGTCACTTTGTCTAACCATTCCATGAGAGTAAATGAAATAAGAAATCGACATTGCCAATCTAAAGATCAATGACAAAACTAACAGTTTGGTTGTGTAAGTCTGTCGCATAACCTGATAGTATACAAGTTTGTGATCATAGTAATCGGTATGTTTTGGTTAGGGGTTATTCATAAACCACGTAGACTTGAACAGGCCCTTAATTATTTTCGAGAGCGAATGGGTCAAACAAAGGAGCGGGTTGAGGAAATTGACGTTTGCAGCAAATCGTGAACTGGCCTAATTTATTTTGCCTTCACACACATGTACGGAATCGGACTCATACAATATTGTTACTTTATGTACAGATATTTCCATGATCAGAAAGCAATCCGCATGCTTTGAATAAGTCCCTGTAACTGGGAACTTTATTCCATGGCTATAAAATTTTCTGAGTCTAATGCTCATTTTTGAAGGTATATTCGGATAGATAAGGGTAGAAGCAAACATTTCTTAGACTCATGACATAATTCGATTTGGCTTCATTAAGTTTACAAGGTTGAGTAGTATGCTATGAACAGCAATTGAGATTGATTTTATTATCAGGGTAGATTAGGATGGGTATGTAATTTTGGGAAGTGCATCTATGGTCTAAGTGTCCGGATATTGGTGAAGGACGGTACAACATGAACTCCACCCTTACCTTCTCCACTCTTTTTCACAGGAAATGGAATGTTACTGTCAAACACATAGGGTAACGGGATGTAATGTTAGCCTAGCTCTTTGATTCGGCCTATGTTCCAAATATGTCATTATTTCTTCGATAATCAACAAAATCATGTTGCCATCAGCATGACCGATTTATTTCAAAGCAATTGAGATATAATTAATCAATTTATAGTTGTTCACTTCCGCTGAGTTTTCGATTTTCTAGACTTTTTAGACACCATGACTTTAGTGGTTAAGCTGAACAGATTATCTATACGATCTTCGAATGATCTAAATTTGCCGAAATTGAACCTATAAACCGAATGATCTGCCAAGATGTACAGAATGTAGTCACATGTTATAAACTTACAGGTCACATTTGTAAAATAACAATGATTTAACAAGCAAACGGTGGACCCAATTTTAGGAACATATTTTTTTCTATGTTCCCAACTATGGCCTGTTGTATGAAAAGCGTAGTAAAAATGTTGCTATTGGTAACATTTACAATACAAATGTCTGAGTTCCGGTTGAATGTTGTTCATATGGCTCATCTTAACACAAATTAAAGGAACAAAATCTGTATAGAGTGAATTATAATGTTTTGATTGTCGAATGTTAGCGGTCATTTGATCATATATTACTATGATACTACATTATCATATATGTATAAATCACTTAAGTGTTTCTTAGCAGTTTAAGTATAGTTTGATTTGTAAAATTGTTTGTTTGGTAGAACGAATACAGCTGGGAATGCCTTGAATCAGAAAATCAGGAAGAAACCCGTACGAAGATTGCATTTTATAAAAATCAATCGAATGAGACGAATTTGCATCCGTGATTAGACCCAATTTGGTACCGATAGACCGACATTAAATCCATATCCCTCGAAAGTTTCTGACTTTATCAAACGAATTGCGTAGCTTTTCGTGATACATACTATCAGATGGCTTATTAAACATATCTTAGGAAGTGTATAACTAGTTAAATTTTGTTTCTAGCTCAAATACTTTACGAGTTACAATGAAAATTGTAATAGATTGTTGCATATTAGGCTGAGTCAAGGGACACATACCCTATTATGAAATTATTTACCTTCATATTGTCAGAGCTTGCTGAGATATTGTAAGAGATCTAAGGCTACTTTTTAGCGCTTATTCTGGAGTACCATTACAATTTCCGGCAGAATATATAGAAACGAATTTGGGACCACTTTTCGGCAGTTGTCTGTATGTAGAAAATTGGCTTCGTTTGAGTTGGTTTTGTTTACTTGCCCAACAAATACAAACATTCATGAAATACGTTCATATAGACATTGCTCTGTAGCTATTGTATTGAACTAACGTGTCAAATGTGAGAGTTGACATATCGTACCAAAATCATTGAGATATTTGTTGTTTCTTCCCAATGTTCCGGAAATAGGCACTTACGCTATTCACACATTTAAGACTTTTAAAAGTAGTTTGTTTACACAAGCCTTCAGATCTGCTTACGTAATCGCTCAGCGATTACTGTATTGAATTCAACTGAACAACACACTTTAACAACACCTTTTTATGCCATTTGAATGTTGAGGCAATCCCATATTCTTACCACCGCGAATATCTGCTCCGGAAGCGATTAGAATAACTACACCAGGTGTGTCTTATTGAAAACGGGCTGCTGCATATAATCATTCCTCACAACACGTCTAAATCCTGCATTAGCAATGAATCACCCGAGCCTTGCGATCAAGGATAATAAAAATGATTTAAACCGAGTGGCTACCTTTAGCTATAAATGCGCGCGTGCCCACCTGACAATGAATTCCGCCTGGCAGACCCATTCTTCACGCGAAAATGGGAGCAATAATGCTTCGTTGCTGGAAATCACATAAATTCCACCCTTACCAGGGTGAACAATTCATCTCTGTAAATTGTTACTGGCAATTGGCATTGGCACCTAGCATTCAGAAAGACTGTGGAAATCCTTGCGAAAAGTAAAAAGGGCTGTAGTGGGTGACCATTTTGATAACATGAGTGGTGTGAAAATGCTGAGTAGTGGGAATTTTTGTTATCTTGAATACTCGAGATAAAGCATGCAAGCCACCCATACGAGAGCTCATTGAAACCCTCTCCTCTTACGAATCAGATGATGATGGTAATGTGAGTCTAATCGGGAGGATCAAACATTTTCTCATTAATACACTATTGATTTTTACTTTGTTCAATCTCTTTTCATTAGGAATCCAGATCTGATAATGTCATATGAGTCACTTCAAGAAATTCAACTTCATTGCAAAATGTAACATCCAAATGAAATCAATTCTCTGCGAATTAGCAAGTGAATCCGTTGACACAGATTAAGTGATAATTTTTCCGGTCTATCCATTTTCATTCCTAGTTAATTCAATTTGACTCAATGGCGTGGGTGTCACATGCGAAATACCTTACCAAGGATCAATTCACCTATCGATGATGTTGGTCATTTCACATATCAACAAATTCATTATCCATTTGCTTGTATCGATTACACGACACATTTTGCCTCAGAGCATATTTCAATATTTCGTGTGATATAGTGCTCTTTCGATACGGTACGGTAGCATTACGAGAGGCAAAAAACTGAATACCGGGAAGCAACTGCATCGTAGGACATCCTACATGCGCGTTGTTGGGTGAACTGTAAATGATTTGATATCTCTCGGGGCCGAGAGGCAAAAAAGAAACACGAATGATCCTCCAACAACTTATCGATGTACCATATGGATGACTGGCGTAGACAGGTCAACGGTACTGGGAAAAACTACCCTCCGGACATGGAAATAAACGTTGGTGGCAATGTTTCAGGGTTTTCACACTTTTTTTTTGCGCTCACGCCATCAGTGCTTGAATTTGAGAGTTTGAATTTGAAGAACGGTGACCGTGCAATGATTCAAAAGTGATATCTGTTTCGGGCATATTCGAAATGATATGAACGATGGTGCGAACAGGATAACTAGTATAGACCCATAGAGACATGTTTGGTGGCCTTTGGATATCGAAATATCATGTTGTAAGGTATACCTTTGCGTTATGCTTCGGGAAAAATGGTTTCAGTTCTGTGAATATGCTTTTGGAAACGATGATAATAACCACTAGAAGTCGATAACGGAGCCATTGGACATGGTATCGTATTTTTTTCAACTCAGTGAGAAACCAAGGGCTGCATTTCACAGTTCTTTATAGAAATCCAGAAATACAGGAATATATTTTATCAGCAACTAGCTGAACCCGGTACGAGCACTGCTACGCTTGCAACGAAATGAATACAAATTTGGTTGTTTTTCGGAATGAGTTTTTTTTTGCAAAACAGGGATTCAAACTTCTATCAGAACATGCTTCTTATTCGGGAAATACACGTTTTGTGTTTAAGTAACCTGGATACTTCTCATGTTTGGTAGTAATTTGTGTTTCATTTGTGAGTGCAATCATTAAAACCTTCCACTGGAGCAAGGGGTCTCAAACCACCATACAAACATTGCCTTCAAAACCCACTCATGTCAAATTTGTTTCCATTTGCTTGATTAGTTCGCGAGTTATTCAGACATTTGTGTTTCAATTGTATAAGAACCTCCCCGAACCCCCCCCCCCCCCGCCTCCGTTCCAGAGTGAGGAGGGGTCTTCAAATCATAATAAACTTTCCCCAGCCCCAGAAACCCTGCATACAAATTTTCACGCCTATCGGTTCACTAGTTTCCGAGTCTATAAGGGTCAGATTGACTGACAAAAAATTACTTTTAAAAATATAGAAATCCCGCCTCCAAAACCACCACATGCCAAATGTGGTTTCATTTGCTTTAAAAGTTCCCGAGCTATGCAGAAATTTGTGTCTCATTTGTATGAGAAAATACTTCAAGAAGGGGTGGGGTCTTCAACTACCATAAAAACTTTTCTTGCCTCCAAAAACTTTCACCTGGCAAATTTTGTTACATTTGCTTGATTTGTTCTTGAATTATGCAGAAATCTGTGTTTCATTTGTATGGGAGCCCCTCTCTTCCTGAGGACGGATTGGGGCTCGAGCCACAATAGCAACATTTCTTGCCTTCGAAAACTTCCATTTGCCGAATTTGGTTCCATTTGCGTGACTAGTTCTCGAGTTGTTCAGAAATCTGTGTCATTTGTATGGGACCCCCTCCCCCTCCCTCATTCAACTGGAGGGGTTTCATACCACTATAGAAATATGTTTCTCCTTCAAAACCCTAATATGCCATATTTCGTTCCATTTGCATTAGTTCTTGAGTTATGCAGAAATTTGTATTTCATTTGTATGAGAGCCCTCCTTTTCAGAAGGAGAAAATATCTTAAACCATCAGAGAAACATTTTTATCCTTCAAAAACCTCCACATGCCAAATTTGGTTCCATATGCTAGCTTAGTTGACGAGTTATTCAGAAATTTATCTTTCATTTGTATGGGAGCCCCTTTTTTCAGAAAGGCGAGGGGTCTTGCTTTTACCGACTGGAGCAATTTGAATCGCATGGATGTCAACCCGGCCAAATGCACGGTTATCTCGTTTTCGCACAAGAAAAAGACTATTTTATTCAAGTATGTCTTGTTGGACACCGAAATTGAGCGCGTCAGTCAAGTCAAGGACCTAGGAGTAATTCTGGACACCCAACTCACCTTCAAGCAGCATATCTCGTACGCTGTCGGCAAAGCCTCCTGCGTTCTGGGGTTCATCTTCCGGATTGCTGAAAACTTCACGGACTCTTTGTGTCGTTCTATATTAGAGTATTGCTCGGTTGTGTGGACGCACCATTACAACAACGGTGTCGTTAGAGTAGAGGCTGCTCAACGACGATGTTTGAGATTTGTGCTACGTAAACTACCGTGGACGGATCCCTATCCTTTGCCAAGCTACGAAAGCCGTTGCCAACTGATTAACCTGGAGTACCTGCTAGTCCGTAGAGATACAGCCAGGGCTTAGTTAATCGCAGACATCTAGCAAGGCCGCATCGACTGTCCTGATCTTCTGGATCAAATCAACATCAACGTGCAACCCTGAGCCCTAAGGAATAGTTTGATGCTGCGGACCAATTACAGTATATTTGGCGCAATTGGCGGTTTACAAAGACCCTTTAATAGGGTTTCCGCCTTGTTTTATTTCATGCCAGATGCTTCGTCGTAAGTTTAGTAGTTTTTTTTAAGGACCTGTCGTATTCGCATCGATAGAGTAATTTTTAGTTTGTTTTATGTCATGACCAATGTACCGTTCTAGTTAAGCTTTATATAACATCATTGGGTTTAAACATAACCTGTTGATGAATAGAAATAAATTAATTATTATAAATAACAATTACAGCTCCACATGCTAATTTTTTTTTTCCATTTGATTGATTAGTTCTTGAGTTATGCAGAAATTTGTGTTTCATTTATATGTGAGCGCCCCTTTCTAGAGGTGGGAGGGGTCTCCTACCACTGTTGCCACATGTACAGATTTATTTGAAAAGGCAGATTTTTTCAATTTTTTTGGTACAGAATCTGTACGGTACAGATAACAGATTTTTGTGATAAAGTACAGATGGGTACAGATTTTTTGGTAGCTGAAATAAAAAAATCAAGCAGGTTGTTTTTTCTCAAATTCTTCCTTAAACTATGATTACATCTGCGACGCACCCCTTGGTTCATCGTGTGTATGAATGAAAATGTATCTGTAACGTTCAATGTGAACAGTGTTGTCTGTCATCCGTCAATGGGCTGACGGTCAGGGTTCGGTGAAGTGAGAAAAAAACATGATATATATTCTGACGTTTAATCGTCTTTCTCTGTCTAGCATGCAATAGCCGATCGAACTTCAGCAGAATGGTTATTTTTACAGATGTTTGGAAGAGAAAGCAAGTCGATTGAGTCTTCGAAACGTGGCGCAATTTCGCAATTAATTGAAAGCATCGACAAAACAAGAGAATTCGTTTTCCATTCAAGTGAGTGATGTCGCGTAAAACAACATTGACGGAATATTTCCACAAAAAGGAAAATGCTGGTACCGGTAAGCACTGCAGTAGACGCCGTAAACAGAAAAGATACATAAATTGAGTTTTCTTTAGGCAAGTACTCTTCGATGCCGGGTCCGAAAAATTTCGAGATTGAAGACGATAATTCCTCTGCCAAGAAACAAGCGAACGAAATGGATTTTCAAATGTCGAGTGGTAAGAATACTATGAAGTACATTGAAAACATATATTTAAAATTGAATTTACCTGTTCCTAGCCTCATCCAACACAGAAAATGCAGGTGACCCTGACGCAGATGCTTCATCTGACGAACCGGTTGCTAAGACAGAGAACTGCGAAGAAGAACTGCCAAAGTTTAAAACTGAATGGATGCGTGAATCAGAATATCAGTGCTTCGAAAGGTACCAGAAGGACGAATCATTTGCTTGGTGCAAAGTGTGCCTTGATAAGTTAAGCGTAAGAAGAGGAGGGAAATCAAACCTGGCGAGTCATCTTATAACTAAGCGCCATAAGGAAGCTGCTTCGAAAGTCGTAGCTGACGATGATAGCAAGCTGGAAGACTTCGCAAGTGTTCAAAATCCAGACGAAGTTATGGCAATGCAAGCAGAACTGAAAATTTCCGCTTGGGTGGTTGAAAACAACGTTTTGTTTAACTCCATAGATAAGCTAGCAGATGTTCTTCGAACCATTGATCCGAACTCCAAGGTGCTGGCTAAAATTAGGCTCGGGAGAACAAAAGCAACCGCTTTTGTTGGTGGAGTGATAGCAGAGGAACAGCATGCTGAACTGGTGGCAAAGGTAAGGGAACGTAATTTCTCGCTTATCGTCGATGAGTCTACGGACATCAAGGCTACAAAGACTCTTGCAATGGTGGTGATAATTTGCGACGAGAATGAAACAGGTGACCTTCAGGTACGTGATGAGTTTTACGCAGCAGTGTCGCTTGGTGCTGCTGAACATAAAAGCATATACAATGCAATTATTGATCAGTTCCGTAAGGACGGCGTTCCTTACAAGGATCGCTTGAAAGGTTTTGCGTCGGATGGTGCTGCAGTAATGATGGGTGTATCTAACTCAGTTATGAGGTTGCCAAAAGCTGACTGCCCTGATTTAGTGATCATCAAATGCACCTGCCATTCACTAGCACTATGCGCCAGTTATGCCTGCGAGAAAATTCCCGACTATCTTGAGCATTACTGAAGGATATATACAGCTTTATATCGAACAGTCCAAAAAGAACAAGCCAATTCGACATGCTTCAAAAAATACTTGAGCTGAAACCCCTAAAAATGTTACATCCTTCTGCTACGCGTTGGCTGTCATTGGAGGCGGTAGTCAAAAGGTGTATCAGCAGATTCTCGGAGTTGATTTTATTTTTCACGTTTCAACACAACGTAGATAAAAATCAAACAGCTTACCGAATACTGACGTACCTTCAAGACTCCATGACTAAGCCCCTATTACTATTTTTGGACTATATTTTGCCCCAAATTAATAGGTTGAATCGCCTGTTCCAGTCAGAAAAACCCGAATTCACGATGCTGCACGAAGAGTTACAAGACTTCTACCTGGCGATTCTAACTAATATATGTGAGGAAACATATGTTACGTTTTTGTCTAATTCCAATGCAGCGGAATTTGAAAAGCATCTCAAAAGTGGAAAGAATATTTACATTGGACTGGCAGCTGAAGAAGAAATTAAATCAATGGACGATGGAAAACAAAGCATATTTCGGAACATTTGTCGCAGTTACTTCGTTAAGTTGGTGAAACAAATGCAAAAACGGTTTAATCTTAACGATCTGACTCTCAAGGCAGCAGCAATGTTGAATCCAGGAAACTTTTCCTCTTTAACCAGCATCAATGTAATATTGGAGCCGTTTTCAGGGTTTTACGATGGAGATTTACAAGGATTGGAGAACGAATTCCGGGCCATGAAGGTGAAATTATTCCGGAAAGAAATCGTAGTTGCGGAAAACGTTCATGTGCAGGACTGGTGGACAAAAATCGGGTGTCTGAAAAGAATGGATGCTTCTCACGCATTTCCAGCGATCTCTTGTTTTAATATTCTTATGATGCCTCACTCCTCAACAACCGTTGAGCGGATTTTTTCCCTATATAACAACAATAAAACGAAACCGACTAAGCAACGATACAATGAACGCGATCCTGAAGTCGAAAAATTTGATTAATCTGCGGGGAGGTAGTTCAAAACTGAATCTTACAGAAAGTATGCAGTCTAAATTTGGTAAGACAATATACAAACATCATCGCACGAACGATAAATAACGTGGCAGTATAAGATTTTAAGTTTTTGATGTTATTTTTGAAGGTAATAAATCAGAAAGTTTTAAATAAAAAAAAATATGTTATTTTTCAATGGTACAGATTTCGGTACAGATTTTTTTGAGAAGAAGTACAGATGAAAAAGATTATTCAAACATCAAGTACAGATGAAGATGTGGCAACACTGTCTCCTACTAACATAAGAACCTTTCCTGACCCCAAAAACTCCTCCGTACAAAATTGCACGACGATTGGTTCAGTAGTTTTCGAGTCTATAAGGTTCAGACAGATAGACAAACAGACAGAAATTCATTTTTATATGTATATAAATTGGGGCTTGGTGAAAATACTTCAATTTCACAATTAATTTCACACAATTCCGATTAATAAGACCTTACCACTAATACAAATCATTGACCTGGGCTCCCACGGACCAGATTTTTGCTATTCGACAAGTTTGCAGAAATACCACGAACATAACGTACTTACACATCGCCTGTTCATCGATATCAAATCAGTTTACGGCATTTTACTCATCAACATTGCCTTGGAAGATGTTATTTTTTGCATAAAATGTTGTTTATTTCGATGAATTGTTCAAAAATGAATGAACATACAACTAATGACAATTCAATTTCTAAGTGAAAATCGAATTCAAATACACAGAGGTTTTTACACAGGGGATACGTTCCACTTTTACTATGAAACCGTGTAAAAAAAGTATAAATAGAGTTGATAAATTCACATGCATAAACATTTTACATTGCTTCGATTTTGTTTGCATGTGTTACCTTTCCCGACCTTGGTCGAAACACAGTTTTTAAAATTTCAAGTATTTACACAAAAAATTGTGAATTTTTGGAAAAACTGCCATATGATTACTTTTAGCCTAAAACGTAAAATGAGATTCAAATGAGGACGATAATTTGTTCCGTTCTGGAGTTACGGCAAAAAAAAAACGTGCAAAAAGACATCAGTGTACGTGTATAGCATTTTCAAATCAATGACAGCTGAGATAGACAAGTGGGATAAGATTGACAGGTAGTCCCTTCAACCATTTGGCCTTGCCGATGACAATGAATCAATAAAAGCAACTTTGAAACGTCTGGTGCGAGCGTACATCAGACTTAAGGCCGAGGCTAACAGAATTTGGCTAATCATTGATCCGTTAGAAACAAAATGCATTAAAATAAAAGTTTCACCAGAAGACAACGTACGCCTCCCATCCCAAGTGTTGATCGACAGTGATGAATTCGAGGTGGCACACGAACATGTGTATCCGGGCTCATTGGTGACCGCTGATAATGACACCAGCAGAAATATACTATGAACCATTATGGCTGCAAACCGTGCCTCCTTTGGACTCCGAAGACTCTGCTACGATCGAATAGCGTTCACCACACAACAAAGTCACGAAATATGGACTTTGCTAGTGGAGGACCAACAAGCCCTTGGTGTCCTTAACTGGAAGGTGTTGCGAACAGGGTCAGTCGCATCAACTTTACAGATCCAATTTTTCTTGTATATATACATCAGTTATCTTAGAACTACAGTAAGGGGGGATAGAATCGATTACTCGCGTCCTTTTCGAGGTTTATAGGAATAACAATTTAATGAATTTGAAGATGGGTGGGAATTCAAAGTATGGTTTACATAACATGTTTGTTTGAAGTTTTACATCGTCTAATCATAACTCATATCTCTATAACTTTTAACTTGCTTATGCTTGAACATTTTCGAGAAAGAAAAAACACATACAAATACAGATAAAAAAAACTAAGAGTAAACATATAGGCTAAACAAACAACAATCTGTAACGCTTCGCTTATACTCAGGGATTCCAACTAAGGCCGGCTTAATCCCTGCCATCAATAAATTGATTAATTCTACGAAAGCCTACAAACGACTCATGTGCCACTCCAATAGAAGGTCGTTTGTGGATGGTTTGGCTCAGGGATGCCCGACCTGAAACTCTGATTCTCGAGGCGAGTTAAAGTAGCTACAAATCGATTCCTACGACGCACTGAAGTCTGGAGGTCAGAAACACGACGAAATCTAAAAATCAGCTAGTTTGCAATACCCCTACTGGATTGTATATAAAAGAAACATTTCATGGTTAAGGATTACTTTATATGACCGATAAAGAAGCCAATTTCAACTTAAAAGAGGTAGATCTGTTTGTTTTCGAGGTGGTTATATTTTCTGGGGTGAACACTTCTTCTCACCTTCACCTTCGCCACTTTCAACGCCACGTCCGCGCCGACTGCCGCTACCCTCATGGTTGCCACCTGGGTCCTAAGTGGACCCTTCCGCAGACGTATGTCTGCACCTTGCACTATTCCCTTACAGAGTGCGGCAGAAAATAATGCGAAAATTTGTTCTATTTCTTTTAAATTCCACTTTCAACTAATTCAAGCAATAATAACAACGTTTTCGAGTGCAGTTATGTTTCTAAAGTCCTTTTAAACAAATTTATTTAATGTGGCCTCCATTTTTATTAATAACATCCTCGAGCCGACGCCGGAAGCCAGAGCATGCCTCACAGGGTGTGATGTTTTGCAGGCTCGTGCCTCAACATATGCCCAAATCGAATAATCCAACGGATTAAGATCTGGACTGCTAGGGGCCACAAATCTTACGGCCAAAACTTCATTTTATCGTTCACCGATTGTTGGGTTCGATTGGACATGTGACACAGCGCACCATCCTGCTGTAGGATGTTTGGTTTGAAATTTGAATTTCCCTTTTTACGGAACGTTCTCCATTTTCTGCGGTGAAATGAACCGGTGCGTGCGGCTGTTGGCCTCAGCATCGATGCTGAAAAGCTTCTCGTCGGAGAACAGGATTATCATTAATTCCTTCTTGAACAAGGCAAACAATCTCTTGGAACGAGTCACTCGTAGTTTCTTGACCCGGTCCGTAATCAAGTGGTGTTTCCCTCTGGCTATGGAAGATGCTGGCCTTCTTTAATGATTCTCCGCATGGATTTCTCCGAAATATTGGCTTCCTTTGCAAGTTTGCTTATAGAACGCACCGGGTTGCGAGCAATTTTTGCACGGACCGATTTTATCACGTTCTCGTGCGTGCAAAACGCAGACGTCCGCTTCCCGGCTTCCGCTGCTTAGGACCAAATGGCACCCTATCACCTTGGCAATCTCTTTCGTCTTCTTCTGGGCGAGCAACAAACTGGTGATCACTTCTTTCGCGAACATTTTGACGAATTTGCAATAGAACAAATAGAATGTTTGGATGCAGCACTTGAAAGTAAACATAAACAAATACACTTTCGACAGAAATTAGCCACTAGCTACACGAATTAACCCAATACTCAAGTTTGAACATTTTCGCATTATTTTCTGCCGCATCCTGTAGTGCAGTATAGATCTCGTCTACCTCGCTGATCTCATCCAAGTTCTTGCACTGGACTGTTACCTGTGAGACGAGGTGTTCCGCAAGTGGCCGACACGTCAGATCCCACCGTTTTACGCGGATTTGCTTTCTCCTGGGGTTTCGTCGTTTCTGAGGTATTACCCTCCATTTTGTTGGGTCCCCCTCCAATTGCTATCCAAGCTCACGTGAAGTAGTCGCTATGCAAGCTTGAAGGTGAGCAGGGAGGCCATGCGAGGGTTGACACGGCCCTTCATGGGGATCCGTGTTCAGAGCCTGATCAGCGTAAGTCAGGTATAGGGTCATCTGAGCCCACTCCCATCCGACTGGCGTGTTTGGACAGTAGTGAATAGAACGTACTGGAGGCCTCTCAAGGTTTTAATGGGACAGAGACAACCTGTGCCGCTGGAGCCTCGCCATTTCCAGCGCGGTGTCACCGGGCAGTTGTAGTTGATGGTGAGACCTGCCGCAGAGGAGCTTTCGGCGAGGTCGTTGAGCTTGCTCTGCATATCATAGCGCGAGTTAGCAACGGAGCTACCCGAACGACAACGGAAAAACTTGATGACGACCACATTGGTGAGTTAGCAATGGAACCAGCTCGTCGGAGACAGCGAAGAATGCTGACCACAACATTGGAGCGGATGGCAATTGGCGGTTTCGGCGTGGAGCGGTAGCAGCAGCAGGAAAGTGCAAGTATAGCATTATGAACTGTAGTTAAATTCGATTGGAAAATAAATGTTCACTTCGATTTAGACTAGTGAGTAAGTTAGTTGTATTTTTTTAAAAAGGTTATTACGTCCGTGAAATCTTAACTCGCGTTGCGCTAACAAAGCAACGTCATCAGCCAAATTGAAGTCGTTGAGGTGCTCCATAGTGATAGGCTGCCAAAGCAGCCCACGGTTCGATACACGATCAATAGCATCTCCCACGATCTCATCGATTTCGTTGAGGAACAGTAGCGGTGATAATATACATACTTGCCTCACACCGGTGACTACCCGTATGGGGTCGGACAAGGCTTCCTTATGCAGGATATTATCCGGGACTCCTTCACGTCTGGCGCCCCACACATTTTCGTGGTTGAGTCTTTCAAAGACTTTTTCGTAGTCAATGCCAAATAGAGGGACTCTTGGAATTCATTGACCTGCTCTAGAATGATTTGGAGCGTGGCAATATGGTCCACATACAATTTTTCGAGATGGAATCGCGCCTGCTGCCGCCGGAGGGTCGCGTCAATCTCCTCCTGAATCCCGTTTAGGTTACCTTTGCACAGAACTGTGAAAACAATACACTGTAGCATGATGAATCGCCAATTATAGCCCACAGTTAGATCCCTCTTTTTAAAGACCTTTACTACGACGCCCTCCATCGAATCGGCCGTAAATATCACGGTGTCCCAGATATTACAGAATAATTGCTACATTTGTGCGGAAAGCATGGGGTCAGCTTGGAACATCTCTGCTGATATGCTGCCTCGATCTCCTGCAAGGATGAGGCCTCGGAGTTGACACGAGTCGTAAGTCCCCTGGCAGTAACGGTATTCCGCGAGAATTCTTCCACTGCATATTCGACGTCATCTACCGTGAGGAAGCTATTGCTGCACGGTTTCGCTCTGAGTTCGAGCAGAAGCAGAAGCCCGTCACAAACACAGCCAGAAATTGAACTCAATATGAGAGGCCACTTTACTCAGTCGCATGGGAACTACGACATAGTTTCGTAAAAAAAGGGTTACTCAGTCTATGAGTAGTGTGGCCGTGTGAGTGACGAGCAGAAATGCTAGCACTGAGAGCGAAACATTTTTAAAGCCAACGTCGGCATGAGATCGAATTCTTCTCCTTTTGTAGATCCCTTCTTCTCCAAGTTAATCCAGGCCCAGCATTTTCAATAGACGTTCCTGACGTCAAATTATTCCTATCAAATTTATCCCACATTCCCCTCCAAATCCACCCTTACTCCTCCGCCGATCAAATCCACCAGCACTTTGTCTAGCAAACAGAACTGCCAAAGGTGGAACGAAACAGTCCAGAAAACGACTGGCCACGCACAAGGCCACGCATCTCAGCGAAGCAGCTTCCATAGAGTCGAAACTCTATTTGATAGTTAATGGCCAAACCGATAAAAAAGAAACTATTGAAGGGCATTGCTCAGATACAATAAGCTAACTGTGATAGCATTAAGCTTGAAATGCTACACTGAAAAACATTAGAGAAGGAAAAGAAACATGAGTTAAATTTAAAAACTTAAATCTGTATGTGAAGATTTGACTCAAGAACAAGCTGACGGGTATCCATAGAATTAAACGCATATTATTTCAAAATTGTGATTGAAAATGAACCCCGCAACATCAATCTGTTCATTTTCACGTACAATCCGGTCCCGATATGTATGCATCTTCCCATTAAACATTAACTGCAATTGATTAAAATTGGTTGCCATAGAGAACGAAAGAAGACAACTTTTTTTTTCGTAGTCCATACCGGATATTCGGAGCTAAACTTCCTCCTATGCAAAACAGTATCATCTTCATCACGAAAATGCGGGAGTTAAATTTGTATCGTTCCGTATCCCGTACGCTATCCTTATATAATTTCATTATTGTGCTCGTTTCTCGGAATAACAATCAGGACTGGCAAGAAAAGAAAGAAATCGCAAAAAAAAGAATGCCGCAATCACGCAAGATACAAAATTGTCTCATTATAAACCGACCATTTTGCCTGCTTTTCAACAACGGAAACTGGAAGGACTGCGATGGTTCCGCATTGGTACATAATTGGTTTTGGATGCTTACAGCGAGTGAGTTGAATGATAAGTTTCTGATGATTGATTTGTTCGCATCGCGAGAGTCAGTAGAATACAAATTTCAATTAACAATTGATTCGTTGAGTTGAACTTTTGTTTCCAGATTTTAAATCGCACGCTTACATTGAGGAGGGAAGGGGTGCAAAGGTTTATGAGAAAAGCTGGTTGGAAATTGCAAAACGGTAGAAGTCTACATAATAGTTAAATCACCCCTTGAGCTTTAAAAATTCCTTCCAAGACAAAGTTTCTGCAGTCTTCCGGCCATTAGCAGCCTGAGTTGTGTCCTCTTAATGGTAGTGAGTCATGAAGTATGCATGTGCATAAGGGCCATTTACGTTATTTATGGTACCTGTTCCGTTGGAACCGGTACGATGCGTCATCTATCTTCATTTTTATCACATTCGCCGATTTTTTTTTCGGTACTGCGTTTAAATCTTATGTGTATATACTAGAAAGCGTCTACAGTAGAACCGACTATGAGTTGCGTTGGATTGTGAAAATGGGTTTATAATTGATATATGACAATAACAATATTATCGACAATATTGGATGGATGCCAGTAATAGCAAATAGTTAATCTTTCCTTAGTAACCTACTTTGGTGCTGTACCTAAAATTCTATTATGAGAGGTGAATGTTGCAATATCTAAGACGGTAAATTTTCTTCTCAACTGATCTTAGCGTCGTTTGGAGTTCAAAGTAGGCATGAGTGACAGCCAGCCATAATGCACCTTTGTATCTCTTTCTAGTAGTAAAGGTTCCTTCGAAATGCCTACTATACAAAAGCAAACTTGTTAGACAATATGAAACAACATATGTAACTTTAGAAGTGATAAGGGTAAAAAATCTAGTCATTTGAAAAATAATTGCCAGGTTCCAAATCTCCCCTTCTGCTTTCTGTTTAATTGTAGCTTGGAATAACAAGAATTTATATGTTTGTCAAGAAAGGATGACAAAGAGACAGTAACATAAGCAACTACTCCCTAACCCAATCCTTGGGAGGTCAATTAATAATCGGTCCGGTAAGACTTCAACATCGAAACCAAAAGTTGTTAATCATCTGCCCAACAACTTCACGGTCATATGTTTCCATTTCAGGACACCATACATGTGTCAGGACAATAAGCACACCACCACTGGCTAATGTTTGTGTACGGTTCTCGCTTATAATTTTCGACCGCTTTACTAATGGCACTAATTTGTTTTATGTCTCCGGATCCTTTTGGTTTATTTCAATGCTTTAGCACCGCTGGGTGTTAGCCCATTTCTGAACACGTGGCGTAGTTGAGTCCACAATAGTGGGTGTGTTTCAGCTCAATATGGAGGTGTTGAGTGCCGCGAAATGGAATTACTTCCGCCGTACAATTTTTCACACCCAGCTGAGCTAATGGATGAAATTAATGCAGTGGGCATCAGAAGTGGATAACATAAGCCAGATAAAAATAGTACCAAACAGCAGCTGACTGTTTACCGAGCATAGATGCCTTATTTCATATCATGCATGCCAAGCGTCAGAGAAATTAACGTCAGTTTGTGGATTGAGCCCCGGAATGCGATAACAAACCAATCGATGGTCATAAATGAACCTCGCAGTCTCTTCATAATTCAATTTAAAGCAATTAACAGTTGACGAATGAAGGTGAAACATAGATCCAATTGGAATGCGGAACGTGGAGGCGGCGAACGAACCACGAATTGCACCGGTCGACGACGGTGGGCTGAACTTGTCGTTAGGATGTCACACGACGGCCTAGTAACGATCCAACGGGCACAAGAGAAGTTTCTAGTAGTCAACAATAGCTTCTGTTGATATTTTCGGTAAAGTGGCTTATCCACCTAAAAATTATATTTTATTGTAACTTTTCAAGATACAGTCGTTAGTTTTTAATGTCACAAAAAAACAAATTAATTTTTTTGGAATGACAGAACGCTTAAAGTGTCCCAAAACACTTATTTTGTATGCTATGCAGCATAGAACCATGTTAGTTATGCCTAGAACATCTGGTACGTTTAATAATCTTTAAAAAGCTATTAATTATTTTCCAAGTTTTTAAAACTTCTTTTGAACCGGTATTTTTGAGCTCATTCTTAAAAGAATCTGACATTTTATCCAGAGAAATGTTGTTCATAATTTTTACAAGTTTGTAGAATATTCGAGAAATTTTGAAAAATTCCTAGAAAACGTTTAATGAAAAAAATAATTGAGGAGTCTTCCACATACAAGTGGTTTTTCGACACCTTCACGGTTAAGAGTGAAGATGTTCTTAATTTAAATTTATTTGATTATGGCAATAATTGCAAAACTTTTCCCTACACAAAAAGACTCTAAATTTTAGATAGTACATAAGAAATTTAAGATTTCATTATTGGGTACATAAGTCACTTTTCCGACAAATGATAGATATGATAATGCCAGGATAAATTCTTAGGTTAAATGATCATTTTTATTTTTGTTTCACATTTAATTTAATTTTGCGTTTGTTTTTTGTCTTCATTTTGTTCTTCTTTGCTATTCATTTTGCTCTTCATGTTGCACTTAGTTTTGCACTTCATTTTTCACTTCACTGTGCACTTTATTTTGCACTTCATTTTGGACTTAATTTTGAATTTCACTTTTCACTTCACATTTCACCTCATTTTGCACTTAATTTTGCAATATAATTTGAGATTCATTTTGAACTTCATTTTGCACTCCATCTACACTTCATTCTATATTTCATTTTGTACTTCATTTTGCATTTCATTTTGCATTTCATTTTGCATTTCATTTTGCATTTCATTTTGCATTTCATTTTGCATTTCATTTTGCATTTCATTTTGCATTTCATTTTGCATTTCATTTTGCATTTCATTTTGCATTTCATTTTGCATTTCATTTTGCATTTCATTTTGCATTTCATTTTGCATTTCATTTAGCATTTCATTTTCCATTTCATTTTGCATATCATTTTGCATTTTATTTTGCATTTCATTTTGCATTTCATTGTGCATTTAATTTTAAATTTGCGTTTGCATACAATTTTGGACTTCATTTTGCACCTCATTTGCACTTTTTTATGCACTTCATTTCGAACTTCATTTTGCACTATATTTTGAAATTCATTTTGAATTTCTATTTGCACTTCATTTTGCGCTTCATTTTTTAGTTCGTATTGCGCTTCATTTTTCATTTCATATAAAACTCTATTTCGCACTTCATTCTACACTTTATTTTGCATTTCTTATTGCATTTCATTTTGCACTTCATTTTGCGTTTCATTTGGCACTTAATTTTGCACTTAAATTTTCACTTCATTTTGTTCTTCACATAACACTTCAGATCGAAGGGGGAATCCTTTGAAAAAATCCATTATTTATGTTTTTTAAGCATTAATTTACGGTTTTTTTAGTTTCAGTGTATGTTTTTCTTTAGGAAAACTTCATTACCTACAATTTTGTTTGTAGTAGCCAAAGAAGAACATTTTGAGTCGAACAATGAGCTCTATTTTGCACTTCATTTTACACATACTTTTGCACTTCATCTTACACTCCATTTTTAGGTCATTTTGCTCTTCTTTTTGCACTTAATTGTGCACCTCATTTTGCATTTCATTTTGCACTTCATTTTGCATATCATTTTGCATTCCATTTTGCACATCATTTTGCATTTCATTTTGCTTTAAATTTTGCTCTAAATTTTGCACTTCGTTTGCATTTCATTTTGTCTTCTCATTGTGACCTTCATATTATGCCTCATTTCGCTCTTTATTTTGCATTTCATCTTGCACTTAATTTATACTTCATTTTATACCTCCTTTTGCTCTTCGTTCTGCACTTAATTTCACTTCATTTTGCACTTCATTTTGGCATTTTTGGTGCACTTAATTTTGCATTTCATTTTGCACCTCGTTTTGCACTTTATTTTGCACTTGATCTAACACTTCTTTTTTCACATCATTTTGCACTTTATTTTGCACCTCGTTTTGCACTTCGTTTTGCACTTCGTTTTGCACTTCATTTTGTACTTTATTTTGCACTTTCTTTTGCACTTCATTTTGCACATCGTTCTTCATTACACGTTGCACTTAATTTAATACTTGATTTTGTACTTAATTTATACTTTGTTTTGCGTTTCATTTTGCAATTCATTAAGCACTTCAATTAAACTACATTTTCCACTTCATTTTACGCTTTATTTTGCATTTCATTCTGCAATAGATTTTGCACTACATTCTGAACTCCATTTAGGACTTCATATTTAACTTCATTTTACGCCTCGTGTCACTTCATTTTAAACTTTATTTTGCACTTCGTTCTGCACTTAATTTGACGCTTCATTTTGCACTTCATTTGTACTTGGTTTTGCACTTCATTTGGCATTTAATATTGCACTTCATTTCGCACTTCATGTTAAGCTTCTTTTCGCATTTCATTTTGAATTTCATTTTGCACTTTATTTTTCACTTCATTTTTCCCCTCGTTTTTGACTTCATATTACACTTGATTTTGTACTTCATTTTGCACCTAGTTTTGTACTATTTTTTGCATTTCATTGTGCATTTAATTTTGCACTTCAGTAAGCACTAAATTTTGTTTTCTATTTTGCACTTAAATTTGCGCATGATTTTGCACTTCAGTTTGAGCTTCATTTAGCACCTAATTTTGCACCTCGTTTTGCACTTCATTTTGAAATTCATTTTGGACTGCATTTTGTACTCTATTTTGCACTTCATTCTGTACTCTTTTTTGCACTGTGTTTTACACTGCATTTTACACTTCATTTTGCACATAATTTTGTACTCTATTTTGCGCTTCATATTGTGCTTCATTTTGCAATTCATTTTGAACTGCATATTGCAAACCATTTTGTTCTTCATTTTGCACTTCATTATGTGCTTCATATTGCATTTTATTTCTCACATCATTTTCTACTTCATTTTGTACTTCGTTTATCACTTCATTTTGATACACGTTTTGCTCTTCATTTTGCATTTCGCACTTTATTTTGCACTGAATATTGTGCTTCGGTTTGCACTTCATTTTGTACTTCATTTATCAAATCATTTTGCACTTTATTAACACTTCATTTTGCACTTCATGTGGCATTTTTTGTGCATTTCATTTTACATCTCTTTAATCATATTATTTTGCACATCATTTTGTATTTCATTGTGCATTTCATTGTGCATTTCATTGTGCACTGCATTGAGCATTTCATTGTGCATTTCATTTATCTCAGCTTTTTGTACTCTATTTAGCACCTCATTTTGCACTTAATTTTGCACCTCGTTCTGCACTTTGTTTTGCATTTCAATTTGTACTCCATTGTGCACTTAATTTACGCTGCATTTTGCACTTAATTTTGCATTTAATATTGCAATTCATTTTTCGCATCATTTTGTACGTTATTTTGCGCTTCATTTTGCACCACGGTTTTTGTATTTCATTTTGTATTTCATTTTCCTCTTCGGTTTGCTTTCCATTTCACAGTTCATTTTGTACTTTATTAACACCTCATTTTGCACTTCATTTGGCTTTTTTCTGCTGCCGTTCATTTTACATAGCATTTTAAAATTTTTTTCTACATCATTTTGCAGTCCATTGTGCATTTCATGTTGCATTTCATTTTTGTCTTCATTTTGCATTTTATTTTGCAGTTCAGTTTGCACTTCATTTTTAACATGAATTTACTTTATTACTTTAATTGAACTTCATTTCACACCTCATTTTGAACTTCATTTTGCACATTATTTTGCATATAGTTTTGTACTTCATAGTGCATTTAATTCACGCTACAGTTTGCACTTAATTTGGCATTTTTGTGCACTTTATTTTGCATTTCATTTAACATTTTGTTTTGCATTTCATTTTACATTTCATTTTTCACTTCAATTTGCTTTTCTTTTCACACTTCATTTTGCTCTTTATTTAAGCTTTATTTTGCACTCATTTGTGCACTTCATTTTAATTCAATTATTTATACATATTATTTTGCACCATATATTGCATTTCATTTTGCATTACCTTCTGCATTAAATTTTGCATTTTATTTTGTACTTCCTTTTGCACTCAATTTTTTACATCATTTTATACCTTATTTTGCACTTTGTTTTGCACTTCATTTTGCACACCATTTTCTACGTCGTTTTTTACTTTATTTTGCGCTACATTAAGCATTTTATGTAACAATTCTTTTCAAACTTCATTCTGCACTTCATTTTGCATTGCATTTGGCATTTTGCACTTAAATTTGCACTTTATTTTACGCTTCATTTTGTATTCCATTCTTATATCATTTTGATTTCATTTGAACCTGAGCGAATTTGATCAAACTTGAAAGTATTATCAAACGCTAAAATGTAGAAACATAAAATCTCTACCGTCATCTTGCATTGTCGAAATAGAAAGGGGTCCTAATAACTGGCGGAGGATCCAATCGAAAATTGGATTTTAAAGAACTAGGCACTTGATGCATAATTTCGAATGAATAAAAAGGTTTATTCAAATCTTGAAAACCCTTATATACAAAAATCATCATTTGATCTTTATATGATTCATAACCATCCCGCATTCACCTTGTCGATAACTCGTCGTAGTCGTTGTGGTTGATGAAATAAGTAAACTATTCATCCACGATTATCCATTAATTAATCCGTACATTCAGCGCTAATGAGATTACCAGCTTCAATGCTAAACTCTTCACTTGGAAACACATTATTTCTCATGGCTTCCAGGTGCACTGAGCCATACCAGCAACACCAAGCTCACTCACCGACAATAAATCTAGCCCCATGCAGTCGGTTTAATTTGATAGAAAGTTCTCCATGTGGGATCAATTTGATTAATTTCTATGCAACAACAACACGTATATGAGAACAAATTCACGAAGTGAACTATAAGGATTATTTGTTGGTGCAAAGCTTATGCGTCCAATCATTGATGTATTGTTTCCAGATTCTGGATGAGTGAACATCCAAACTGAAAACGTCAGTATTGTTTTAATTGAATATGTAGCTAAAAAAGCAACAACATTTTGTGGCATTTATTCAATCCAAATGTATTGAGATTGGTAATATTTCCACAAACCAGTCGCGATTATATTCCAAATCTTCGGCAACATATAATCATACAAATTGATTTACTCATCAATTGAATACTTCGTTGTTTATTTTAATGCAAGAAGATGTTTAATTTAAGCCCAAAGTAAATTTAAACTTTTGGCACTCTTTCGGAGAAACACTCATAAAAGGATGAAAATAAAACTATTATGTAACTTTCCTGTTTAACCGATTCAACAACAAGAAGCAATTCCGACGAAACGTTTGTTTTCCCCGGATACTCCACAAATCATTTTCAGTCTAAATCGAGATAATGTAGTTAAGGTGAGGACGAACAAAAACAGCGATTAATCAACGGCTGAGAATCTGTCTCGCTCAATCTTCCCCATTGTCATCGCCAAGCCAGCACCGGCGATGTTGTCACCTACAATTTCGACAATGTTCGTCTTAATTTAGGAATTCAAATCAACAAACTGCGAACGATCACCGATGCCACCGTCTTCAAAGCGTTCATCGGATTTAAAAGGAAATCTCTCAACCGTTAGCGCTTGCTGGGTGATTGTTGACTCGAACAATGGCCAACTGTTTGAAATAATTATGCAAATTTAATTCAATTGATGTTGGTGGAACTTCAAACCGGTCGGATAATCGGTGAGTGCTATTTGCAACTTTGTGGAAAGTTAAAATGAAGTTCTGAAGCTTCTTTTCCGGCACAAGTACATAACTTTGAGAGTTGCTTTTGATTTGCAAACGAATTTAAAGAGCTGTCACTGTTTCAGTGGTTCTTAAATAGGAATGTGCATTACCGAAAGACTCTTTAAGTTTGCTTTTTTTTTCGTAGTTAAAAAATACCTGAATCAACCCTTGTTTTTTTAACTTTCTTATGAATGAGCATCACAACAACAAAGCTCATTGAATGTGATATGATGAATCCATTTTCATTAAATTCAGCAGGTATGAACCTCAAAATGTTCTAGCATATCTCTCAGTACAGTAAACCGAATCTTAAAGTATTTAATAATTATAAATGCCTCAGAATTTTATTGTTACTGGAGATGGGGCAAGTGTGTCACCTTAGGCATTTAATTTTCTCATTTTTGTAAGGTAATATTTGTATGCATGGACATGTTTGACAAAGAAATTTAACATTTTTATTTTTGCCAATAAATTACTCACAAAGAAATCAGAATCAACAAACGAAAAAACGATTCTGAAGTGTTCCAAAAATGATCTAACATAACATATTTTTCTGGATTTTTGGGACAAAACGGCCACCGAAGAAGAGATCAACCGAAGCGAATTGGAAAATTAAACTTTCTTTTATGCACAATCAATTATCAAAATATATATTTTTTTATAATTTTGCCTCGAAGTGTACGTAACACGCAACAGTGTACGTACCTTTACACTTCCCTTGAGATACTAGGAATAAAAACCCGGATGTGGTTATTGAAGTCATGGAAACTTGATAGCATCACCATTGCACTTATATTTGTGTTTTCATGTTATTTGATGTGATAAGGTCTGTTTCCGCAATAATCCGGACACCTTAAAACATGAATAAAACATTAATTTTGCATTATATTTCCGTCGTAGTTGTTTATTTTAGATTCATGGCATGTGTTTTAACAATTCGTGAAAACAAAATATAGTTATTCGGTATTTGCATAAAATTTTCGAACTTTGCGCTTAACTCCGTCCATTAGGGTTTGTACAGACTCTTCAGAATTCGTAGAAGCCGTCTTTGTCCAAATTTGCTGGAAGTGTTTGATGTCTTTGATTCCTTGCTTCTTTTCAGAAAGCTTCCGCTTCATCAGTTTTTATTTGTGACTTTTGATGAAGGGTAGCAATCGCTTCTGCAGACACTCTTTCTGATAGATCCTCTTGTTTATTGAACCTGTAGTGACGAAAGATTTACTCATTTTGCCACACGTACAAATTGCTTGCCACACAAGGTATTTTTTTGTGAAATTTTGATGCCTTCTTCGTTTTGAAATGCTCAGCTGTAGCATTTCTGGCCATAGCAGAATAAAAAGCCAGCCCTGGAAACTGCTTGAAATCCTCCAGGACATAAGTTTCATCGTCCATAACAACGCATGAAAACTTCGTCAAATATTCGCAGTACGAACGTCGAGCCCGTGATTTTGCTGCCAAGTTCTGTTTGACGTTGCGATTTGGAACTTTTTTTAATTTATACGACCCAAACGTTGTTTTGATTTTTGGACAGAACCAGGCGACATCCCTATTTTACGAGCCACCGTTCGAATGGAGAGATTTTGTTTTTTCGTTAATATCCTTTTCACCTTTCGGTCCATGACAGGATCAGCGCGTCCAATGTTTATGTATCTTCTCGGTTTCCTCTGCACCGTCAAACGTTCCAAAAATGATTTGAGCACATCGTGAACAGTGGATTTAGGCAAATCCAATGTTTTTGCAAGGTCCCGTATTGACAAGTCAGGATTTGCCGTACGCCCGTACAAAATTCGCTCGCGCAGTTGTTTTTCTTTTGACGCCATCTTGAATACTAAACATAAAATGTAATCATCAATCATACTATTTTTCATCATAGACTCTCAGCTATACCACAGTGAAATTTTTCATTCCTACGTGCAATATTTCAAAAGTTAGAATGATTTGAAGGTGTCCGGATTAATGTGGAAACAGACCTTACATGATGGGTTTTGATCCAAATCCGAATCTGAAAACTTTCCCGGGAGTTGCCGGACCATCAACACGGATGTAGCACTATTACATTGGACTTATTTTTGAATTCTCATGTAATTTGAGGTGTCACATACCAGGTTTTGATCTAAGTCAGAAATTGGCCTCTACTCCGGGAGTATCCCCGGAACCAGTTAACCGATTCCATAAAATTCAAACGTATAGTAAACGTAAATGTATATATTATTCGACGTATAGTGCTACAGTACCCTTAATTTGGCGATTGTTTCCTTCGAGTCGGTTCAGTAGTTGTTTGAAAAACTAAATTAGACATTTCGTTACACACATACACTACACACACATTAACTCACAGCAATGTGCGGGGGTGTGGAAGTAGTTCGCCTCCTAACGGTGCACCCTTAAAACGTTAATGTCTCCTTAACGGCTGAACCAACTACACTGAAAATTTATTTTCGTAATGTAGCTTTCACGCGTTTCGTAAACATGGATTTTGTTCATAGAACAAATGTCTCGTATATTGTATGAAACATTCATAATGCTTTTTACCTGGTGAAATGCTATCATTACACCTTTTTGTAAAATGCACGAAATGAACTTTGTGATGACCAGCCAATCGCTGTGTCTCTTTTATACCGTACTCAAGCATGATGGTTTTTTCTGCTGGTATGGGCGGGAACAATTTATCTAACCCAAAATAAAAATTGAAGCGCTGTCGAGAGCTATAACTTCATGCTGATTAATCAAACATGTTCTCACAAGTCAGCGTGGCCAAGTGAGATCAACCACGGATTCAGTATCAGCATTTTCCAAATATCCAGGTTCGAACCCCTTGTCAGAAACATTAAAAAAAACGCTTGACAACTCCAGGTATAAGCGCTTTTTTGTCGATAAAGTATAAGCGCTTCGAGTCGATAAAGTAGATCTGTCAGTCCTTCATGCAACCACCAGAGAGACGTTTCTTTTTTATTTGGGACCAAATATTCTGAGTCAACAAAAGCTTCGTGCTTTTAACAGTTGCGCGTGTGCCATTAATTACGAATGTATCTTCATAAAAAGAACAAATCAGTTTCGTTGCAGAGAACAACGAACGGATTTGTGAGTATTACCTTCGATTTTGCAATCCACTACTCCCAGACTTTCCAACTCCAGTCCTGGCCCTGGCTTTCTCGATCGGAGGAAGAACCATATGATGCACGGCTCGGCAGGTACCGAAAATGGTCGGGTAGTGAGACCGCGGACGATCTGGCTGCAAACCACCAGACGTTCCGAACCCTGCTTGGTTCCTGGAGCATCCTGACCAAAACAGCGTCAGGTTGGCGGAGCTAATCACTGAAGACCTAGTAGTCATAGTCGGTGCGAAATGCGAAAGGTGGTTCCGGGATGGTCCGGGGTTCTAGGCACGGGTAGGTTTTTATTGGGTCGAGCAATTGGAACCCTCATCCACACACCCTGAATTCTTCAGGAGTCTGCTAGCAGATTTTCCATTCGCCTAAAAATACACAGCAATGTGTTCAGTTCATCGAGTTGCGTTCGTTGCCTTCCAGGCTTTGAATAACAAGTCGGTATTCTTAGTTACAGATATACACTTCATTGTAAGAAGGATAAAACCGTGGTAATCTAGTATAAGATTAACGAATTTACCAATTTTATGGGTTTCCCAGACATTCCCGGATTCTGGTCTCCGATTGTGGAGTATGTTTTTTTTTCCTTTTCTCCAAACATTTAATATGGGAGTAATAAATCACAACCACGTGGGACTTATACTTTGAAAAATTGTAAAGCGAATTTCCATCTCAACTTCATGAAATTTTAGATAAAGAAATTTCAAACAGTGAACAAAAATACAAAAATGGGTCCTCCTTTTGCTGGATGTGATTGGATTCGATTCCCGCTCTGGTCGTGTTATTTTTCGTTAAGGAAAATTTCTCGACTCTCTGGGCATAGGGTATGATTGAACTTGCCACATAATCATACTTATGCAAAAATGGTGCCTGGCATCGAAAGCTTTCAATTAATAACTGTAGAAGTGTATTGAGAACACTAAGTTGAGAGCAGGCAATAAGCGAATTATAAACGCAATAAGCTTGAAATGCTAAAATAAAAAAACAAATATATAATTTTTTAGATTTTTTTCTGCATTGCAATCACTGTGCACGGGCCGGTGAAGATCTGGCCTGACTTTGCCAACTTCTATTACAACTGAGATGTCATGAAATGGGCAGAGTGGTATTGACGTCATCGAAAAAAAAGCACAAAATTATTCAAATTTTCATCCCTTCGAAAAATATTGGGCAATCGAAAAACCATCTGATATGCATAAGTGCTGGAATAAACTGTAGCAACATTGCATAGCAATGGAATAATCTAAAAATTGATTTGATTAGAGTTTTTTGTTGTTTATGATTATCACGCTCCAGGATTAATGGCCATAAAGGTTTCGGCGGGCTCGAGACACTTACTCAAAACCCACGAATATAGGGAAAATAATCTTTTTCCAACAGTAAGTTCACAATCACAGCATTAGAATCGAGCCCTCGATTGACAGAATAAACCCGATAGATGCGTTCGAAGAGCCCGTTCTTGTTTCCCGAAATGTTAACAATAGTGAGGTGGCAGTCGCATGCTATCCTATTCAAATCGTTTCGCATGGGTGCCTTGATGGTTCTTAGCTTTCCCCGTTATATGTTATTTAATATTTTGATTGTTTTGTTGTCGTTGTTTGATTGCTTGTGTTAGAAAGCTTGACTGAGAGTAAAATTTGTTAGGGTTATATACCGTTTTTTACTTGTTGCTTCATTTGATGCAGTGTCCAGGTTCTCTTCAAGGTGGATCATATTTTTCAATGTTTTTTTTTAATGTGCATAATTTTTTATTGTAAATTCAATGAACCAATGGATTATGATATATTTTTACCATTTGGACGTTTTAAATCACATATAATTTTCATTATTTTTTGCAGTGTAGTCTGTCAGCTCCACCACATTGTTTACACCCAAACATCAAATCGAACACAACTCAAAGAAAAGTTTCACGAGCATTTCGAGAGATGGGTAAGATTTTCGTTGCAAAAAGAGCCATCGTGCACAACTGGAGCACTATTCCAGGACTATCACTAAGAAAGTTGGTGAAACTTTAAGACGTTGATGTGAAAGCGGTGCGTGTTGCGATCCAAAAGTTCGGGGACGAATATTCCCTTACGGACCTGCCACGAGGTGGACGGAAAACAACATAATAAAATCGGACGAACTTTTTCTAAGGAAAACGGGGCCTCAGTTTGCGATTTTGCCAAAAAGCTGAACACCCAGTAGTCCAACGTTTAACGAGCCAAGAAATTGAAGCTGAAGACGTACAAGAAGCTGACTAGCAAAAAAAATCCTCCAAGCAGCCATCTTGAAACACGAGTGTGAAAACTGTATGACACCGTTTTTCGCCAAGAATAAGTACTGCCTCATGATGGACGACGAAACGTATTCGAAGTTGGACTATAAGGCATTGCTGTGATCGCAAAATTACACGATTTGTGAAGATTATGATGTGGACACTGGTAAAAAACTGGTAAAATACGATGGTCTGGCAGGCTCTTGCGGCAAATTAATAAAGCCGTGCATTGTAAACGGAGCAATGAATGCAGATATTACGATAATCGAAGCATGAAAAAATACCTGTTGCCGCTGATTTGTTAACATGACAATCCTGTACTATTCTGGCCTGATCTAGCTTCGTGTCATTAAGCTAAGTAGACCATGGACTGCTACAATTAGGAAAACGTGATACTTGTACCTAAGTATACGCATCCCCCAAATTGCCTTGGAATTCATCCCATCGAACGATTTTGGGCTCTGGTCAACAGGTTTCTTTGTAAACATGTTCAGGCAGCTGATAAAGTGGAAAAGTTCAAAAGAAATTGGAAAAGAGCGTCTAAAATCGTTTCTAAATCAATTTGTGCTGAACCTTATGAATAACGTTAGAGGAAAAGTTCAAGAGCTTGCTTGTTCATGAAAAAATCGTGAAAAACCTTTTATGAACTGTTGATAACCTGTGTTGAAAAGCCAAACAAAAGTTAACATAAATAAAATACACAAGCTTTTTATCGAGCTGAAGATATGCCCTTTCTTTATGGGACGGTTTTCAGTCGCGCAAGTTCATGCAACGCTCCGCAGATTACCAAGAGAAATCGAATTCGCTTACTCAGTGATGACTGTAGATGTAGTTAGATTCATCTGAAACCATTATCTGTACAAAGTAACGAGACTAGGGCTCCATTGATCACTGACTCTGTGGTAGGTCATACAGAATTTCCGGCCGGGAAAAATTGAAAAAAAATGCCTTGAACTATACGTAATAACCTGATGCTCCGTCTAGCGTTTCGCCGTATCGGATTACAGCAGCCATGGAGAGATCATTGGCCTCCCGAACTTGGCGCTGAATATATCTGGTTCTGCAGGCATTTTTTTGTTTCTATGTCGAATTTTACCAATTGTTCCCGTTCTTGAGTTTAGATATTATTGGGACATCAGAATGTCTTTCAATGTATTTTTATGCAATAAACAACGAAAAATTACCACGGGAAACCTTGTTGTAATCTAAAATCAGCAACTTCTATAACAAAACGACATCTTTGGAGAAAAGAATAAACATCACAAAGTTCAAAAAAAATCTGAATTGACAAATTAAAATTTGTATATGATTTGGCAGATTTTGCTTGCCATGTCTCATATTGTTTGGAGTGAAATCTAGGAAAACTGCAGTTAGCTATATGTTCCGCACATACTTTTCGCCTTAAAACGCACTCTGTTGTTGGCATCTCCGCAATTGTTTTGCTACCAAGCAATATCCATTGCCATGATTGGAAAAGTTTCAAATGAAGAAGATAAAGTTTGTGGTGTACTTTGCGGTCGAAACAATTGTTAAGTGAAATTCGATAATCGATTGAATGCGAAAAATAGACGATCGATAATTGTAAGTCCGTCGAAAGGATGGTATTTCGAGTACTCCCAGCTTTTGTTCCTTCTTCGTCGTGAAATATCTTGTGCAAGGTAAATCAGTCTTGGTCTGTGTTTTGGATATTAATTAATTGTTCGAGGTGCATTCGAAGTGATAAATAAAGTGGATTAAAACTTATTATAATTTGCTGGGTTCATATGATACCGTTCTACGCTTAGGAGAATCAAGAATATTTCCATCTCGAAAGATTTCCTCGTCATGTATCGCTGGTGGAAAATCAGCAACCCGATTAACGCAAGATTCCACTGCTTCTTTAAAAACCTTTTTTTTTTCTTAACGAAAAGAGTAATCATCGCCAAATATTGTCAGTAAAAATGATTCGACGCAAGTTCAGATACCAATAAGTCAGTCTTACAAGTGAAACCAGAGGCTGTTCATTGTATGTAATACGTATAACAAGATGCTCGAGAGGGTTGTCACACCGAAACCCTTACTCATAATTAATATCTATAAATAGATACGTCTGCTAAAATGGGCAAATAGGATGCCATCTCGAGTCAAGTATTTTCGGCCACACAGTCCTTTCTCTATATAATTAAACCTATTCGACATACTTCCAGTTGTTGGCTGAATACTTGGATAAAGTTTCAGTTTATAGGAATGGTAAAAATACATATTTGTGGACCTCGTAGCCTAATTGGAAAAGGCTCTAAGCGGAGCGGGTTCAACTACCAGTTCGTGGAAGGAAAACAATCGTGTTTTCTATCAATAACTGAGGAAGTGGCATCTTGGCATATTATGATGAGAGTCGGCTTCATTCCCACCATATAAGGGCAAAAACAGGTCAGAGGAAGAATTTATTCATACATCAGTGAACATATTTCGTTCCGCTCGGAAACATTGGGGGTAAAATAAAACGGTCAAAAAGTTAGACAGAACCCAACCAGTGCCAGTGGTTGTGCTTACAGTATCCAATTCATATGACGGTGGTCAACCATACTGCTTTATGGAGATTTCCGGTACAGTATGTGTTTCATTAGGAAAGTTTTTTTTCCTTTGGTGTATTTGGATACTGCCGTTAAAAGTTTGCTACACATAGGTCATGAGTGTGGCGTTGATAAGTATGGCTTTCACTGACAGTAATTAGAACTGTATAGTAAAATTAAAAGAATTTCAAAGTAGAGATGATGATATGTGCTTTCAGTACTTTCTTCGATTAGTAGTGCTGCGTACGTCATTATTCTGATATGTGTTTAATTAAAGTACATTACATTTAGAGAATCGTCCTGAAAAGAAATTATAGATTCGCTTGATCAGAGCATTTATCCTGTGTCTTAGTCAAATCACTAAGAAATGGAATGAAGCTTGTTATGAACATAACCTATAAATAGACATACGTGAATCACACATATTGTATACAAAAGCTTTATTCCTGATGGCGCCGTCTGAACTAGCAAGCAGGATATATATCATCCACATATATTTGTAAAATCCCAATCCTACTGTTCGATTCATCGCAAAATCGTTAAATATGCCCAAATCAACTTTTGCTGATGTGATTAAATGTTATAAAGAGGATCTTACTGTTGGAAGGAAAGCTGAAAGTGATGGTGAACATGTACAAAGCAACACAAGTCCTTACCCGAGTAGTACATCTTCATGCTTTTATGTTGAGTAAACTTATTTATAACCAAATATAGTAATATAAAAGTATTTTCAACCGTTATAAAGCTTGTGTGTTGCTTTTCAGGCAAACCCGAAGGTGTCAACAGGAATAGTTGCGAAAATAGTGCAAATGTCAACCAGTTTTGTGCAAAAAGTGAAATCTAATGCTGAATTGAGATCATTCAAAGTTCAAACATACCCAGATCATAACGCAAAGCAACACAAATCGGTAAAAACGCGCTTCAGAAAGCTTTACAACAACTTTTCACAAAGTACATGACAACACATGTATGACGAAACATACTACTTCAAAAAATTCAAATATCTCTCGAAAACGGAATTTTACACTGCAACTAGCCGAAAAGATCCCCCTGAATATCTGAAACTAAAGTATAAAACCAAATTCCCTGAAAAATATCTGGTCTGGCAAGCAAAATGTTCCTGTGGGCTACAATCTCAGATTTTCGTACCCACAGATACCGTAAGCGCTGAGATCTACCGGCAAGGATGCCTCAAAAAGCGGCTCTTACCTTTCCTGAGAAAACATGCGACTCAATCCTTGTTCTGGCCAGATTTGGCCGACTGTCATTACACTTAAGATACAATCACTTAGTATGAGCAAAATAACGTTATTTACGTTCCCAAGGATTGTAATCCACCAAATTGTCCACATCTCCGCCCGATTGAAACATACTGGTCAATGTACAAGGGAAACCTCAAAAATCTTGGTGGAGAGGTATCAACGATCCAAGAATTTCGTTCTAAGCGGCTAATTGCTTCGAAGAAAATGGACAAGGACACCGTGCAAAGATTGATAAAAGGATTGAATAAGCTAGTGCGAGCAACAGCTTATGAAAATAAATTCATATAAATCTAGTTATATGCAGTTATGTTGAGTATCAAATTTATCTATAAAATGAAATAAATACTATGAATCAAAAACATGCTGTTGTTTTCTAAGATATTTTTGTTTGTCCGGATTTTGGTGTGAACTGTCTTTAATCTCAGGTTTGATTGATACGTCAAGATGACAACATGAAACCTACGTATCGAACATATTAACACTTGGCCATACTTCCCTTCTAAGGAGAGTCATTAACAATGATTTTTCATCTTAGAAAATTTTAACTGAAGTGGAATTGATAGCTGACCCAAGAGGATGAGAAGTCACCACGCTTAACACTATACGGCGTTGTCCATATAGAAATTTGTGCATGAGTTCTTATCGACCACGTTGAGAAAATATCCACTACGAAATATAACGTTTGCATTAAAAAAATGGAATTTTTTTTCGGATGGATATAAAAAAAAGCCAAGAAGGATAATTGCCTTTGATAAACTTCCCATGGACGGCAGTTATTTAAGCTTAGTTAACCGGAACATTCGTCAGTTTTCGCGACAAAATTGTTGGAGTAGATCTTAAGCTTCAGGTTGGCCCAGAAACTCTCGAAGAGGCGCAGCTGGGGGACGTTGGGTAGGTTCGCCGACTTGGGAACCATATCGATATTCATGGCCGATCGATACTCATGGTATTTCTTGATGAACGACGCCACTTCTGGCAGGCATTTTGTACTATAAATTTCCCCATTCACGGCCGGTTCAGAGCGAAAGAAGAGCGGCTTTTATATCCCCTTCTCGCTGATTGTCAGCCAAAGCAGCCTTCTTGAGGAACTTGGTGTGGAAATGAATTTCGATTCGGAGCTCACTTCCGTCGTGGGACAAGTAAAATACGAAGTGCCCTGGCAGTCGTTGCCATCCAGGGTGCGATAGGTCTCGTCGTCCATCACCACCACCACGTCGCGATTCACCGGGAAAATTGAGTTGGACATCTTATTCGGCCGCTGCCACTGCGTCATTGCCTGCCTCTCCGAAACCAGTGTACGTGACTTCCGCTTCCTGACGTGTATGTTCATGTTTGCCAGGTATTTTTTCACTGTTTGGCCAGTTGAACCGACTTCCCGGCCTAACGCACGTACCGATGAAAAGCAACTTTTTCCTCGGTCGTTCTCTTCAGTATATTTGCAGCTTCTTGTCGCTCAGGGTCGTCGGTCGTCCGGAACCGGGCTTTCTTTCGATGCACTTATTGCTGTCTAATAGTGCCAAGACGTTGTAGAAGCCAGAAAGGATGTATCCGGCGTCCACGAAGAGCCGCACGATGGCCGTTTTCGACCTGGCAGGTGCCGTTCTTTGAACGCGAACACTTCTGAATGGAGTTGTTTCACTGTTTTTGCCATCACGATTAGAGTTCGACTGATAGAGCTGTCCAGTTTTGTCTGATGACTCATGGGTTACTATGATTGATGCTACAAGGGTAGTTTTGTCAGTGCGGGTGAAGGAAAACCCATGAAAAATCGACAATTTTTGTGCATTTTTTCAATGCAAACGTTACTCCGATCAGACCCATGATATGCCTGAAGTAAAAGCATATATCCTATTCAGCTTAAGATGATTTTGGTGGTGGTGGGGGTCTCACTAAATCTGTAATTCTTTTCTCTCCCTCCTTTTTAGCCTTCTCACCCCAGAGCCAAGGTGAATTTACTACTTCGTTCGACTATACGGCAACGAATTTAAATTCAATTTTGAGTTGTTTTTGACTCACTTTTGTCAAAATTTGAGTCACTCATGTATGAGTAAATGTAACTGGAATTAGCAAGTCGACATATCCAGATTATCCATCTGATATAAGCCGATGTCTTAGATATGTAGATTGGTTAATCCTAGTTACATTTTACTCATATTACAGTAACTCCACTTTTGGCGACCAAGCTTTGGTCGCAATGGTGCCCTTTCTAAATTTCTAAAAGCCGTTATGTGTACACATCTCGACGTGTACCGATATGGAGTAGCTGACTGTCATGGTGTAACTATAAATTAGAAGAAAAATTAGTAATCTCCATTTAATTCCAACTACCTTTGCTTATCTTCGACAGATACGCGTATTTCGTCTACAATGTGCAGACTTCTTCAGTGTCTCGTACTAATAACTCGACTGAAAGAAAACCTTCGCCACCTGCCGTATATATACTATTTTCTAAATACAAAACGTTTACCTATCATTATTTTGTTTATACCTATCTTATTATTAGTTTGTTTATACCTATCATGAGTCAAAAACAAGTGTACTCAATATCTAACTCGCTTCTTTCTCATCTATACCTAACATACTTATTGTGTAGCAGCGGGTGCTCCGCTTCGTCGGGTTTGATGTCGTTTGGGTAGTAAGATGAAGAGCCATGTGTAACCGTTGCCTTGGTCTTTGTTTAGAAGATTTGTGTTCTGTTGTTTGTTTATTTCTAAGCTTTCTGCGACGTCTAATTTCCAGGGTGTAGATGTAGTCCGTAATATTGTGATGTCATTCGTCGTTATGTCGTGATTTTCCGTGAAGATGTGTTCTGCGACTGTTGATTTGAAGTTTTGTGAAATTCCTTTCTCGTTCTGTTTGACAGCCTTAGTTACCTCCGCTAGATGCTCCTTGAACCTTGTTGCCAAGGTTCTCTTTGTTTGACCTACATACATTTTGCTGCAGTGTTTACACTTGATTCTGTATACCCCTGCTCTGCCTAATGTGTCTACTGAATCTTTGGTGGAGCCTAACATCGATGCTAATTGGTTGTGCCTACTAGAAAAAACTAAATCTAAGCCAAATTCCCTAAGTCGTGGTTTAAGCTTTTGTGTAATGTCTTTATCGAAGGGGACGGATACACGTTTTAGGGGTTCAGGTGAGTCTGGTTCAGGTGTCATGGTGTGTTTTCCTTCACAGCCATCCTCTGTGGGACACTTGCATCTGATCTGTACACCGGCGTTGCCGGACCGCTGGTCTTCTCTCCATCTGCACTGCAGCTCTGATATGACATACAGCTGGCTTGCTGCTGTTGGCTTCTCTATGAGTCCATTAACTGCTACTTGATTCCTGAGCCATTTAGCCCAACCTCAACACAATCGACTCGAGTAGTCCCCGACAGGTGGATCTACCCTACGTCGACAAAGAGTTCCCTGACATAGAAATTGGACCATGGTGAGTCATTTCATTCATATCTTTGCTCGACGGTGAATTGAGCTGTCCCGGTGACGGATCAGTCCAACACCGACAAAGAGTTCCCCGAAGCTCTCATGTGCCCACTCGCTTGATCTTCGGGACATTTTCACTGTAGAGCCATCACAATTTTAAAAATGGCTCCGTTATCATGTTCCGGGTATTTGTCTAGGTTAGTGTCTGCCCCGATGAAAATCATAGCATATTCCATTGAGTCAAACCGTGGACTGTCAAAAACCGCACTACGCAATCATTCCAACCGGGGACTGCCCAGGGGCAGCCATGTCCAAACACTACACTGCACGCAGAGCTTCTTTCCACCACGCTAGCGCGTGCATTATATTCGCCACTTTGACTCCGTGCATCCAGACTAACACCCAACACCGGCGGGTACAACAGCAATGTCAGTGCTCGTGGTTTGGCTTTGGACACCGTGACTGATGCTTCGGCAAACACCACAGCCGAGTGTTTCCGATTGTGACCGATTGCAGAATACACGCGTGGTTTATTTATTTTCTATCTAACCGAGCTGTGCTTGTTAAACTCAATCAACTTATGCGCCCGTCACTCAATAGCCAAGAAAACAAACCAATAAGCTAATTATCAAATTTTAAGAATCATCCAACTAGCATTGCTCTATCCGTGGCAACCAGTGTCATACTGAGTGTATGTTGAGAGCTTTCTTGGGATCGTAGCCACTCGGCTCGTGTATTTTTCCAAAAATCAGACCCGGTGTTAGAAGCAATACACGAGCGTGTACACTCGTGTCGCGTGCATTGCGTTGCGGTTTCATCTGTAAGCACGAAACTGAAGTGGCGAATTTCAGCCACTGAGTGGTGTGTTTGCAGTCAAGTTCTGCTCTCGTGCAGAACGGTCGGGTGTTTTTACCAAGGCTGCCCAGGGGTTACCTGACCTGACAATAACTGCGTCATGTGAAAGTTAACTTCGCCATGTTTTCTGTTCACCTAAGACAACAGAACCAGTACCAGCCTGTGTGTCCACTCGCCGTTCTCTGCTGTGTTCCATCCCTGCTGCCACTTCGCCATTGAGACCACTGGCACGATCTTCAAAAGTCGTTTTCGTTTAATTTTCTTGTTGCACTTTTTGTCCTCTGCTAGGGTAACTCCAGTCGGGATTATTCTGACAATAACGAATATTGCTACCGACAAGATGATCCTGTAAATGCTCACGACTCACATGACAATGAAACGATACCTCCTGTTCTTCGCCTGGTTCTGGTTGGTTTCCCGCGCTGAAACCTAGACTGGTCTTGCATTCCTCATAGTCTCTTGCTGCTGCTTGATCCACTGTAATTGGGCTTGATTTTAACCTCCGCGTTGATAGCCTTTGCCACTTTCCCAAAGACAGCTCAAGCTCAGCTGGTCGTCGATCATCACTCTAAGGTACTTCAGATCGCACTTTGAAGCAATGACAGGATTTCCAACGATGATTCCAGCCCGCTGCACCATTTTACAGTTATTGACCAATAGCTGTTAGATGTTGTTGGGGGCTAACAGCATGTCCATGGACTGGAGGTCTTAAAGGTTGTCCACATTAATATTGCAACACACCTTACTTGCCTTACCAATCTTCGAATCACACCATCAAATGCAATGTTAAATAACAAACACAACAATCCATCATCTTGCCATAGCCCTCTTTCTGAGACTTGGACAACACACATCACACTTTTAGCAAGCACGTCATGTTTTCTGAAAATCCGTATTCGTGCATGATTTACCATAGCTGGTCTCGGTTGCTTATGTCATAAGCTGATTTGAAATCTTTGAAAAGATGATGTGTGGGCACGTTGTATTCGCGACATTTCTGCAGCACTTGCCGAATCACGAAAATCTGATCCGTATTAGCGCTGGCACCCATGAATCCCACTTAGTATTTCTTGTGGAACTCTTTTGCTATAGGCGGTGGCATAAAATTTGGGAAAGCAACTTGTAGGCGGCGCTCAGTAGCGTGATTGCACGATTGTTGCAGCAATACAGCTTGTTACCCTTTTCATAGATGGGACACACGATACCTTCCATCCATCCCTTGCCAGTGCTTCTGCACATTTTCCTAGATATATTACCGTACCACGTTCGTTCCTTGTAACATTGCCGTTCGCCGGCAGCAGTGGTGTAAAGGTGAGCGTGACTGCTACTTGGCATCCCAGTGGGTCTGGGTTCAATCCCAGTCGACGTCGGTGGTTTTTTTGAGCCGAAAAAATCTGGTCACGTCTTCCTTCGGAAGAGAAGCAAAGCCGTTGGTCCCGGCTCATATCCAGGTGGAGGAGTCGTCTTCCTGGTGTCGGTGATTGTCACCATGTGAGGAAATAGGCCGACGGAAAAAAAAACATTGCCGTTCAAGTACCTCCCCGTGGTTCCAACTGGAGTAAGATCGGGAAACCAACCTCAGTGGGACTTCGGTCGTTTGTTGACAGGAAAGTGAAGTCTATCTGAGTATCTGTTTTCCATGTCAGGAGCGGCTCAAAGCAGCGTCTGTTATCCATGTTAGGAGCGGTTGATCATCGTCCTCGAACCAGAGTGGGATTCTAAATCGTAAAGCGGGCTGGGCATGTTTTCAGAATGTCTGACGACAACCCCATTAAAATGATTCTCGATAACGATCCGACAGGCACAAGAAGAGTCGGACTCGCAAAAGATTTTTTTCACGTGCATTCTGAAAATCCAAGTCGCAAATCGTGAACTCTACACTGAGAAAATTTATCGCTTCATAAGGTAGATCTGATGAAAATCATAATCATTTTTTGCCTGAGTGTATTATTTCCCGTTTCATCCAAGGTCACAGAGAATGTCTGACCACCGATTAGAAAAAAAAGAAAGTGTACAAAAGCATCGTCGCAAAAGCACTTAAGAAAACAGGGAGAGAAGCATTCGGGCGCCAATTAAAGGGTGTCCCACATCAAATTTTATCATGGGAAAAATGCTGTAGAAAATTACCTAGTTGACCGATCCTTTTCAAACCTTCAGACAATAAAACATAACTCATAAGTTTGCTTTTTGTTTTTGTTTTTTTTTTTCATTCAATTTCAATACCATAACCTAAGGTTCATAAGGTTCTGTACAGCATCTGTCTGCAGCTTTTTCTGTACGGAAACCCATTTTTTCTTCATGCCTTCCTCAGATATGACCTCCTTGGGATGTTTCCGTGGTGATTGCTTCATAATAGCCCAGTATGTTTCTATGGGCCTTAGTTCCGGTGCGTTGGGAGGGTTCATGTCCTTGAGTACGAACGTGACCCCGTTGACATCATACCAGTCCAGGACAACATTTGAATAGTGGCATGAAGCTAGATCCGGCCAGAAGATCGTAGGTCTCTCGTGTTGCTTCAATAGAGGAAGCAAACGCTTCTGTAGATACTCCTTAAGGTACGCACTCCGTTTGACACATGAGCAGATCGCATGTCAAATCATGTCTTTGTTGGCAAAGTATAAAAGTTTCTGCTTCTTTACTTCCTCCGAAACATCAAACATGTGCTGAACGGTAAGGAACAGTAGCTCCGGAAGCTGCTGGAAGTCCGCTTTGCCATAAGTCTCATCATCCATGATGACACAATGAGGCATCGTCAGCATCTGAGTGTACAGTTTCTGGGCCCGTGAACTTCTCACCGTATTTTGCAATTCGTCACGATTTGGAGCCTCCGGCACTTTGTACGTATGCAGTCTCTTCCGGTACTTGGCTCTCTTAACGAAAGACTTGGACAGATTTAACTTTTTGGACACATCCCTGGCTGAAGCATTAGGATTCCGCCTTAATGCTTTCACGACACGCTTGTGATCCTGATGACTAATAGAACATCCATTCTGACCACATTTCTCCTTCCGTTCGATGCTCAGGGTTTCGTAGTAACGCTTAATCACACGACTCACCGTTGACTGCACGATTTCGAATAGTTGTCGGATGTTTCGATGAAAGAGTTGAGGATTTTCCAGGTGCTTGCGCTAAATGAACTCGCAACGCTGCTTTTAGGGGATCGCCATTTTTTCCAATTGTGAAGTGATATTATGTGATGTGATAAGAACACATCACCAGTGCAAGGATTACCTATATCTGCAGGACTGTTCTCAACAAATTGCCCCGAGAGAATAGCCTACGTGATGGCCAGTCGATCCCAATGAGGACTTTCTGAAGACTACGACCAGATGGCCGCGTGTTTTCACATGACAAGGGACTGGCGACTCCTTGAACCCTTGTTTAGTCAACAATTGTTTGACTACCTTGGGCAGTCTCTTGTTGCGTAGTGCGTAACCAACATATAGGCGTACTTTTAGCAGATTCCAGTTCATCAGTTTTAAACTACAAGAGACAAGCTCGATGTCTCATTGCACCAACGGATGCAAAACATCTAGAAATTTTCAAAGAAATTCAAGGTTAGGAGTGCGATTTGCGTGTGCCAGATGCCAAGAGTTCCATTCGTTACGACTAAAACCGTGAATGCCCAAATGTACTTAAAGGAATGTCTACACAAAACGTCACCTTCATTTGCTAAGGCCACATTCGAACCCACCAATACCACTACTAATAATACGTGCTGGATTGGTATAAGGAAAAAAAGGTCAAATTCGTAACTTAATCCTCCAAACACTTCAGAGTTATGATCAATCGTAGAATATTATGCTATGACAGTCAAATAAAATCACGAATTGAAAAAAGTGTGGGTCAATGTACGAACACTTGATGGATCAAATGTTGCACAAGATCTAATGGAGGGTCTTAAGAGGGAAAGTCAAGGTATTTGGATTCAGCACAATTGGCACAATTCAATACAATTGGCTAGAACGGCCAAACTTAAATGCTGGATCTACTCCAACAATTTTGCGGCCAAATCCGAGAAGCAGCAAATCGAAGAAGGAACTGGAGAATATCCCAACATCGCTTTTTTCTACGGCTGTGGCCAAGCTTCCCACTGCTCGTCAAGGTGTGTAAAAAGATTTAAGGAACATTTGTTTCATGGATTTGTTTTCCGTAATCATCTTTTCGGCTCCGTATTAAAACTATTTCCATAACTATTATGCCTTAACGCAATCTGCCAATTAGTCTTTGAAGGAAATTGTTCATTTGGAATCAGGATGGATCACAATGTGACTTTTTAAAACTATTTTGGTGTGAAGTGGTGTTTCAACAGCCGCAGGGCGTTGGTTGGCATACTAATTAATAATTTATCTAACTAACTTCGTACTGTGGCTAAATATAATTCGTAACGAAAATGCTGTCCAAAATCTATTTTCAAGTGTGTTTCGTTGTCTTTCAAAAACATTGCCACTAGCGAGTGCGCTCGTTTATTGTTGTACTCTGCTTCAACGACCTATTCGGGGAGTTCACTAGCTTGGATCAAACGTAGGCCTTCCTGCTAACGAAGTCTGTGCAAAGCAATAGCGTTGATAATACTTAGTTTTTCCACATATCAATCAAACAATCCTGGATTAAAGGTTGTACTCGAAAAAAAATGCAATACTTTCATTTGCGTATTCATTTTTATTGCATGGATAAAAATTGATAAAATTTTGGTTAACAAAAGCTCAAAGTGTAATGTTTACATGTGCAAAATTTCTCAACAATGATTATCTAGACACACAGGTGGATCGGGAAAAAGTTTGGTATCGACAATTCGACATTTTTTCAAAAAAAAATATCGCGACTGCCATACCGGATTATGTCAGAATAATTAAGTAAATCGTGTGACAAGATTCTACACGTCGCATACTTAAGAATAGACATCAAATCAACTGCCTTCAGCTTCAATCACTGCTATTAATGACTAATGAATGTTACTCATTCTTGTATTTTCATAAATTCAATCGATAGGAAAAACGAAGAAATAAAGTGTATTATAAGCTAAAACAACCGATGTTTTACCACATCTATCACCAAACTGAACCGGAATAGTAAAAACAAAATATTTTCTCCAATCACTGATAGTCGATTGGACTTTGATGTTTATAAAAAGAAATAAAATGGAAAACCTTGTTAATACCAAGCACACTATGGAAACGGATTTTTAATTAAATTTATATTGTTCTTTCTATCCAGGCCGCTGCCAGTTCTGAGCCTTCAAAACAGAGAGTTGCTGTTCTTTTTTTGTTCAGTTTCATACATCCAATCAACACCATTCATCGCAGCATCGGTGGAAGCCAACAAAGCTTTCGAAATGGATTTATGCCATTTGTCTGACGACGGTGTGCTCTGTTGTGTGATTCCCGTATATAAGAGGTAAGTTTTCTACTTGAATGATAGAAATAAGATTCATTGTGATGGAAATCAAAGTGAATTCCTAGATCAATCGGCAAAGGATCAGATTTGAATCAAAACTTCTTTTATTTTTATTAGATTTCCGGTAATTATTTAATACGGGATTTTCAGGAGATTAGACTAGGTGGTAGTGTTTGAGTGCAATGCATGATATTGTTTGATTTATGCAAGAAGATAGATTTTATATTTTCTGATTTTTGTTGAATTTGGATGTTGAATTTGTATTTGTATTTGTATTTGTATTCGTCTTTAATTCATCGGACTTTGTGGTCTACTTGAAGTACTTAAATCTAATAAAAGTCAACGTTAAAAACGGTTCAGCAAGCGGTGACGAAATCTTGAGGCGGACATGTTGAAATCATATTCGTCGGATTCTACGTTGAACCGACGGATCATGGCGACAATGGAACTATTTGCAGCATGATTAGTTGCTTTAGTTCTTCGTGAAGCAACGGTCTCGGTCGAAGGGTTCGGGCAGGAGCATATAGACTGATTCTCGACAGCAACTCAGGAACACCATATTCAGATAACAGAAGCTTGGCAACGAATACAGATTGCGCGACATTCCTTCGTTTAGCCAGAGTATCCAGCCCTAGCAGGCGACAGCAATAACATCTTCTGGCAATATATGGGGTTCAAATTAAAAATTTGTGGAGGAGGGTAGGGGGGAATCTCATTGCAAAACAGTGGTCAGCTTCTGAACGTCGATAACTTATTTGTTCCTTTTTATCGATTGGAAACATTTCTTGCATTTGGTTGGACATGTTTTGACACCCCAAGTAGCACACAAAACATCTTTTATATTCAACACTTAGTTTTCATGTTTCATTTTAGTAAATCTGCAGTAACAAAAAGCATATTTTGTTACAACAGAGTTTATTTCACGTATACGATATACTAGATATTTCATTGGTGTTGCTCAAATGGTTTGCCAAGACCATTCAAAACAAACATTGGAGTAAGTCGAGACCTGTTTGTCTTTGCAAACTTGCAGCTAAGTAAACTTAATCATGACGTTGTACATATACCTATTTTTTTCCCAGTGTATGTGATGTTTATTATGAATTAATTTTGACCTCCAGTGCAACAAAACAAATAAGTTACGCTCTTGTTCCAATGAAATGTTCTAATACTTAAAGTTTTCAAAATGCGTTATTGAGCCTCATGCGCAACGTTGTGAGAACGTAACACAAAGTATATGAATAATATCACGTTTTTGCAACGTTCAATTGCACATTACCACCACAGTGATGACGATTGAAATATATGCGAATGAAATGCACACTACCGACCACATGTGTTTTGATATGAAAGAGAAAGTTATCAATTTATAATCTAATCAAATTAGTAAGGGTCAATTTCTTTCTTATTTAAATCAAAACAAAAGCAACAATATCAAGAAAGTAGAGATTCTAATGTTTTGAATATGGAATAATCATAATAAAGTTGATTTTGAGTTATTCAACATAAATTTGTTTCATGCAATTTTGTGTTAAGTTGAGCGAAAAAAACTTCAAATGATGTTCTTAAAGTAATAATACAAATAAAGTGTTCGTCTTTTAAAAGTAAGTAGGGTATATGTCCCTTGACTCAGCCTAATATGCAACAATCGATTACATTTTTCATTGTAACGCATGAAGTATTTGAGCTGGAAACAAAATTTAACTAGCTATACACTTCCTAAGATATGTTAAATAAGCCATCTGGTAGTATGTATCACGAAAAGTTACACAACTCGTTTCATAAAGTCAGAAACTTTCGAGGGATATGGATGTAATGTCGGTCTATTGGTACAAATTG